>JAWLRI010001063.1:983645-1032111 GCA_034781795.1 Crypturellus tataupa
CCCGGCCCCCCGCGCACTTGAGGGAGGCGGCCCGCGCCCGCCTTAAGGTGTCCTCGCAGAGATGCCGCCCGCACCGGCCCGGGCGGCCCCAGCCCCTCGGCGCCCCCTCCCCGGACCCCCGTGCTGGTCAGCCCCGGGGCAGAGGGCAGCCAGGGCTTGGGTCTGCTGGCCGGAGCCTGAAGCACGGTGGGCTGGGGAGGGAGCCTTTTGCCGTGGGTGGTCACCCGTCCCGGCCCCACGCTGCCCTCGCGAGGCAGTGCTGCAATGCCCCTCTCCCCTGCAACCTCTCTTCGTGCCCTTGGAGACCTTTCCAGGCCCCTGTCCTTCCTGCTTTCCTCCTTGAGCTGGCAGTCCCCCCTGGTGTGGAGAGCCAGGGGATCCAGCCCAGCAACTCCCCGCTGCTCCCTCCTGGGGGAGCTGGGTGTGCGGGGTGCCCAGTGCCTTGGGTTAAGGACAGGGAAACCCCTTTTTGTCCATTCCTGGGCGATTCTGAGGCATCCCCTGGGATTACATGTGCTATTAGCTTCCAGCTGCTGCCACGATTTGCTTTTCTGAGGACTGGGACATTAACCTTACTGCCACAGCCTTGTGGCGTGTGGCTGCACGACAGAAGTGGCTCCAGGACATGGCACAGTGCGGTACAGGACTGTGCAGGCCTTGCCCTCGCACACAGTGGGATGCAGGTCAGGCCTGCAGTGCAGAAAGGGGTGTCCTTGCCGCTCCTAGGAAGGAACTTTTCCATCCACGGTGCTCGCTATGTCATGCAGGGATGACAAAATGTCCTTCAGAGGCAGCTTTGGCTGAGGCTGGAGTTTCCTTCTTGAGAGAGTTTGAGGCATGGAGACACCCAGGGCGACTTTGAAAAACACTCCAAAGAGCAGCACTGCTCCAGGATTGAAGATCTAACAGAATTTGTCCCTCCAGCCCTTTGTTCTGATTTCTGACTTACATCTGGTTTCCTTCATGCCCATGTCATGCCTTAGCGTTAAGACCCAGAGCCAGACTGTGCTGTAAGTGGGAGACCTTGCAGGAAAATCTCCATGTGGTGCATGCATCAGCTTGGCCATGTCTGCCAGAGGTGCCGAGATGTCTATAGGACAGACAAGGCTTCTGGCCCAACCTTTAATTCCCCAGCATGGCTGGGGGAGGCATTCAGCAGAGTGCAGCAGCTGTTGCAGCAGCAGTCTCCTGCCTCCTACTCCCTGCTCTCCTGTATCCTGTATCTCAGGATGGAGTTTCTTGGGGAAGAATTGTCAATGTCAAGAATTACCATTTGTGGTAATTACAGATCTCGTGATACCTTTAGTATAGTTTGGGCACCAGTTCCTGCCTCCTGGTCTCATTCCAACCCGGGTAATTCTAACTGTCTGACCTAAATTCCACAGCAGTTTCAGCTGGATACAGGATTTTTCATCACCCCTTGTCCGAACCAGTTATGTAGCATTGCTGTGCGCTGTTAGACAGTTACTGCATGCCACTCTAAAGACCTCTGTGCTTCAGTGGCATCCTAAGTACTGCAGGATCCTTTGGCCAGAGCACAAACAAGATAGGTACTCTATATACAGCAGGACAAGGCACCTCTAGCAGGAAGGATGGGCAGCCCCTGGAAGTAGCCTGGTTGCTCAGCTAGGCCTGTAGCTCCTAGTCTTCTTCCCTTACCTGGTGTTGTTATTGCTGCTCAGCTGCAACAGCTCCCACCATGTACTCTGTGATTGCCAAACATTCAAATGGTCCTTTCCTTGGAAGAGCTGAAAGTCTAGGAATTTTTGTTTGTATATTAAACCATCTAAGCATTCAGAATCAGCTCCAGCTACCGCCACGGGGAAAGCAACTCCAAGATACATAGTTCCCTGCCAAACCTGTCTGTGCTACCTCCAAGGCAGCAGTGCTGTTGCCCTCTGATGCTTCAGGGAGTAGACACAAGGCACAACTCTGACTTGCCAGCCAGCACTCACACAGTGTTTCCAGGCCTTGCCAGACAGGACTTAGAGGAAAAGCAACTCTGTGTAGAGCTGCTGTCTAGTGTGCAGGGAACTCAACCCAGCTATGGCAATGTTGAGTGCCTTCTTCAGACGTGTGCTCTGCTCTCAGTCCCTGGGAAGCAGTCAGAAATGAGTGGGTTGTGCCTGAATATACCCCCAATATGTGGGATGCTGCGTTGAAGATCTGCTGTACTCCTGACTCTAATGTACCCAGGTCTGATTAGCTGTGAGTAAGAGAAGCACTCCTGCTCCAGGTCCAGCCAGGTGCCTGCACCTGCGTATGGCAGGAAGGGAAGGATTTCACTGGGAGGACGAGGCCTTACAATGTAAGAAAATCACACTTGGTCTGCTTTCTGCATTGCTGGCACTTTGTCTTGCTGTTTTTCCCCTTTGTGGTTTCAGGGACCTGGCATTTGTCGGCCTGCTGGGCACAACACAGGCATGTCCCATTTCCAGGGCAAGCTAGCCTCACTTTCTCACTCCCATTTTGGGAAGCAGGCATCAGAGGAGTACACCCTGCCCGGCACGTAGGACACCCTTGGTTAATGACTGTGAGTGTTGGCTGGTCTGATGCAATGAACTAATTAGGAATTTGCTGTCACCACAGCTGGACTCACCTGGCGTATGCTCTATGGCCGGGTGACTCTTATTCCATGTGACAAAACCCTCCAGCCTCCCGAGAGCCTAGGAATAGCAGTGATGGGATCACATGGCCACTTGGCTGTCCTCCTTTGCACTGTGCGATACATGAGCCTTCTGGCAGCTGCACACATGCGAACATCATGGAGTGCATCAGCAGTTGAGGAGGAACTTGCTCTGCCTCGCCAGCCCTGGGGACAGGCAAGTAACAATTTTCCTGATGTGGTGGCAGCACATGTGACGAGGATGCGGTCTGGCAGGAGACAGAGCAGCAGGATTTGTCAAGCACAATGAAAGGCTCTAGTCTTGGTGCTGGAGAGAGGTGCTGGGGTGAAGCTGGTGGTGTTGGGAGAATCTCTGGGGAGGTTTTGCTCAGCCTTCCTGACAGACAGAGCGCTGAGCAAAGCCGGGCTGGGCACCCTGTGTTCCTGCTGCGGGGAGGCAGGGGAAATATGGTCCTCTGCCCAACTGGGCACTGCGCTCCATCTGCCCTGGCCTGAGAGGTAGTTCAGCCCCGTCATGGGCAAGAGCAGGCCATAATCCCAAAGGCCCCATGGAAAGGGAGGAGACAACATGGCTCAGCTTCCCTGGCATGGGGTCAGCACAGTGTACAGAGAGCACAGACCTGGCGTTGGTCCCAGGCCCAGGGTCCCAGGAGAGGGAAGCTGAAGCTTGTGAGGCGGAGGATCTGACAGTATTAACAAAAAATCTGAGCACCTGTTCAGATGGCTGCTGGGATGTTGGTGTTGGTGCTAACTGAGAGCCAGCACCACTGAGCTTCCCTGTGGGAAACATGGATCAGGAGGCTAGCGCCCTCGAATGCCTGTTCCCAGTGTATCCTAGGCTGGTGTCTGTGCCTCTCTGTGCAGAAGCCCTGGTGAGAATCACCTCAGTGACCATGACGGTGGGGGGTCTCCAGGAAGAGGTCCTGGGCATGGGCAGAAATCAATTGCAGCTGCTGAAAGAGGAAAACTGTGCAGCCCACAGAAAATGAATTAGCGTTGATGTTTACAGACCATTTGTTTAGATTAAACAATATGGCTAAAAGCTGCTCAGCTGTGGAGAGCCCGTTACCACAGCACTCACTGGCTGTCTCTCGGGGCTGCCGTTCACAGCACCGGCCCCGTGGCCTGGTTGCAGTGGGGAGAGCTGGCCTAGCGCTCGGCAGGTGGTGTAGGCAGGAGGCATGTGAGACTGAGCATGCCTAGCAAACTCCCCTCATGAGTCCATTTCATCTCCCAAAAGTGGATGTGGCGAGTGATTTAACAGGCCTCTACTCCCAAAAGATTGGGAGCTCCTGCAGCATTTCTCATGGGGACGGCAGTTGCGGTGGAAGCATCTGGATCTGCTGAGTTGCCCCATAGATGAGGCATTTGCCATAGGTCAGGATGCAACAGGGAGCTTTGCCTGGCTCTGCCCATTACTAATTCAAAATACCAATTTCAGAAAAGGTTTTGGCTGGGCAATCTCTGCTCTGTGCCACTGGCAACAATGCCTTTTAGCTGGCTGCGTGCGCAACTCTGCCATCTCGGGAAGGGCATGTATGAATTGCCTCAGATGTATGGAAAAAATATATTTATTTCCTGGAAACCCATATAAATTGGAACCATCTTCTAAAAAGAAGTGCTGAGTTTG
The DNA here is from genome assembly GCA_034781795.1 of Crypturellus tataupa. NCBI lineage: Eukaryota > Metazoa > Chordata > Aves > Tinamiformes > Tinamidae > Crypturellus > Crypturellus tataupa. The sequence goes on from JAWLRI010001063.1 coordinate 987,902, forward strand.
GTTTCCTGATATAAAGTGGCAGTTGCAATAAAAGAAAGGCTGGACCACCCACTGCCTTCAGAGAGCGACCCAGGCCCTAGGGGGTTTGCGAGGGAATTTGCCAGACCCCAGGGGTCCCCACAGGTGGGACATTTGCTGACTGCAAATGTGGGGAAGCCTTCCCGCCACCCTCCCCAAACCCAAGGGAGCCACCTTAAGAGCTCTCCCTCCATAGGACCAAACGGGATACGCGGGATACGCGAGGCGTTTCATATACCATATTCTATAGCCAAGGAAACCTTAACAAAGAGCCGTACGCTCTCACGTTTCGCTTCAGGCTTCTCCCTGCTGCAGCTGGGGCTGAGTTTTTTAAAATCTTTGTGTCATTATTTCGCTCCTCTTTTGATTCAGCCATAGAGGGACAAGGAGATGCCAAACGAAAAGAATGGGCATTTAAACAGAACTAGATTGAAGAGGCAGTGTGTATGCAGAACAACAAGTCTTTTTACATTTCATATGATCTTATACATGGGCTCCATTCAGTATATTTCCCCTCTGTTTCATTTGAATGTACAGAATTAGCCATTCACATCCTCTAGAATTACGTCTCTTTAACATTTCCATTCTGAACTGCCTCCATATTTTGGGGGTTGGGAGTGTTATTAGCTCAGCTGTGGAAGCACAGTCTGAGGTCAGATTTTGTGTTACAGGCTGCAAACGATCGTTTTCTTTTTTTGGAAAGTGCAGGATTTGATGCTCAATGATTGTGGTCAGAAAAATGCATGAATATACACATATATATTTATACATATATATGAGTGTGTTCGCATCTGGTTTCAGCTGAGGGGGGTCTTTTTATTGTTAATCCTAGTGGAATTATTTCTTTGAATGCAGAAGTGAACCTCAGCTTTCAGATTTGGGATGTGCTTCCAGGGATGGACAAGCACCTCAGATGTCTGGGGATGTGTGCCTGGCCATATCAGTGTGTGTGTGTTTGCATGGTTTCTGTCTCATTGTCTTTTTGTGGCAGGGCTATTGAAAACAAATATTTGTTGTATTATTTACTAAAACTCCCTGGATACTTGTACAAGCTTATAATGATTGGCCCAGAAATCCCAGACAAACCAAACTGGGAATAATAGGAGGGAAACCAGAAAGGAAATGTATGAGCAACCAATCTGGAAAAGAACATCAGTCAGCATCGATATCCCAAGCAAAATGGGACTGTGCAATATCTGCAAGCTTGGAAAGCATTTGTATGTCTTGCAGGCTGCCCTGGCTTGCATAATGGCCTTGGACTTTTCAAGTGGGTTGTTTCTTGCACCCTTTCTCAACTAAGGAGGCTGGAGTGGAAACACCTGATGTGTGCATCTGCCTTTTCTTCTCAGCCACATTTCTGTCACTCATTTTTCTTGTCCGGTGATACAATCAATCCAGTGTTGTGTTTGGGAGTGTCCCATCATTCTCCAACCTTTTACTTGGAAGAGTGCTTCTTACCAGTTAGCCAGTGATGTGAAAGTGGTGATAATGCATGGAAAGGAGAGAGTAGGACCCCGTGCTGTTTCCTCAGGCTGTTTTGCAATACCTCTCTGCTGCAGAGAGAGGTTTCCTTCCAGGGGCCCTGAGGATTTGGAGAAAGTGGCCTCCAGGGACCAGACTCCTTGGAAAGAAGCCTACCCTGTATTTTGGGGGGGTTCTTATGCAATTTTGAGTCTTCCTGGCTTCTCCATCATCATTTTCTTGTGCCATCGCATCTCTTGCAGTGGAAATGAAGTCAAGGTAGCAAATAACAAACAATGATCCCCAATGGGGCAAGTAAACACAGCAAAGATGAGTGTGGCTCAGAAGGCAGCAAAGGTCCCATTTTCCCCCTCACTTGTCTTTCTCTAAGGCACAGGGGGCAGAAGTGCAGGCTAGGGAGCTGCTAGATCACCTGGTGATCATGGACTACTGACCTCCTTTTAATAAACAGCTCTCCTAGAGCAGCATCTGCTGGAGAAGACTCATCCGTGTCAGGCCCAAAACCCAAGTTCTTGGTTGACAACTCCCGAACCAGCTCGATACAATCAGTTTGCAAACTTTCCCTGAGATCCTTCCAATACAGTCTGTTGTGATAATTTAACCTGGTTATTTATACCTTTTTTCCTGTATGTGTTTAATTATAGTAGAACCTGGCAATACTGCTGTGCTTAACGGTCTGTTGGCGTTTCCATTATGAGGCCAGACTGGAAAGGATTATATAGCTAGAGTGTTTGAACTGAGCCTCAGACAGGGACTTGGCATAGATTTTCAGTGCAAATACAAAGATTTTCAATTGGCTAATGGCAGTTTTTAAAAGGGAACATTTTTCACATGCTTAGCCCCTTCCGTTTGCTTAAGCTGCCTTCCTCTGTTTTATACACAGCAAGCAAGCAAGCAAAGAAGTCGTAATTCACCCTGTTACAACTGTGACTCACATTCATTGCACAGCAATGCTGTAACCAACTAAGGCAAGTCCTTCTCTGTTAAGAGAAATCATGCTCAGGAAGAAGACTGGAGGAAGATCACTTCTGTGGTCATCAGGGTCACACCAGCTATGCCTCTAAACTGCGCCTGCCATGGTGAGCAGGAACTGTCTGACCACATCTCAGGGTCTTCAGTGGTGACATCTGCGCATAACCAAGACACTCTGGGCAACAGTATTTCTGGGGTTTGAGTCATCTCCAGGAGATGTCTCAGATAGAGAGGTTAGCTTGATCAAACCCTACAGATGCCTTTTGTGCCTACCAGCCGCTATAAGAGGAGTCTAAGTAAATAGTGCAGAAACATCCACACTGGGGATAGTGTGGTGGGACCAGTCCCACTTGGAAGCTGTCTAGGGTAGCATTGACAGCTCCTGCCTGAGACCAAGGCTCCTGTATGCTCATACGTGCGCAGAAGGAGACAGGCTTCTCTCCAGGAACTCGGAAGGCAGAACAAGAATAGGAGAAAAGATGTTGCCACACTTTTATTCATTGGGAATGGTAGGGGTAGAAGGATTAAGTGATTTGCCCCTGGGCATGCAGCAGGTCAAAGGGAAGCCTTCCTTGTGAGCGAGGCCGTATCTGCATGACACATTTCTGCCTTTGTCGTAGGCTGTTCTCCACGTTAAATAAACATGTTCTCCACGAACATGTTAAATGAGCAAGTTGATACAGTAAGCAGGGGAATATCATGTACTGGGTAAAGTTAAAAATCAAGCCGGCTGGGCCCCAGCAAAGAAACTAGCTGATGAATTCAAGAGGAACTGATAGCAGTGATTAGGGGTTGAAAACAGTCTTTCTTATTTTATTTTATTCTTTTCCCCAGAAAGCCCACCTAAAGCAACACTTAAGAGTTGGTGGTCTGTGCTTTTGCTTGAGGAACAAATCAGTCCCTTCATGAATGGACTGTCATTCAGTCCATTAATTCTACAGTGATGTTTCCAGGTTTGAAACCACCACAGTGGTGCACACCCGCCCCGTGCTTGGCCGAGCAGAAGCAGGAGATCCCGAAGCCACTGAGCGTTCAGGCCGGGCCCTGGAGGGTGCTGCAGGAGATGCCTGGAGCCCGGGCCCTGCTTCCCTCCCGGAGCTCCGGCGCACCGCGAGGCCTCGCGCGCTCACTGCAGGCTCAGCCCGGGTGCTGCCGCCCGGGGAAGGGGCTGGCGGCGAGGGAGGCTCTTGCTCCAGGGACGGTCTGCGAGGAGACAGCCCAGTTCCCACCGGGGCTGTCGCCATGGGAACTTTAGGGCCCGTGGCCATTTGTTGCAAGTTGTAAACCCTGATTCTGACAGCTTTCTTTGCCTCTTCCCCTGGGCTTGGCCGCGGCTGCCTCAGAAAAAGCAGGCTCACATTTTACCTCAGGCTGGCTCTGCACGCACAGCCCCTGGCACCAAGCGCTGGCCCTGTGCGTGGGAGTTGAGCGCGCTGGAGAGGCACCCTGGCTGTCTCCCCCGCCACCCCGGCAATATGAGCAGCGCAGGTGCCGTCGGGGAGGATGATGCCCCTACAGACACCTGCGGCTGTGAGCAGGGGAGAGCAGCGATGTGTGTTTCCTCCCGCAGTGGCATTTCCCCTTGGAGGAGCTCTCTGATCAGTTTGCAAGGCTAAGGATCTCCGCTGAGGTCTCCCTCCCTGCGCAGCAGCCTACCAGCTTCCAAAGCTGGAAAGCTTCATCACTGCGCTTGGGCAAAGCTGGAAGTGCTGAGGTGAAGAGACGGAGAAACAGCTGGCAGAAAACAAGCTACGGAAGCAAAATTTGAGGGCAGAGGGCCTTTGGTAGCCAAATCTCAGCTGGTCCTTTTTCTGATGCCAAACACTCCAGTGAAGCCACTTTTACCCTGCAGTTTCCTATGATTACCCCAATTCAGATGCTTGCCTGGCCTTCCTCTATAGAGAGACATTAAAACAAATGTGACAGGTAGAGCTGGTCAAAGATTGTTTCTTTTTCCAGTTTCTGTCAAAGAAAAATAAATTTTAATTTTAATTCTTGATGATTCTTTGTCTCCTGGGAGCTACAGTCCAGGTGCCTCTTGCCCATGCTACATTTTGCAGACAGGGCACCTAGCTGAAGGGCAGATTCCCTGATGCAGTAGGATCCCCAGCTGATGCAACGTGATGACTTGCCCACAGTGCAGAGGAGAGTGTGGCATGGCAGGGGCTTCAGGGCACACGAGGCACCACCAGTCCTTCAAAAAAGCCCAGGGTAGAGAAAGTATTGGGTTGGGTCAGGCTGTACCACTGCTTCAGTCCGTATTTGGCTTCCAGAAGTTCAGCTTTGTGGTAAACATTTAAAATTTCCCTGCAGAATCAGGCATCTGCTATTAAAACAGAGTTAAAAGTTTAATATGGGGAAATACAGGGAAATAGCTCCAACAGACAAGTTTTAATCAGGAAGCACTTAAATGAGGAACATTTACATTGAATTAATGAAATGAATATACTTTCATATGGAATGTATAGAGATGCTTCCTGTCGCAAGCGCACTCACATGCACAAATACTCCACTCCTAGTGCAGGTTTACCCACAGTGTGAGATCCAGCTTTGCACAACCTTTTTTGCCAGGGCCCATGACCCTGTCTGCACAGGAAGACATCTCCTGAGTGGGTAACACACAGTGAATAAAATGGACCACTGCTTTCTCCATTCTTTTCGCACTACATACTCCTTTATTTCCGTTGCAGATGAGTCATTTGCTGGCACTCTAGTTGGAAGATGGGCTACTCACCTCTGTTTCGCTGACACAGCTTGAATGTAAACTTTCTGTTCTTTCATAGTTATGAAATCAGGAAGAGGAGAGGTGTTTCCCAAGAAAAAAAAAAAAAACATGCCAGAGTTTGTATTTTAGGTTTTGCATAAGATTCAGGGTGAATAATGAAAATGTACTGTTGCTTTGTGAGTATATTAAAAAAAAAAAAATGGACAAAACTTTCCTCCTTAAGGGAAGGCAAAAAAAAAGCAAACACAGAGATGGAGCCCAGACTGGTAGCGCTGACTGCTCAGCCACAGAGAACAGCAGTCCCATAAAAGGCCAGCTAACTTCCATAGAGAGAGTATTTGCATTGGTGCCTAATGCTAATGAAGTATGACTGTGAAGGGGGTTCTTAATGCTAGTGCAAATTGAGACTCACAAGCTTCAAATGTTTCCCTGGACTGTCTCCAAACCTTGTGCACTCCTTTGGGCTGCAGCTGAGGTCAGAGACCTTGGGGCTGCAAAGATATCAGTGCTGCCACTCCCAAGCAAAACCAGAAAATGACAATGAAAATAGATAAATAAATTAAGCTATTGCAAGCCTCAGAAATATTGGAGGGTTTCCTTGCATTGTGCCAAGCAAATGTGTCCCTTCTTGTTTGTGTCCTAAATTACAGTCTGATTATTTACCAGTGAATTCCCCACTCTGTCTTAAGAGCGTGGAGCCTTCACAGCTATCCAAGACCCTCAGCCCATGCCTGCAAAGCTCTGCTGATTTCCATTAGCAGAGAGTAACTCTGGATGTATGGTGCAGGATGGATTTACCCCATACTAGAACGAGTCATCTAACTAATATTTCCATTATATGCAGTAATGGGCTCCATGTCCCATCTTAAAGAAGTACCTTGCAGATGTAGTCTTGTTCTGACACCCCAAATGTCAGCCCTGATGCTTCCCGCAGAGCTTCTTGTCTGTCACCTCTGTCTGCAATGCTTCACATGGCCCCTTGGTTTTCCACAGGCCCTTGTCTCATTCTTTGCTAGTGATGCCCAGATGGACTGTTCTCCATGCACTCCCTGGCTCCTGGGGAGTTTCTTTGGACTCCCAGTATGCCCTGGCTTTCTCCAGAGCAGTTTTGCACCATTGTGCCATGTTCCTTGCTGCTCCCAAGTCTTTCAAACTGACTGATCTCCTTTCTCTTGCTCTACAACTTTGGGTGTCCTTTCCTTCCTTTTCTCTCTTGGATCTAGTTCAATTTTCCTTTAACAAAATCCCCATTCCTTTCTCCTCCTAGCAGTTCCTGCATCCATATCCCTCAGTCCAGTTAACTCCTTTCTTCTCCTGTCCTCTCTCAAATCACTCATGCTGCTGGGCTTCACAGAGGACGATGAGGGCATAGGAACAAAAGGTTGCTTAGTCTCAGGGAGGGACTGTATTTGTGGCCTGAACAGCAGCAATCCACAGCTCTTCTTATCTGGAAATCCAGCTCCTGGCTGGAACATATCCCAAATGGGGAAAATTTTCAGGGAATTTAACTGGTGAACACTGAGGCTGTCATTGGGAAGCACATATGAAATGGGATATTTCAAAGACTTGGCTAAGTTTGGTGGCAGCAAAGGGCACATCTGGACTAACCCAAAGGCCTTCCCTACCTACATTTTTGCCAAATTTCAAATCTCTGTGCCAAAAATATGCAGCTTCGGGAGTTCTTCAAAGAACAGGTCATCAGATTTCTTTGTAACAAAAGCAAGAGAAACCCAAGTATTTTCCCCTTACAATGTTCTTGGAAGTGAATGAATCATTTTGGCTGAAATTATATATTTTATATCTATATTCGCATAGATAGTTCAGCATTAGGCAGCCAGCCAGTAAGACAAAGCTCAGCCCAAATGGTTTAAGTACAGCCAAGTTAAAACCGGCTGAAAACCCGAGCTTGGAGTGGGAAGAGTGACAGCATGTCCACAGCACTTGGCAGGAGCAGATCTACCTGTAACAGCTGTCCCTCGTGTCTGCTGCATTCACAGAGCTGCTTAAGAGGAAATTATGATCTATGGGTGAATAAAGTATGAGAAAAACCTAAAACATTCATTCATGTCTTTCTTTAATCTTTCTTTCTCTTAAACAAGAAGTACAGTGCCCAGTTTTTGGTCTGTGAGCAGTACCTAGGATTGTTTACTCAAGCTCCAGGTTTAGTCTGGAGACAGAGCTCAGCACAGGATACGGCCGCTCGTGCACAGGAGAGTTGATCTCCTTATATCAGTGCTTTCAAGTTGTCCCAAATTTTCAGGCCATGGCAGCTGTGTGTTGTTGCACACTGTATGTACATGGGGAGGCTACATGGTTTGCACAGTAGGGTGAGGAGACAAGGAGAGAGAGGAGTCTGGCACCACAGACCTACCTGGTGGGAAATGTAGCCATGCACAAGGAAAAAAAAAAAAAAAAAAAGATAAGGCTGGGTCAGGCTGTACCACTGCTCAAATCTGTGCATCATCCTCTCACATTTTTCAGAAATGTGATGAAATGGTGCTTCACTGGCCTTCCTCCTGGTATTCAGTGATGCATCTGGGCTTTGTCAAGCTGGGGAGTCATCATGTCAAAGAAATGTGATGCCCTCAGAAAAGCACCGCACTGGAACTTTTAGCCACAAGCGTCCTGGCGTTGGGAAATACAGCCATGCCAGAGCAAATGGTCTAGAGATGCACTTCAGTTTGATATGTCATTTTTGATTTATGTGCTGGCATGGACACAAAAGATTAAAGAGGTCTGAGGCCACCAGTAGGCACTACCTATTGCAGCATCATGTGATGAGAGATGGTATGGATGCTGCACCAGTGTAGGGCCCCTTTCCTTCCTCTTGCTCTTGCATCGCCACTGTGCCCTGGCAAAGGCCACTGCTGTCACAGATGAGGGAAAAGCTGGCCAGGCCGTGCTGGTGCTACAGGTGAGCACAGGCAGCCTGGGGAGCAGAACTGCAGCTCGGAAAGACGCTGTGTGTCCGCAGAATAGTGCCTGGTTTTGCTCTGCTGCCAGCGTCTCCTGGAAGCATGTTTTTCCCTATCCACACAGTCCCAAAGATGGGAATTTTCTGAGACATGTCAGGCAGAGATCATTCACTGGTGAGTTACTGTAGTTTGGGGCAGACCTTGAAAACCACATAGAAACTCTGGCTGCATTGAGAGCAGTGAACCAGACATCTATGCAACAAAACCACATCAAGCTGATGCTGAGCGCTGTGCATTGCCCGCCAGTCTGACATGGGCCCTCCCAGCAGAGACTCCAGCCTCCGCAGAGGCCCTCTCTGTGTCTCACAGAGCTCTCGCTGGAAGCAGAGGGGGACAGGCCGCTGCTTCCAGCCAAGAAGTGTGCACTGGCTCACTGGGGAGATGCTGCTGTGCTGTCTGCTGGAATCAGGTATGCTCACGAGTTGCCTCCCAAACCCTGTCAGAAACAGTGGCAAACACAGGCCACTGAATAACCTCTGCCTGGCAAGACAGTCTCTGGCAAGGAAAGTTAGGTACTCACTGCAGGCAGCATTAGGTTACTGGGGATTTTGGAAAGGGGAGAGCATACCCAGGGGCTCCTTGTACAGCAGCTGCAGTTTTGGTAATAATTAACATCCTCTTAATTCCCCCCTTTGCCTCAGGAAGAGCTCTCCATGTCTCTTCAGTGCTCAGATAATAACAATTTATTTCTGTCAATCTACCGGTTTGAAATACCACATATTAATTTAAATACCGCTTGCCGTTTCAACGATTGATATTTGCTACAGATTCTTTTGACCAAGTACATGGCAGGACACAGATGAGGAAATATAACATTTATGCTCAGATCCTCAGATGAAAACAAGGTCCTTTACTTTCTGTTACCATCAAGATGTGTTGAGGAACGTTTGAAATCAAGAGTTTTTATCTGTCCTTGGTGCCGGTGGCTGGTGGATGCTCAGTACAGCTCCAGCATTGCAGTGTCTGCGGACAGCCACAGTCATCTGCTGCTGTCCCTCGTTCTTAGGCTGATGGTAGCTGGGCTATTGAGTCACCAGCCCCTGCTGGCCTTCATCCATGTTCTCAGTTTGGTGCTGCTTTGTGTTTCTGAGAGCATGCTCTGCTCTCGCAGCTGTGCGTGCCTGCCTGCCAGTGCGAGGCTGATAGAATTTGCAGCTGTGTTGGTTTTTGTCCCTCTTCTACCTCTAAGAGTCTTGTTCATGGATTAGGGGGAAAGAAGGAGGAGGAAGAGGAGGAGGAGGAGGAGGGAGGGAAAATGAAAAATGAATAAACCAGCAGATCGAGAGAGATGCCTGGTAGAAGGGAATGTCCACTTTCAGAGCTGTTCTTCCCCAAAGTAGTGTGCGGTACATCATCCTCCCTGCTGTCTTCACCAGCAGTGAGTGGAAGATGCCACGTCCCCATACTCTCCTGGAAGATGAACCGAAGTCCCCATTGGAAATCTCCCTGTTTTGCTCAGGGGTCACTAGCTCCTCTGGGAACCACGTTGATTCTCAAGAGGAACCAAGGCATCGTCTCATGGCTTGGCACACAATTCTACTGCTTCTGATCTCTCCACGTGGGGGAGAGCTTTCCTGCAGATAGATGACTGGACCTTCCTCAGTAAGCACCATCACTCTTTAATCACAAGGTACAGCCCCATAGACCAGACTTGGGGCAAGACAGCTGGAAGAGAAATGCTACTGTAGTAGAGTTGACTGTGATTGACATCTAAGAGTGAATACAGAGTTGGAAAGCCCCTCCAGTAGAAGCTGGCTGGCCATTGCAGAGGTGGGACATACAACCTGATGACCCTACACCCACTAGCCTTCCTCACTGCAGTAGGTTCACAGGAGGTCTCAAGCCATGGAACACTGCAGGGGAAGAGAAAGGCATCCCAACAGGGAGAGCCATGATGTTCAAGAGGTGTTTGGAGGTAAGTTCTGCTCCCCATCTGCTCTCTTTGCCGAAGACCAAGGAGAACCTCAGGGTGGGTTGCTCTGGGGTCTTGATTCTGTGGCATTCAGTGGACAACATGTGTCAGGAGGTGAATTAACAAACATTTTTAAGAGCTTGAATTTCATCTTCACCTCTCCACCGTGATGCTCGTGAATTCGGTAGTGTCATTCAGAAACTTTCCTCCTCTTACCACAAAATACTTGGGGGAATGACCTGAATCCCAGTGTGCCTTGCAAAAATTGCAGTGGGTCTTGACATCCATCACACTGGGTTTTCAGAGGATGACCTGCACTGAGAAAAACGGTGTTCTGATTCTGGGCCAACTAAAATGATACGGGTTTTGCTGCACACTGTCTTGTTTACATGCCGTTTATGGTTAATGGATCTGATAAAGGTTCCGCAGCCAAAATTTTTTCCCGTCCCCTCTCTGCAACTTAAAACTTTCCTGTAGCAGCTGCTGTTTCTGAAAGGAACAATTTTGATCTCCTATTGTTTGGCCAAGTTAGTTTTTTGTTTTGTTTTGTTTGTTTGTTTGTTTTTTCCCCAGGAAACACCCAGGGCCAAATGCTTGATTCTCCTTTAGCTAGTATGGATGCAAATCTGTTGACTTTTGGGGTACCCCACCTGTGGGACACCTGCATAAATGAGATCAAACAAGACTCCAGGGACAGGGGGCAAATCAGGACACAACAGTGGTTTCCTCGTGAGGGGCTGGAAGGGCTGTAATTTCCTTAACAGCTGGGAGCCTGCAGATATGACGAGAAAGGCACCTAGAGGAGCCTGAGCCAGTGTTTAACCAGGCTGGAGCAGAATCAGCTTGACTTTACAGTTAACCACCTACATGTATGTAGCAGACAACCAGAGGTATTTTCCCAGTCTCTCTGGCAGTCTCTGCTCACAGCTGGAGAAACACTTTGGATGTGAGAGTCTCCTGATGTGATATCAAGCTCAAGTGCTTTGCTGGCTTTTCCAGGCAGGGACTCAGGTGCAAAAGAGCAGCTGAAACCCACTGGTTCCCACAGACGTACCAGGGAAGAGGGGAAGGGTTTCCCATCCTCTTGTCCCTCAAGCTTCCCCTCTGCGCTTAGCCTGCCCTTGCTCTTGTCTCATAAACTACGTACTTTCCCCAGCCTGTAAGGCACAAAGTAATGGTTGTGGCAGACTCAGGGTGTCTTTGCCTCCTGATCCACATGCAGGAAGGAATGTGGTGCCACCTTTCTGGTGCAAGGTGCTCCTGCCTGGAGAGGCCAGTCTGCTTTCTCGGTCAACATGTTGGGTGGCTCTCACACAACTTTACAGGCAGGGAGCAAGCAGTGGTCTGCATTGCTAGAGTACATCTCGCTGTGCTGAGGGCTGAGGAAAGAGCAGAGCGCACCCCTTGATTGTGGGCTTTGAGCTGGTGCTGCAGGCTCTTTCAGGGATGAGTGTACATATGAAGGAGGTTTAGCTGCTATGTTAGCAGAAATGGCTTGAATGGGGAAGGTAAGAGACCCACCTGAAATGATCAGGGGCCACTGACCCAGATCTTTTAAGATGCAAATACCAGTGCCTCAGAATAATCCCTCAAATCCCCAGGGGGACTTCAGTTCCAACCAGGTACTGCATCTCCTGCCGTCACCCCTCAAGAGTTACCAGCCTGGGGGTACTCTGACATCTGAGGGTGGGCAGGAGGTCTTTCCCTCTCTCCCATCCGGGCTGAGATGGCAGCATTCTGGAGACTGTCACTCTTGGGGACAGTGGGGAGGAGGTTACCTGGGGAGAAGAGGGGCAGCCGGCTGGGATGAGGCATGGAGGCAGCAGCTCTCCAAACCACTTGGGCAGGAGGCCTGAGGAAGGCAACTAGGTGGACATAAGAGCGGACGGGCTGCCTCAGAGGCAGAGACCAGATCCCCCAAGAGCTGCAGGTGCTGGAAGGAGGGGGACTCTGCAGTCTCTGCTCCCGCACCCTTGCTGTGCAGGAGGCAGTGGCATGGGGAATTTGCCCCTTCTTCCTACTTTAAGGGGAGAAAGAAAGCTCATGGTACCCCATATAATGCACAGCTGGCAGCCCAGCTCAGAGCGAGAGAGACAGAGCTGCAGCCCCCTCTTCTGCAGCCCTGGCTCTGGGAGAGGTGGCTACATATCTGGGAGCTGCCCTGGCAGCCTGTTCAGCTTGATCCCATGCTGTGCCCCCTTCAGGTAGAGCCAAATGATGGGCAGCCCTGGACCCCCTCTCTTGGATGAGGAGGAGGAAGAGAGGGCAGCACGGTGCTGGGGAAGACCAGGCAGCCCCAGCCCAGCACTCCCTGGGAAGCTCAGTCACAAAACAACCTTGGAGCTTCGGTATTTCCCCTGGCACCTGCATCTCAGCGGCAGCAGGTGCGCGAGGCACCTTCCTCCCTCCCCTCCCACAGATCCTCCTGCCACCCCTCCTCCCCACCTGGGAAACAGGCTCCCTTCTCTTCCCTGGCCTGCTGTGCAGACACCAGGCTTTGCACGTAGCAAATGGAGGCGATTTCCTCCTCAGCGGCAGCACATGGAAAGTATTGAGCTGTGTGTGGGTTTTTTTTCCCTCCTCTCTCCCTCTCTCTCTCTCTCTCTCTCTTTTTCTTTCCTTACTCAACACTGTCAGCGTGCTGTTGGACACAGTATTATAGCTCCCACTCTTCAGTGCTTGTGTACATCTGCTCCTGGTAATTCTGTGTGGTGCTGAATGTCAGGAAATGACTTAATCGTATAACAAGCAATGCCAGATTGACCCGACTGGGGCAGGAAGGGAGGCAGGCGGGAGACTGGTGGGGTATTGGGAAGTAGGGGGAAGAAGGAGGGCTTTGGTGTTGTGGTCTCACAGAGATCTCTTGTGCTGTGTTCCTCTCCTGTCAGGAATGCCCTCTCTCCCCGCTCTGCCGGGGTGCACAGGCGAACAAGGAGCTGGGGAGATGCTGTTTGTTGCAGCAGGACAGAGGGACAGGGCCCAGGGGCTTCAGAGGCTGCATCCAAGACAGTATGAAGTTGGCTGGGGTGCAGAATGGCAGCATCTTTGGTGAGATGTCTCAGGGGCTGGGGATGCCCTGCCTTGTCAGCCCATTGCTCTCAGACATTGGGATCTCTGTGCATGCATCAGTGACAAAATGACCCACACCTTAAAAGGCGTCTGCATTTTAGCTGCAGGGCTACCCTGTGTTTTTCTCCCTCCAATCTGGTCGGTGTCTCCTGGGCTATATTTGTTCACAGAGTGAACACAGGAATACCTTATTCATTCACTTTTCCAATTGAATATTATTTTCCAGTAACCAAGGAAGGTGAAATCACTGGGCAAATACAGGAGAAGAACCCTATGCTTATCCTGTTCATGATCTGGGGCCAGAACACAAATACACTGAGTGTATTGATTGTGTGAAATGCCCATCAGTTAGTGAAATAGGGTGTCCAAGAAAATCTTTCACTGGCCAAAGAATGTCTTTAAATACCCAGCAATTGTGGTAGTCCATCCTGATAAGGAAATGTGATGAGGAGAAGAACTATCATGGATTCAGAAAAGGATAGATGCTATAGGTCACAATTTGAGTATAGCAACTGGCGTAGCTTAAGCATCCACATGGAGGCTAAACACAGCTGTCTGTAGGCAAATCCCTCAGTGCTTCTGAGCTGCGTTGTGAGGATTTTTGCCATCGTTGTCCTGAAACAAAGTCGTAAGGTAAAGTCTTCGCCCCAACAGACTGGCTGCAGTACAAGGGAAGAGAGGACTGGGGCAGCTGCAGTGCAACTATGTGGTCTCTGCAACAAGGCAAGGGCATTCAGTGAAGCGAGGCCCCATGCAGGACATCAGTGGCAAAATCCAAGGGCTGGCTTGTGACGTTTGAAATGGCAGGCAGGTTCCCAGGTGATCTGTGTGTGTGTGTAGGTATGTGTCTGCGTAACTTTTCTCTGGGGAAGGACAGCAGATAGATGGGTACAGAACATGTGTGGGTACCTCTGAGCTAGTGGTGCCAGTGAGTACCCACACATGTTCTGTACCCATCTATCTGCTGTGGGTACCAGTTACCACGTCACCACAAGGACAGATCCAGGCCCCATGATGAAGGTAAATGACTCCTATTGAAGTCTGTAGTATCACAGAAGTGCTGCTCTTGGCACTTAAGCCAAGTAGATTTGATCCGAGGCTGGGTACATCCCTCTGGAGCGGTAGAGAAATGTGTTCATAGCACCCAGCACCAGTTGCTCAGGCAGTATCTATGTTCTTTAGAAAAAAATCCTATGAGACCCAAAACTCCTCCATTGGTCATCCTCTCCATTCTGCCACGTGTGTTTGAGGGAGATACAAATGGAGCCGAGAAATTTGCCTTGAATTCATAAATGGAGCAGAGAGAAAGGTAGGTTTTTTACACTGGTCAGCTCACCAGCTTGTCTCAGGTCCTTGTCCTTGAGTCGGCTCCCCGTATCGCATGGCTTCCGGGCTGCCTGCCATGGCCGTGCTGTGGTCATAGGCACACAGTGCTGAGGGCAGCAGCGCTGGGTGGGGAGGATGAAAGAACAGCAGGGTGCCTGGACTGCCTCTGTATTTATTAGCCAGGAAGTTGAGGAACTCCCCTATTTCTATTGACCTGGGCTGAGCAAGTGTTTCCCTTCCCCTTCCAGGTGCTCTTACTCATCAGTGGGAGCCTGCAGTACGTGAGTACTGCAGGAATATTATGGGAGAGGAGGCAGTGACACTTCCTTTCACCTGACTGTCTGCCATTTGTCCTCTGGACCATTTCCTTCCTCCAAGTGAGCGCCCATCTGACTCACAGCTTAATCCCTTCCCTGCTGCTGCTCCAGGAGTTCATGGTACCCTGTGTGTGTGCAGGCCTTGTGCCATGCCATCCCTTGGAGCACACTCCCCTTTACTCAGTGTCCTCCTATGAGAGCTCTCCCTGAACTAGTTACTTATTTTCTCTCTTCTATGGAGTATTTTGCATCCAAACCACATCATTTCTCTCTCAAGATTTTAACACTGTAAAAGTTCTCCCTAAGATCCAAGCCTTTTTCTTTTACAAGTTGCAGTCATAGTATGACTGCTGCTTGCAAGAGTGTGTACATATACAAAGTGTGAAGTGTTTCACAGAAGAGTGGAGTTCTCCAGTCAGGCAGCATCTGCAAAGCGACACCTTCTCCTTGTTTCAGTACCAACCCGGTCCCTTTGTGGGGTGTTAGGAGATATCACCTAGCACAACATGCTGCCAGGTAAACAAGCTGCTGAAAAGGATGTCGTGATCTTGACGTTTTTTGGGGGGCCTTAATATGTTCGTTCAAACTTGGATAAGGGGTGCACCCCAAATGAGGGTCTTTTCTGTTGCACTCATTAATATCTCATAGTTTGCAGGTTACGTTGCAAAATGACCTTTTGTAAAGTACCTGCTATGCTCTACCACAGAGGTGGCTGCGTCTCACCTAGCAGCCAGAGAGATTTTTGTCTGTAAATAGCCCAGAGTGTGTGGAGATCCTTAGGCACGGGTACAGGCTTTCCCCTATTTCCTACTCCTCGGTAGCATCCCTGGCTCGATGTGCCATGTATTCCAGCTAGGAAAAAAAAAAGCACAAAAGAAAGGCATAGGCAGTTCACATACATTGTGGCAGTGATGACTTGAATGGCTCAGACATTCAACCACGGAATTGCACAGCGCGCTAACAGCCCAGGACGGCCTGATCCAAACACCACCGATGGAAACAGCCCTTGGTGGCCAATGGTGGGAGCGGCTGGTGTGGGGTGATGGGAGACACAGCCCATCAGCAGCCAGGGGAGGGCCCAGGAGATGGGGCTGCTCGCCTGGGGGAGGTGCCCTGCATCTCGGGAGATCGGAACCGGGTCCCCCCGCCGCGGGTGCCCCAGCCCTCACCGGCGCCGTATCCGCAGGCGCGCGGCCGTACTGCGCTGGGGCACGAGCTCGGAGGGAGGAAGCTTCCCCTGGGGCAGCCCTTGCAGTTGGAGTGGGGGAAACCCGCCCTGACTTCCCAGCATCCCCGTCACGCGGGATGCGTTTGCAGGCCTGTTCCCACAGCCAGGTTGCAATGCCACTGCTCAGCCCTTGCGCCTGAGAAGGGAAGCACTGGTCTGGACCCAGAGCAGCTTCCCTGGGCGAAGGTGAGACCCAGGAGCATGCGGCTGCAGCCCTCCTTCCCGGCGTGTCCTGCAGCCCCGCGCTGCCCGCTGCGCAGGGGAGGCAGCACCCGGCCGGGCTGTGGAGGCAGGAGGCGGCCGGGCTGGCGCAGCGCGTGCAGCCTGGGATCCCTAGGCAAGCCTTAGTCAGAGCCCCGCTACTGTACGTGCAGCCTGGCACTGAGATGGGGTGTGAACCTCTGTAGAGGCAGGGAGGGAGAGCGGTGATAAATGAGGCTGAGTAATTAATTCTCACTCCTGATTGCATGTTTGCTCTCCAAACTGTGTGTTGGCATGATCCTGCCAGCCTCCTGGGCAGGGCCTGGCCCAGCATCCAGCAGACACCTTCTTTTTATCTTGGTTATTTCATCAAATCTGTTAATTGTATCTATCTCCAGGCCTGTGATCAGGAAGGAGATTTCACATCAAGCAGCAGTGGCTCATGTAGGATCCTAGCTGGGTACTGAGCTCAGCTCTGAAATGGTAGAGAGGAGAAATAGACCTCCCAGACTGTGATTTCATCGCAGCATCACTGCAAACATCCTCCTTGCTCTGCTGGGGCAGATGGGGTTTGTAGGAGGCTGTGAAGCTTCAAGTTTGGCAGGCTAAGCGGAGGAGTCGTCTCGTGCACTGGCAACCTCACATAAAGGATGTCTCAGACCTATCTGTGTCAGTCAGGAGAGAGTGGTCACATCAAGTATGGGAACAAGTCACATCTGCAGGGTGACTCGGTTTCAGGTTTCAGACTTGGAGAAAATAATCTCCGTAAAATCCTTATCTGGAAATCAGTCAGTGAGGCTTAACCCAAAATATATAGGCTTCCCGCCAAAGGTCCTTGTAGAGTACTGACACAAGAGAATTACATACGATGTCTCTCCTGTAGGAGCTGCCTTCCCTGCTCCAGGAGGCTCCCAAGGCTTCCAGTTCATTCTTCACATGCCCTGCAGAAAAATTATTAATTTCCATTCTGTAGTCCAATTTCTTCTTCCTCTGGCGCAATTACTTAAAAGTTGCTTTACATCCCTCCAGGCATCCCACCCTCTTGCTGGCTTCCCTTTTCATAAGTCTGTCCAGCTAGTCTCCACAGGTCTTTGAGTCTCTCTTCACCAGAGCTTCCTAGCTGGGGCCCAGGGCAGAGGTGCATGGGAAAACCAAAGTTACTTGCAGACCACCATCTTCTGCATGTCCTGTCCTTCTTCATAGCCAGGCAAAGAGACAAGAATCTTCAGGCAAAGAGACAAGAATCTCCAAAGAGGGGCATCACAGAAACTGCGGGCTGTGCCTTGCTACCAGGAGAAAATAGTCCTTACCTGCACTTAGAAACTGGAACATCTCAAAGGCCCCACAGTGTTGTTTTTTGTTTTGGCCCCCAATGTTCTTGGGGCCAGTGGGCCAAGGCTTGCCTCTCTTTTGGAGTGCTTGTCTCCTGGAGACATGAAAAATGACAAAAGGCTTTGCTGCCCTCAAGGTTCTGCATCTCGGCCACACCAGTGACTCCAGTGCAGGAGCTAATAACTCCATTTTTTGTTGAGCACTCTTTGGGCAGAGTCCCTGGGAAGGCTGGCTGAGGTTCAGGACCACTTGATCCCAGGTCCCATGGAGCTGCAGAGCAACAAAAGACAGCTCCTTCCCAGGAGCAATCTGGATTTACATCTCCCAAACTGAGCAGCAGCCTCTGAATCCAGCCACCAGACAGGTGGGGAACACAGGGAATACTGATGAGGCGGTTCCCTGGTACGAAAGCGCGAAGCAGCCAGGCTCTTAGCACAGCAGCCTGCTCTCTGCAGCATCGTGGTGGAGAACGTGGTTTGGAAGAGATGTGTGGGGAGCCTCTCCCAGGTACAAGTGGTTGAGAAGGGAGGAAGCATGCTGGCACTTGTCAGAAAAGCAGACCAACAAGCAGTATTGATGGCCTGGCACGGCCGGCAGAGCGGAGGCAGGACTGCTATCTGCCAGGAGTGTAAGAAGATGGGCAGACCATGCAGGCGCTGTCGGTGGAGGTGCTGCATGTGATGGGTGGGGAGGAAAGATTTGCATCTGGCAAAGCTGCAACCTCTCACTATCTTATAAGCTCATAAATCACCTCTCAAGTGCTTGAATTCCAGTGCCGTGATAATCTTTGCAATTTCTTCTCTTTCCTACCTAAATGAGGGTTGATCTTTTCCCCCAGCTGCCTTTTCTGCACTTTTTGAAGGAAAACTCAGCCCTTTAATTTCAATCACAAATTCTGGAAATGATTAGTGAGCTGTCATCACTCAGCTGCACCGGATATCAGGCACAGGGCATTTCCGTCCCATATAATTAACAGTGTACAGGACTACCTTGCTCTTCAGCCGGCAGAGGAGAAATGAGGGAGAAGTGTAACACTCCCCTGCCTTCCTCCCCCGCCGCCTGCCTGGGAAAGCCACTGGACCAAAAAGCAGGGCAAGAAATAAATTCATTCATGGCAAAAAGTAAGGACAAGGTGAAAGCAGTCACCAAAGAACTGGACCTCTCCTTTCTGGGAAAAGAAGAAGAAAACTCAGTGGCACTAGGGGAGCTCAAAACTAGACTTTTTGCTAATGATGTCACATCCCCAAAAGGGGCCTGGGAACTCAGCGGCCTGTTCATCCTCTGCCCCTTCCCGGGTGCCCACAGGCAGCTGCCAGCTCCTGCCTCACTGAGAGGATGTCAGCTGAGCGTGCTGGCTCTGCATCGAACCCACAGCCTCCCCGTCTTCACCCAGGGGCTTTTTGTTCCCTTCTCCCCCTGCCCCTTTCCCAGGGTGCTCTCTGGCTCTCGGGAGCTCCTTGTTTGCCAGCTGCCTAGTGAGAGCTGATATCGGCCCTGTGTGATGTTCTGCATCCATCCAAAAGCCTCCCAGCCCTCTGCTGAAACGCCTCATTGTGCAGCTGGCTGGAGTACGTGAGCCTGGCTACGTGGAGCCTGTTTTGCTTTGAAGCTAACTCTTCTTTTTGACTCAACAGAGCTGTATGGTGCAATTGTAAAATTTCCCCTCATTGGCCAACCTCCTGAGCTTTTTTTTTTGTTGTTAACAAAAGCTCCCTGCTATGTAAACGGACCAGATGCTGTGGGATGCTGTCTGCAGACTCACGTACCCTCTTCGTGTCATGGGAGGTGTCCGACCTGCACCTGTGGGCTCCATTAACCATGCAGAGATTTTTGAGAGACCCCAGAGCAAAATTGCATGCCCAATGGCCAGGGCAGAGACCCTGTTTCTATTGGTCTTTCACCCCAAATGAGTCTCTCCTTTCCTTTCATATTAGCTGACCTTGCTGAAATCCTGGCTGAAACAACCTCAAATGTGGTAGTAATTAACTTATGAAGAAGGAGTGAGGTTGCAGATGACTAGAAAGAAGGCAAATATAGTACCTGTTCTTAAAGGGGTAGAAGTGGAGCAGATGAGCTCTTTGTAAGACTCAGCAAGATACCAGGGTGAAAAGTAACAGCCACCATGGATTTGTCAACAATCTTCTATAGCAAGATAGGAGGGCAAAGGCTGTAGGACAGGATAACGATGTATTCTGACCCTAATACTGTGAGATATTTGCCTGATCTGACTGGGTGTTGGAATAAAAGATGCACATTATATTTGCTGTGGATAATAGGCCATGTGGTAGTTGCAGGCACTTTAGAGATCAGGTGGAAAGTTTGAGCAGAATGTGACATATTGGTGAAACAGGTATAAACAGGAAGGCCAAGTGTTAGCCACAGTATTTAGCAGGATAATCAGCTGCATGTAAATACAAGAGGGCAGCTAGGCCTTCTGAGGAAGACATGGATGTCATTGTGTGATGGGTGTCATTACTGAATGACTTGAAAACACACAGATTAGAAAAAAATCAAATGTCCTTACTTGAATATATAAACAAAAGTGTCATACCTCCCACAAGTACCATCCTTCCACCTTATGCAGCATTATGAAAGCCCCAGATACATCTAGTTTGGGGGAATACAGCTCAAGAAAGATGTAAACCTCTAAGAGTCCACAGAAGATGATCAGCAAGCTAGTGACCATGACCCATGACCAAAGCTTGAAACACTGCATTTGTTTAGTCTGCTTAGCAGAGGAGGAGTGGGAAACAATAATAACCTTTAGATGTGTAGAAAGGGTCTAGCAAAGGAACAGAATGCATTATCCTCCATCTTCAGGAGATGTGCAGTTAGACCTTTACAGAATCTTGCTACTTAAGTCTTTAAGGGCTTCAGTCCCCATAAGAACAGAGTGTCTTACAGGAACCACATAATCTTCACTAGAAATTTCTAAAATCCAAGGTAGACAAAATCTGCTAGGAGAAGTTAGAGTGGTACCTAGTTGGGCAGAGAAATGTCTACATGACCTCTCAAAAGCCCTGGTTTTGGTCACACATAATTACATGGCATGGAGCAGCCCTGCAGTTCCAGTAAATGAGTTATCTTTGCAGGCTGACAAGAGAATCACTGAAATTCAATGAATAGTGATGTTCCCCACATCACCATATTGTCCAGCCCCACACCATATTCCAAGTTTCATAGGGCTTATAGCCTCGCAGGATACCAGGCACAACAGCAGTAAGCTGTGACTGTCCAGATAAACTTTAACCCACTATTTGGAAAACATTACCCTCCCACAGAGGATAAGACGTTCCTATTACTCCCTGCTAGGAAATGCAGTGCTTCAGGTACCCTGTGGATGTTTCTAGCTCTATCTAGAAACAGCTCTAGCTGTGGATGTTTTGAGCAGAACCACAGGGGAAAACAGAAAGACTCATTATATCAGTCCTATCTACAAGAATCAGATGAGAAGACTCCTTGAATAGATCCCTCATCCAGTAGGGTTAGATGTCAGGTAACAGTGTAGACAAGCTGAAGACCATTCTCTGTCATGGCTGAAGTTAAACTACTAATCCAGGATAAACTGTGGGCATGGAGTAAACATCAGTCCTACAATGAGAATTTAACATGGCAAGAGAAAGAAGGCTTAGTCTCCACTAGACCTCACACTAGTCCTTCAGAAAGAGAACAAAATCAAGCTGGCAAGTCATCCTGGTGATGAGGGGGAAAGCAAACTAACAAGAGTCCTTCAGAGCTCTGCCAAACTTCTTTAGAAGTCTGTTCAGTGAGGATATGAGCTACCTTCCTTCTCATACAGACTGGGATTTCCTTTATCTGTGCAGTTTGCACAAGGAATCCTCTTATGCTTGTGCTGGTTCAGCCAAGAGCTGAATCATACAAACAGCCCCTTCAAACTCAAGCCCATTGTTAAGGCTGGCTCAAGCAATGTGAGCCTCTGTTAGAGGATAAGGATAAGCCTGCTCACAAAGGCAGGGTGGAGGTTGTATTGAAAAATTACGCCCTGTGTCTTGGAGATACAGAAAAGCCAATGCGTTAAGGAAGGCATTGGCAATGAAAAGGCTGACCATTGCCTAGATTACAGCATTGAGACAAGAGGCCACTGTGATATAAACATCTGTCAAGAACAGATGAGTGCTGGAGTGGAGACATTCCCCACAGGTTTATATGATTTTCAAGGACCTGACGCCAATGACCCTTTTTCTGTTCCTCAGTGATTTCACAGACCACTGACCCCAGTGATCTCATGACCCTTTAATAAAGAATTTTTCCAGACTTCTTGTCTGAATCACCCTAGTGTAATGGTGCAGAAGAAAACTGAGGGGAATACCTTCCTCCAGGACTGCATGTTGCAGTTCAGGAATATTTGATGAGGCTATTCTGCAGGGAGTACAAAATCCCCCATGCGTATAAGAGAGGAGAAATGAGTCCTGGTGTAAAACACAACATGGATCTTGGGAAGAGACATCTTTGGTTGTCCTGCTCAGCTAAGAGGGAACTGCCACAGAATTTGGTCCAGTCCTTCTTGGATGAAGAGGTGCATGACCACCCATTTACCCAGTAACTCTCAGAAGCTACAACAGGCTCTCCAAAAATTCCCAGCTTTCACTGGAAAACCAAAGGATATTGTGTCTACAGCATTGTTTTCTACCAGGCGGCAGAGCTTTTCTGCTTGAAGGCACGAAACAGGGAGACAAGCTACACCAGCCAAATGTCTCATAACATGTTATTTTGGTAACAGGCAAGCTTGTTCTAGGGGCCGAGCTTGGAGATGTACCACAACCTCCGCCCCTCCACGTTTGACTGTGATGCTTGGGAGAATGAGTCATCCATTTTTAGTTGGTTGTCTCCAGCATTCCAAGGGAAAAGGCAATGTTTCCGGCATCCCTTGGCATGTGGATTTCCATTCATCTGTTGACAGCTGGGCAGCTTGCCATCGCCAGGACAAAATGGCTTCTCCTCAGTTCCTCTGCTGCTAGTGCAGCAGATCTTGCTCAATTCCCTCAAGATCTCCGAGTCTTTTGCACAAGCCCCACACATTTTTGGTGTCAAACCCTCAGAGCAGTGTGGCCTGCCATTTCTAACAATGTGCATCACTAGCAGATCAGAAATGCTATGTCTCACTTTCCTCTGGCTTCTCTGAATCTACAAAGTGCAGGACAGAACCCAGACCCTTTGTCAATGTGGTCCTAGGTTTTCAGGCAGCAGAGGTACATCAATGCTTGTGTCTTATCACCCGACTGTATTAGCAGGCCACCCTCTGGAAAAAGGTTAGAAAACCACAATGACCCCCTTTGATTTTGAAGGGGACATTAGATGAACAACCATCTGGTTACCAAAGTAGGCCAGTCAGGCGCTCCTGAATTGATGGAACCAAACAAAGCCATCTCGGTGATCATCCTACAATACTCTTACTTCAGTGAGCAATAAATACATCTCTTCTTGGTAGGGTCACCTGGCTTTCTCCTTGGCATGAACAAAACCCTATGAAAGCTCCCCTGTTTAACAGGAGTCAGTAAACAAGCCCTAAACCTCATCCCTTGGCTTCAGGGCACACAGTTGCAAGCCTCCTCTGATCAGTGTGGGAGGAAGTGCCTCCACCCTCTTTATGGCTGCCCTGTAATGAGCCCCAGCTGTAAGCCTCTCCCTCCCATGCCTGGAAGCCCAGGCCGGCCTCATGGGGTGGGGTGCAGGCTGTTTAACCCATTCCCGGGCTGGCCAGACACTCCCTGGTCATTGCTTTTGCGCTGGATGCTTCTCTGCTGGGAAAGATGTGGCTGGCTGGCTTGCCAGCAAGGATGCTCAAGTGCCAAAATGCCAAAGGGAGTATGAGTAGGGTGGCAAAAGCATGCTGCTCCATGTGCTGTGGGGAACAGCAATGGTTTTGCTTGCTCTCCCCTTGAAGGCAGTGGGTGGATGCATCTTGGGGAATAACCTTCCTCCTGGGTTGCTGGTTCTGCTGGCACCTGAGTTTGGCCAGATTTGGTGCTTGGCAAGAGACAGGGTTGTGCCCAACACCTTCATGGAGATGCTTACTTTTACCTTAGTGAAAAGAAAGGCATGAGGCTTCTCATGAGGTCAAGAGCCTGAAGATGGCACACGGCTCCCTGGGTTACTCTGGGATATTGTCTTTCTCCATGAGAGAGCATCCCAGCAGCACCTGGGATTTTGGCTCCTTTTTCTTTTCAAGCGGTTTTTGTCCACTAGAGAAAAATCTGCTGAGAGGAACTGTCTCTGCCTGGCTTTCTCATCCAGGCAAGGGGCCAGGCAGCCGCTGGTGTGATGTCTACGTAGCACCGCACCATGGAGACGGGGCAGGGGATTCCTGAGGTAACAAGGCTGAAGCGCAAGAGTGGAACAGCGCTGGATGGTGAGAGACTTTCTATATTCATATAGTTAATAGACTAATTAGTGAGAGGCTTGAAACTTGGCTGTGTTTGTTGTCAAATGTAGGCTGCTTTCCAAGTGGTGTTAACAGCCTCTTCTTTTCACTCGGGATGTATTGTAAAGCTGGTGCTTTACAGAGAATTCTTCATTTAGTAATGGATATAGACTGAATAGCTGTTGCAAGTAGAGGTGACAAATGGGTCAGACATAAGGAGCTATTGGGAGGGGACAAGCAGGGGGAAAGGGTCTAGAGCTAAGATAGCAGCGGGAGTCTGGGAGGTGGGATTGAGGCGGCATTCACGGCGCCAGGCATAAGATGGAGCCAAGCTTGGAGTAGCAAGGGGCTGCAGGTCAGTACTGGCTGGTCCCTGCAGAGCTGGCAAGGCAGCATGAGCTGCTGGGTGCAGGATTGAAGGGCTATAGCAAGCTGTGGTCTCCAGAGATGTGATGGTTGAGGGAATACGTATAGCAGAGAGAAGCATGTGATGGGAAAGATGCTTCCAAGCCAAAGGTACAGCTCTTTTGCCATTTGCCCACTTCTAATTAAGATGCCAATGTTTAAGCAATTCCTTTGAAAATACTCCCCTTTCACACGAGAGACAAAAGTTCACATGGGCAGAAGGC
This sequence comes from Crypturellus tataupa, assembly GCA_034781795.1. NCBI lineage: Eukaryota > Metazoa > Chordata > Aves > Tinamiformes > Tinamidae > Crypturellus > Crypturellus tataupa. Next base: position 1,012,470 of record JAWLRI010001063.1, read on the forward strand.
TGGGAGCGCTGGCAGGACCCTGGCAGCGTGTGGGTAAGGGGCGGGCGAGCTTCCCTCAGTGCTGCCAATGCAAATCTCTGCACTCCGCTGAGAGGACTCCAGCGGAAACCAGGAGCATTTCCGCTGGGTTCCCACAAGAGCAGGAGCTGTGGCTGTGCCTGGAATCACGTCTGCCCGCGTGCACAGCCTTTGTAGGAGGCCTGGATAATGGTTATTCACTGCCGGTGGTAGGAAGGCCTCTTGCCCTAGCTGGGCCACCCCTTTATCCAGACACCTGGTGTTTCAATTCCCTCCTCGCTCCTTCTGAACTCCCAACTGGCACTCTGCAATCTTCCCTACCCTGCCTGCCCCATTGCTCAGCTGTGTTGCCCTCCGAGGGGTACTTCCTCAGCACAGGTTGCGGCTGGGGAGCAGAAAACTTGAATCTTCCTTAAGAGTGCAGGGCTGCTGTCAGGGGTATGTAGTGCTGGCCTCCACAGATGGGCGAGTGTGAATCCCTTCCTGGTGAAAAAACAAGTGGTGAGGGAGGAAGAGGATGGCCATATGGAGGAGGAAGGGCACCCACTGCCTTCCTCCCCTCTCTGGGAATGGGCAGAGCTGGGGGGCAGGCAGGCACCAAGCTGGGAGTAACGCAGTCTGTCCTGCCACGCTCCTGGCACGGGGTTACCTTATTATCACAAGAGTCCATAGACGAATAGGGAGCTATTTTGCTGGATTCATTTTGGTCCTCAACAGCCCTGGGACTAGGATGCGAACTCCTGCCAGTGCAAGCGATGTCAAAGGCACAGGGACATGACTATGAGCCTTGCTCTTGGATGGGTGATGTACATTGGCCTCCTTGGACTGCCTGGCCCAGCTCCACCTTCAGCCAAAGCCACTGTGCCAAGTATGTGGGGACTGTTGCCCTTTCCCAATGGCCAAGGAGCAGCCCGGGAGGCCAGCTCTTCACTTCGCCTTGCCATGCCTTTGTTCCTCATGCTGCGGTGGTCCCAGGCAACCCTGCCTGCTACCGACCTTTCCCACTCCAACTCCTCCACATGAGTTCTACCATATGGCTCCAGCACGCTGGTGATGGCCTCCCACTGCCCCTGGCAAAACTCTGTTTGGGAAGCAGAGGTGGGTGGGTGTCCATACACAGATGCTGCACTTTGCCTTGCTTTCCCACCTCTGAGGATGCAGTGCTAGAGGCTGTGGACAGAGACTTGCTGCTCTGGGGCACAAAGAAGGAGTGCATGGCTCTGTGTTGCTGCTCTGCTGCCCTGCTGGCATCAGATATCACTCACCCACTGAGAGAATCAAGTGCTGCAGAGCAATTCCAACAAGGTCATCTCATCTTTTCTGAGCCCAGCAGGTTCCAGAGGCTGCTCCATGCTCCTGTGCAGGAGCTCTTTGCAGAAGGCAAGAGAACTTTGTGCTCCTCTGCCAGGCCTGCTGAGGCATGGGACCAACCATTCCCTCCGCATAGTCAGAGCAAGATGTTGGGCAGCTCTCCCACAGCAGGGGTGGGCCTCCCTGCTTTGTGCAGAGCAGGACCTTGCTTGCAAACCAGGCTTGAGACAGCAGAGATGCCTGCAGGCCTGGCTGTTTCTCAAGTACTCTGGAGTGCCTGAAAGAGGGTATAATTGACACTTTCACCACACACTTAAATACTTCCTCAGCAAAAGCAAAGCAAGCACCTGCCAGCCACATACAAATATTATCTGGGTGTCACGGCAAATATTAGGCACAAGGCCTAGCCTTTGTCCAGCCTCCCCTGAGCCCCATGAAGGCGGATTACCTGCGTAAGGCCTAGTTTTCCAGCATACGCTTGCAATGACATGGCAGTGCTGCAGCGTTTTCTTTGGGTTTTGGCTGAATGGTTATGGAAACAGCTAAGTAGTGTAAAGCCAGTGAGTGCACAGCAGGGTGCAGATGCCCTGCTGAGGGAACAGCTCATGCCTTAGGCATGGCTTGGTAGAAATTGCCTCAAAACCCAGAAGCGGGATAGTGGTTTGGCATGGTTATGACTTCGTGACAAAAGCCATGACTGAAAGTCTTCGGCAAATGCATGTTGATATACGTGGTTCTTGGAGCCAGAAGCAGATAGGAGAGCCACTGAAAACACCAGGTATTTGATTTGATTTTACACCTTCATAGTTTATCACTAGGCTTTGAGCTCAATAAGATACATTCAATTGATATCCAATGAGCACTTCATATGAACCTCGGCTTAGCCAGTGCATTAGCTGCTTGGGAGTGGATCACTCCAGCAATTTACTAATTTATCTGGTGTAGGTAGTGCACGACTATCCAAATCATATGAATGCACTCTTCTGCCCTATCTGAGCCACTGGTGAGGCTGCAACAGAGGGATTTCTGAGATGGCTCTGCAGCCTGCTGAAGTGTTGAACCTCAAAATCAGCAACCTCAAGATCTAAATATTTGGACCTTGGCTGAAGTTTTCCATGAACATCAGCTACCAGTCTGGAAAATAAGTTTGGAGACAGGGTCGGGTTTCCAGTTCTGAAGAATGAATGATCTCACTACTGAGTAGGCTATTTCCAGAGCAGCATTTCCCATACGGATTGCTCTGGTGCTAAGCTCTCCCAAAACAGCACTGGCAGTGCATAATGGGAATAGGCTGTTTCCCGGTGTGCCAGCTCTGCTTCATGATTTCCTTCATTTTCCCTTTAGGGAAAATCCATTAGGGATTTCAGTGTAGAGACCTGGCTGCTTTTGCATTTCCTGTTTCTTTCTATGTTTTCCTTTCTGAATCTGGATATCTCCTCAGTTTTCCGAATACTCGTGCTTCCCACCCATTCATCTGCCTTCTAAACTCTATTTTGAGTTTGTGCATCTATTAATTTGTTACTCATTTGGGATTCAGGCCTAGAAGCTGGAAAAAACATGGAGGCAGTCTCTGTTCCAGGCAGTTCTCAATTTAAACACTCCCTGCAATTATTTCTGAGCAAGTTGTTTCATTCTAGTGCTTTCAGTTTGACCCCAATCTTACTTCTTCTCTCTCTCTTTTTTTTTTTTTAAATCTCCCTTCCTCTATCTGACCCAATCACTTAATTTGTTTGTCATCCCTGCTTTCTATTCACCTTAGCTCCTTCCTTCTCTACTTTTGAGTTGTCCTTTTCCTCTTGACTTGGGATCAGCCTGTTTTCCGGGTGGGATGGGGAAATACAGAGGGGTTCTCACCTTGTCTGTGCTTCTGGGAAGGTGAGCGGTGAATTCAGAGGTGTAGGGATCTCTGCTCAAGATGAATTGGCAGCATGGGGCTAAGCAACCTCAAGGCTGGTGGCATGTGTGTGATAAGGCTCCCTGGCCCAGGGAGTGGTGGAAAGGGATGTTCTGATTTGCACCTGGTTCCTCTAACTCCTTCTCTTCAACAGAATGGACTCTTTGGAAACATGAGGCTGCCCCTGGGTGGGACCAACCCGTAGTATAGTCAGACCTCTGGCTTAGTTGGGCCTCCATGGTGCTCATGGGGCACCTGATCAAGGACTGCAAGTATTGATGGTGTCTTTCCTCCTGCTCCTTGCCTTGGATGGTGAACTGACATGAGGAGAAGGCTTACGAGTGATTTGCATGGATAGCCCCCGTAGAGAGCCACAGTCTAATCCAACCTGTTATTCCTGCAGGCAGATCTCTCCTTGCTCTTTGGAGTGGTGCTGGTAGAGAGGTGAGGAGCCCTTGAAAGAGGGCTGGGTAACCTACTAGCAACAGAGTATCCCACCACATGCTTCAGCTGTCCCCACCTATGGGCCGCGTGGGACATTTGTAGGGATCTCAGTGCCTGTGTAGAGGCAGAAGGTCCAGGGATGGGGCTGGAGGAGGATGGGAATGCCCTGGCAGAGCTGGGACCCTCCTGGGCCACCAGGAGAACAGCCGGCAGGCAGTAAGTACAGTCAGCGCCCTGGCTGAGGTCTTCACACATGTGCAGTCAGAGTGGCTACTGCTCCCATGCTCTACTGCAAAGAGCAGCTTCCCAGCAAAGCTACTCTGGTGAAGATCTATGCTTGTTAAAGGACCTTTAGCTTAGGGGAAGCTGTAATAGCTGACAGCAAGTAGAGATCTGTCCTCACTGCCTGGCTGGACTGACAAGTTTTGCATCATTGTATGATCTGTGTCATCAGTAAATATCGGTTTCTTTCACTTGTCTGTAGTTGTAATGCTCCTAGAGGAGCTATATCTGAGTGACTTCCAGAGGTGGAGAGGGAGAACTGGGCCTCCTGTGACTCCCACGTGTGTATATGCTGTTAAAGATCTTATCTTTTCTGCCACGAATGGCAGAAATCACAATCCTGACAAACAGACAGCTCTCAGAGAACATGGGAGAGCATGTGCTCTGCATCCCCATCTTCTCAGCCCAGCAGTGTCTCACTGCACTTGTTCCACGCACACTTGAGACAAGTCTCTGCAGCAGCTAGCCTTGCCTGCAGGCCACTGGCTCTTGCAAACTTGAATGGCAACTTCTTGCTTCCTCTAGTGTTGCCCTTCCTGGAAGCTGAGGAAGGAAGTGCTGTCAGTGTCCACCTGCAACACATTGGGCAGGAGAAGTAAGGAGATATGTTGGGGCTAGTAGCTGCTTGTTTGCACCTGAGGGGCTTCTTCCTTGTTGGGATCATCTTGTGCGAACTGAGTAAAGCTCCATGGGCCTTCGCAGGTATGCAGCCAATAGAGGGGTGAATAAAAGCCAGGACTATATAGCAAAGAGGAAGAGTGGCTTTTGAGCTGTTGGCAGCTTCCCATTTGAGGCAAAATACTGAATAGCCCCCAAGTGGGGGGAGATCTTCAGGGTTGTTTTGGACTCTGGCTTGATCTCTGCCATCTTCTCTGAGCTGCTTGGCTCAGGACACCTGGCTCAAAAGCTTGTCCTTGCTCACCAAATACTGCAAAAGCAGTTTGGAGAAAAAAAAGCAAATGAGGGATATGATTGAGGTCTGACTCACCTAACTCTTTTGTTTAAGGGAATGTGATGGCAAGCTATCTCCAGTCTAGCTTTGTCTGGATTTATATACTCATCTGCACCATATATACACTCATCTGTTTCAGGAAACCTGGATTATTATTTGGCACCCTCCAAACTGAAAATTAATAACCGACAGGTTAGATCACAGACCTATGTGTGTGTGATCTGTTCAGATCCCATTCAGGCATGCGGCTGGGCAGGGGCGAGGGGAAGGGGCAGAGATGGTGGAACTGGGGCTGGACTAGCAAAGCACAATCAGGGCATGGTGGTGAGAAGTGCTGTCCTCATGCAGTAGGTGATATGTGTCAGGCTTGCTTGTATATTTAACAGTCTTCAATGCTTTTACTGATAGCTAGAGGCTAGTTAGAGGCCTGCTACAGTGAATAACTGAGAAATGAATAAAATATTTGCAAGGGCAATTGGTGTGAGCTCAAAAGCTGGTGCTTCTGCCTTTCCAAAGAGCCAGGGGCTCCTGTGGCAATCCTATCCTGGATTGTTCTGCAAAGGGACACCCTGCAAAGGGGATAATCTGCCAACCAAGAAGCATGTCAGTCCTTTAGAAAGGCCCAGGCTGCCTTCTGCAGGCCTGTTGTCCCTTGGGTTTGTCTGCTTGAGGGATGAATGTCTTCCTCGGAGCATTTCAGTGCTATTTGAACTCTGCTTTACAGGAAGGAGCGGTTGGAATGGGTTCAATAAACCAAGGGGGAGCAGATACTGATAGCAGTGAACGTGAGCTGAGAGGCATTGGCACATGACAACCGTGTTGCACAAAGGCCTGCACAGCTACTGTGGCTTCTGTGCTCATGCAGCTGTGCTGCCACTATTATACCCAAGAGATAACTTAAAATAGCTGAAGTAGTGTATACTCCCTGGGTCATAATGACACCTTGGCTGCAATGTTAATATACTCTTAGTCATGCCAAGCATGGGCTTGAGGAGCCAAGTTGCTACGTGCCTATTGTCCAGTGCATGATATTACAGGGACTTTCCTGCCCCGGCGGTGTCCCTCACATGTGCGTAACGGTTACAGAGAGCTGCTGACTCGTGAGTTCGACACACCTCTGGGTCTGGAGACTGCTCAATGCGTCCTGAAACACCTGGAAACCTTGTCCGTTCTCAGGAGATGAAGGGAAGGAAGAGAAGACTTAGCTAAGTCCCAACTAGCCCATGACATAATGTGCTGAACTGCATAAAAACAAACCATCTCTGAAGAAATGCCCTAGTGCCTGCTTTCTTCTTCTTTCTCCTTTCTCCTTTCCCTCCAAAATGGTGTGAGTTGATGTGCATGTTGGAGAAAGTCTATGTCTGTGAAAAATGAATTCTGGAGCTCTCCGGGGAGACATTTTGTGAGAGAAGAGGTGTCAGTCCAACCTCTTTCTGCGCTGCCCCTTGCCTCGTTAGCGTGTGGGAAAGTGAGAGCAAGACAGAGCTGCTCCCCGCAGAGCGGCAGGGAGCGCCGTCAGGCCGTTCCCAGCTCCACTGAGCGGAGCCGTCCTGCTCCGTGAGCTCTTCAAGGGCATTCGCACCCCGCCGGGCTGGGAAACTGCTGAGGGAACAGTGACACTAATAGAAACGAAGTAGCAACCGCGCGATAGGGAGTCGAGCATCTCCCGCCAGCCCATGAGGGGAGGCACGCGGCCTTGGGGCGGAAGAGGTCACGGCGGCTCTTTCTGAGGCCAAAAACGACAGTCAGGTTGTTGTGACGGAAAGCCTCACCTGCTGCTTGGGCTCTCGTGATCGCCTGCGTGCCGCGGGTGGTGGATGCTCCCCGCACCCCAGTACAGAGCTGGCAGCCCGTGGCGTGGGGCCGCCCCACGAGGAGACGTGCCGGGCAGCACGTGCTGCCCTTGGCTTTGCCGTGTGCGGCCTCGGGAGCCAGGTGCAGCCCTGGCTGCAGCGAGGGGGGATGAGCGCTTGCCCGTCACCCGCCTTGCTCCCTGCCAGCTGATGGGGACTGCGTGCACGGAGCCCTCAGCTGACGGGCATGTAGCTTGCCAGCAAGAGCCGTTTCGAGAAATAGCCGCGTGTGTCTCAGGCCCAGCACACACTGGCTCGCACGTTGCTGACCGCACGTACATGCCCCTCAGCCCAGAAGGCCCTGGCAGCGGCTGCGTGTCCCGGGCTCCCAGCCGTTTCTGTTGCTCTCCTTGTCTGCCTGCCAGGCAGTGCCCCGGATTTGCTTCCTTTCTTCCTTTCTTCTTTTCTTTCTTTCTTTCCTTCCTTCTTTCTTTCTTTTTTCTTTCTTTTTTTTCCCTCTCTTCTGATTTCACAAGCTGCAGAGGGCCAGAGAGAAAGAGGGAATGTAAATAGTGAATGGGAGGCAAGAGGGGAAGGGAGAGGGCTGGGAGTGCCACTCGTATGTCTGTCTAGAAAGGGACAGGGTGCTCATCCTGCCTTCCGAACTACTTTGGAAGAAGCCACTTCCTTCCTTCGCTCAGCTCTTTGTTTCATTTCACAAAGTGGGAGAGGACAGGGTCCCCATGCCAGGCAAGCAGCACGTCCCCCGTGGCGAAGTGGCACTTTCTGGACAGCTGCCATGCCCTGGTGTGTATATTTCTTGATCTCTGCTACCAATACCCAAATCAGAGGGTATCATTGCTGGATGGGAGCCAGGACCCACTCAAAATACTCACATATGAACCAAGCCATCACTTCCCCTCCTTTCCTGTGTCACTTCAAGACCTTGCTGCAGGTGCACAGACTTTGAGGAAGACATATGAAACATCATGTTGTCTGGTTACAAGGAGCTCTGTGGCAAAAGTACCCTCAGGTAAAGCCTGAATGGCCTATACCATATCTGGTTTGGATAATTTAAGGGATGGAGGGAGGAGGAAAAAAAAACCTTTCTAGGTCTGAAGACAAGAGGACCCATCTGGACATTCACAGTGTGCAGAGGTTTCCTCTTCAGGCTGCTCTTGTAATCACATTTTTTTGGTGTGTTCACTGTAGCTTCCAAGACAATGTCCACCATCTCTTTACTGTTGGTTTATATGCCTGGCTCTTTTCCAGCTTGCACAAATTTCTTTCTCTGTCCAGTTTTCTGGCCTCGGACCTTTTTTTTTTTTTTTTTTTTTCCCCTCTTTCTGCAAAGTCTGTCCTCTTGAGGTATCTGTCTGGGCGGAGTGAACTCATCCCTCAACCAGACAGGACTCAGGTTCTCATGGTCACTGCCCTAGGCTTCTTGATCATAGTCATTCCTTCCGTGTTATTAAAAGGGAGAGTCAAGGGCATGACTTTTCCTCTGGACCCTCTCACATCAAATGTGCCTGCCTGATTGTTACATGCCATAACTTTAACTCACCACAGGAATGTCTGCTCAGGTCCATGTCCCCACAGTCATCAGGGGCAACTTGCCTCAGAGAGGCTCATGCCAGGAACACTTTCTCATGCTAACAGTATAAGGCACCCAGGGGACTCATGGCATAAGTCTGCCCTCCTGCAGATTTGCCCTGACCTTGCATACACTGCTGCTTCATGTAGTGAGCTGCATGGGTTTCACCGCTTCTGGGGCTCCTCCATTGCATGTCTCCACTGAGCTGATTAGTGCTTCTGCCCTTTTGATCCCTAACTTGAGAAATCTGAATGATCCTGCTTCCCCAGATAGATTGCCTGGGGCTAGCATAACCATCTCAGATGCATACCGACTCTTGTGGGTACTCTTGAATACCTCTATCTGCACTCAGTGCCAGGGCATCTCCCTTCTCTGGCCTGTGTTTCTCCTTTGGCTTCTACCTCTTGGTTCCTTACTCCATGGATCTTCTTGCTGAGCAATTTGGTGTTGATTTGTCACTCTACCCTCCTCTCGCTATCCTCCTAGGCTCTGTGGCTGCAAGAGTTATTTCCACAGATGAAAATGGGTTGGTTCCCCCTACTTTTCTCCAGATTTCTTTTAGATTCCCAGCCATACTCTCACTTCAGAGAAATCTGCCTCCTGCTTTATTCTAAGAAGTGAAGAGTTCAGTGTAAATAGTTTATATAGCTTGAAGGATAGCTATCTAGCCCTTCAAGCCCTGGTTTTGAAGGTGATTTTCACATCTTCATCCAGTCTGATCTTGTAAGAAAAGACATGTCCATCCTCTGTGAATGCAAAATCTTGCACAAACCAGCACTGGCTTCCTCTGTCACCATTTCTGGAGAAGATATCTGTCCTGTCTCCCCCAAATTATTTTTATGTGCAGAAAATCTTTAGTAGAAGATTTATGCTTGATTAGTGAAAGGACATCCCTGAATTTGTAGATATCTGTGGGAAATTTATCTAAGACTTTTCTCCAGTACCTCAAGGACAGTACTGATTTTTTTTTTTTATCTGAGCCCAAACTATTTCAAGCCATGCTTCCGACTGTGGGTCAATAACCAGGGCCCGTCATTTATTTGGCCTTTTTTTGGATAACTCTTTCAGGGCCAAGAACTTTGCTAGTGACTATCTTTCAGGGTCCGATCCTCCCCTACACAGTAAAGCCTCAGACAGCCTATTATTAACCTCCAAGCCTAATGGCTTTCCTTGCATTGACCTTTTAGTCTGGTTTTTCACTTACTCCAACACACAACTGATGCACTTCCATGCATCGCTTTGGTCTGGTTGCACTTGCTTTGACTGTCCCCCCACCTTACCATGCTTTCTTTCCCAATCTGAACCTCAGCTAACCTCTCCTAGCCTTCATCCATGCACTGAGAAGAGGTCCTGTGAGGATATATATGCCTCGAGCAACTCAGTCCATCTGTCCAGTTTTCAGGAGACGTTGCTGCTGGAAAGTATGACACATCTCCCTTGCTTCTCACTCAGAGGGTGGTAGTTAACTGCTTAGGTGCTTGCAAACCCTAATTATTTGTTCCAACCACCCAGTGGAGTAGGGAAACATCTTCTGCTGGGCAACTGAGGCAGAGTGACATGCCAGAACCAAGAGAAAGCCAGTAGTGAAGACATCATTTGAAGGCAGAACTCAACAGTGCCAGGCCTTGGCCTTGTTTAGGTCAGGACAAATAAAGGACAGTAGCAGGAAAAAAAAAAAAACGTGTATTTTGCCCACAACTGAACAGCTGTGTCACCGGGGATAGCAGGAAGGGATGAGAGTTTTGTTAACACAGACTAATTATGAGGTTGTGCTTGAGCTCAGACATCTTGTTTTAAAAGACTATCTGCGTGGGGGTAAGTATACAGCAGCAGCGTTAGTGGGGGCACACCTCAGAGACCCCGGGAGGTCAGAGAGTGCTAGGAAAAAGAAGAGAGGAGCCGATGCCAGCCCATCTCCATGGAGAGGTGAAACAGGCATCCAAAAATAGTCTGCCCCCATGATGCCAAGAGCAGCAAGCCTTTGATAAACAGTTTAAAATTAACCTCCGCGGGAAAGACATCGGAGCTCCCTCCACCGGAGTCTTATTTGTGCTGGAGCCTATGTTTGTCTCTCCGTGCCCCTGCCAGCTCACCACCAAGCACTATCACTCATGTGACTTTCACTGCCAAGGGAGGCTGGTCCTGATGGGGATGCGGGTAACCACAAGGGACAGGGGAGATACTTGGTTATATTTTGCCCCTGTGGCAAGACTTTGGCATGGACAGGAGCAGGAGTGGGGAGGCAACCAGTCAGGGACATGTCTTGTGGGTTACAAGGTGCTTTTAGTGCTGCGGCTTCCCACCCTCCTGTTGACACAAGGGGATGGCTTGTGCGGGTGTCATGCGAAGAGGGGAAAGTGCAGGGTGGTCTGCCACAGGAAATCGGAGCCAGACTTGCTAGGGGCCAGCATGTCCTGGAGAACCCTTCCTGGGTAAGGGGGAAGGGAAGAGCCGTTCGCTCCATGTACTCTCACCAAGCTCTGAGATAGGCAGCCCCCTGGCAGGACAAAAGACAGGGGGTCTGGACCAGCCAGGGCTTTCCATATCTGTTCTGTGCCCTCAGGATAGTAATGTGGGCCACAGTCAAGAGATCACACTGAGGAATAAACCCACTTCTTCCTGACTGCCCTGGGAGAGCAGCCGCCTTTCCCTAGAAAAAAAACGGGACTTCATGCAGGATCAGACGGATGGTTCCTTCGGGGATGCTAGTGCTGGATGGGGGACTTCAAAGTTCTGTCACCTGTACATGCAGACCCAGCAAACAGCAGAGGAGAAGTCTTCATTGTCGTGATGTGTTCTTGGATGAGATGGTCTTGGAGCTATATAAAGGGACAACACTTACAACCCTGGCAGTGCAGCGTCGCCATGTCTCCACTGCTCCAGGCTCCAGACACTGTAGAGTTTCCCTCCTTTTGCCCAGACAAGCAAAGATCAGGGCCTGCAAAGAAGGAGAAAAATCACTCACAGAAAACAAAGCATGTGATTTGGCAGATTATTGTATTGCTCTTCTGGGTGGAGGAGAGAAGGAGGCAGGCGATCCTTCTCCAACCGTTGTCAGTCCGGCACAGTGATCCTTGGAGAGCACTTGCCGTTCTGCTGCCAGGATGCAGGAGCCAATTAAGGGCAATTAGGGTGGAAGTGGAGAAGGCGCCCCTTTAACAGTCGCCAAACTGGCCGCTCCGAATGCTGGCAGGGCTCCACACTGTAAGGTTATTAGAGTTCTCCCTCATATTGTCCTTGGAAGAGATTCTTCAGAGCTGTCTGCTTGGAGCACGGAGATGAAAGAGAGACCTTCTTTGATGTGTTCACCCAGAGCCTCTCTGCTGTGGAGCACATAATCTGCCCTAGCACTTCTCCAGCACCTTTCACTGAAATTAATTATTTAGTCTGGTTACCCCAATATCTGAGGTCTTCTAAGCAGAGCAGGACCCCCCTCCGGGGCAAAGACGTGGCCTCTACCTCACACAGTGAATTATCTTTCATAAAACAAGATGTAGCAAGCAAAGCCAAAAAACAGCAAAGAGAAGAAAGCATCTGGGGTAGACTGCTGATTATTCTTCATTTAGGAGAAGAGAGGCGCTGCCAAAGAGCAGTGGGCTAGATCACAGCCACACATGGCACAAACCTAGAGGTCTTCCTGGAGGTCCACATGCTTAGCAAGTAGCTACTGATGTTCTCAAAGCCTCCATCCCAACTTTATGTACTACCACAGTGATCAAACAGTAAGGAATGACATTAGCTATACTAGTAATGGATTTATTGCTTATTTTGCCTCAGCATTCACAAAATCCTCTTCCTTGGCCACCCTCTCTGACCCTACAGTTTGGGTAGCTTTGGAGCAGAAGCAGAGCTGATGGGACAGCTCTGTTATGTGTCATAAAGACATCCTCTTGGCCTGCTGGAGACATCCTTCCTCAAATTCCTGTCCTGCAAGCCTGAATGTTTAAAGCTTTTGGGCAGCAGTGCTTTGCCAGCTTAGAGATCTCACCACTGTAGAGAGCTTCCTAACATTTTTCCCATAGCACATTCAATTTCCCCTCCTCATTCTTCTTGGACTACTACATTCTACTTCTTGGACTATCCCTCTTTCTCCATGGGAATTGCACCTCCCAGTCCTCATTCACCTGCTTTATTGCTCCTCTCATTATGGCCAGTAACAGGACAAGGGGAAATGGGTACAAATTGAAACACAGGAAGTTCCATCTCCATACGAGGAAGAGCTTCTGAACTGTGAGGGTGACAGAGCCCTGGAACAGGCTGCCCAGAGAGGCTGTGGAGTCTCCTTCTCTGGAGATCTTCAAAATCTGCCGGGATGCCACCCTGTGCCACGTGCTCTGGGTGTCCCTGCTGGAGCAGGGAGGAGTTGGACTAGATGATCTCTAGGGGTCCCTTCCAACCTCAACCATTCTGTGATTCTGATGTACCATGCCCATTTTGTGAAGGCCTTCATCAGGCAGAACGTAATCATTGAAAGGGCTGCAACAGGAGTCATGATGGAAGAGGAAAACACTGCAGCTCTTGCCACTGTGCAAGGGACAAGGACTGAATGGAAAGCAGATTTGTGTAACTTAATATCCTCATAGAATCTGGAATCTTCCTGCATTCGGCATTTGAAAGTACTTTGGTTTCATCTTGACACAGAAGCAAGCAGGAATGCCATCAGCTTGAGACATCAGTCATTTGTCTCTGGCCTCTGTTGATTTCGAGCAGATTCCTCACAGTTCTTTATAAAAGAAGTGGTCCTACTTAGATCAACCTCTTGGACAAGCCTATTGCCCTGCGATCCTCCACCTTCAGCTGATCTGTGACATTTCCCAGCCACTCAGTTGTGCTCACAGGGGCTCCCATCTCCAGCACTGCACACAGCTACATGGTGGGAATGGCAGGCCCTGAGCATGCTGCCTCACGATCTCCAAAGGAAAGGCAGCTCCAGGGCACTTCCCATAGGTTTGCCATCCAGAAGTGCCACCTTCCAGCAAGAAAGGAAGCAGATAGTCCTGTTTTGAGTAGATGTCTTGTAACATATAGTCTCCAAGCAACATGTGGCTGCCTGACTCAAGACAAAGCAACCTGTGCCCTCAAGAAGTGAAATACAGTGTTGAAATCTCATAGTACCTGCACACAGCTGGATGCTGCATCACAGTGTGTCAAAATGACCAATGTAGATCTATCCTAGAGGGCTGACACTTGCCTCATGCTTTATGACATTATCTCATGAGGACCAACTTTCTGTTTTTCACTCTCTGTGCGGAACAAGAAAGGATCTTTCTTTCCCACCTGGTTCTGCTTGTGACATCGCAATTGATGCAGAGTAGAAATGCAAGCAGACAGACTCAGACCTTGTTCTGCTGTGTGAAAATATTTTTATTCTCATCAGGTTCAGTAAAACTCTTTCATTTACAAATCCTCACTGACTCCAGAGTACCTGAGATTCACTCAGAATTTTTGCCAGCATCCATGATGCTTTTGTGTAGCTCCAAACTGGAAATAATGTTCTTGGAAAAACTCCTAGAAGCTCCAGAGCAGGTCCCTGGGAACTTAGAGGGTAATTACAATGTAGAGCTCAGAAATGCTTTTTCCACACGTGCTATCTCTTAAAAGCCAAGGAGGGGATTCCTAGGACTAGGAAAAGACAGTGGATTCCACCATGCGATAAATTCCCGAACGTGGGAAGCTCCTGAGTGCTTCAGGCAGGCCTGGCTAATTGCTCAGTCTGGAAGATGTCCTGGCCTTCCAGTTGCAGAGCTTCAGCTAGGAATTATGACCTTCTGTGAACTGGCAGTAAGGTTTTTTTACCAGCACCCTCTTTCTTCCCCAAAATACCAGCCACACATTCTAAGGAGATAAGATTTATTCTGCAATTCAGCAGTCCTGGAACTTACTGAGGAAGCCAATATTTGTCACAGAATTGTACTCCAGAACCAAAGCCCCATTATTCACAGTGACAGTCTGAAGAACTAAAAACAAACAAAGAACAAAGTCAAATCAAGTCATTCTGGACATAAACCATCTTGCCTCAAGGCAGAAGACAACTTCTAAGTACAAGAGACAACTTCTAAGAGAAAAACTCTTTTGGCAAACACATCATCCCACTGCTGTGAGGCTTCTTGCATTTCTCTCAGAAGCAGCTAAAACTGACCACCATAAAACACTGCAATAGATGGAGGCTTAATTTGATCCAGGCAGTCCATTCTTATCTTCTACAATTTCATTGTTGAAAAAAAAAAAGAGAAAAATGTTGCATCGTTCTGGCAGTGAAGAGAGCTGTAAATATTTGAAACTAATACAAAAAGATGGAGCTACTTTGTTCGTGGTCTGAAGTATGCTGCAATAGGGGCGCTCTCATTCAGATCAATAGACTGTTAACTCTGAACTCAGCAGTGAGAATTCAAATCTTAGGTTCCCTCACTATTGCATTTTAGCTGAAACTTCTGGCTGGAGAATGTGCTCATCCTCTAGCCTCTTTACCCCTCTGCTTGACTCGTGCCCTCTCCTACCCATCAAAATGCTAGTATTTGCTCCCTTCACAGCTCTTCCAGTGTATTACTTGTAACTGTTGTACTGCATACTGCAAATACAGAGACTGTACTATTAAAGTACTGTTTAATATGAAAAAAATAGTGTGGGAACAACTACACTGTTGGGTTACTTACATGCACATTTCATCCCACAAACGGTTTCATTTGAAACTGTGAATGAAGCTCTTAACAAGTCTAACATCTTCTGTCCTAGAGATTCAGATAGTCCAAGGGGCCTCATTCCCAAAGAATTTAGATTAAACCTCTAGGGAGCTATGCTGATTTGCCCTGATGGAGAGTCCAGCCTGTTGGTGCTTGAGAAAATCTGGGGATGAGCACACAGAAGATGAGCAAATATACTGTTTCTGCTTCTCGCTATCCTTGTGCAGGGATAGAGCAAAGCATTGGCTCAGGAGGCAGAATCAGCCTGCAAAAACCAAGTGGAGCATAACCAAGGAGCCAAGTGGAGGAAGACCTGGGAACTGCTGCCTGATAGGATGGGAAGAGGGACCAAGTTGCAAAGGACACAGAGTTGAGCTCCCGTCAACAGTATTTATGTTACAGAAAAGCAACGATACCCATGCTGGCATGCTGACTGGAGAAACATATCTTGATATAAAGCAGCAAGCACTCAAAAAGAAGAGAAATACATATCAAAAATTTGCCCTCACTGTCTGCTTCAGCCCAGTTTTATGGTAAGTTTGGAGGTTTCTTTTGCCTGGAGCATTGTGCTCACACAGTGCTGCCCACCAATTGTTTGGGAACGGAGCTTGTCACTGTGGGTCACGAAGGACAGTTGCCTTAATCAACGTAGACTGCTGCTTGGCTCTAGTCCCAAGCCGTGACACCCATCCCAAGGGAAGGTCTCTGAAACAGAGAGTGACCACGGTACAGATTCCTCCTGTGGTCACTCCCGTAAATGTCTGCTCAGCCCTGAGACGTGCAGGGAAAGCAGTTAGCGGTATTCAGGGTTTAAAGAGCAGCCATGTTTTATCCATACAGTTCTGAGTTCAGGACATGATTCATGTGTCTGAGGATTCAGGCTGTTTTGGTAACGTGTGGAAAGGCATTTCAGCAGCAGTGCTAGCCAGCTGTTTGCTAAAGTTGCTAGTGCAGTGTGAAGCTATTACCCCCCACTTGGAGACCTGGGAGATGCTTTTGCAAACACAGAGATGAATTGACATCAGGCTTGAAATGAAGCCTTCAAGCTGTGCGCAAGGTCCACTGTTTTTCTGTACAGCATCAGTGGAGATGCACAGAGCTGGGGACCTCTCATGCCTATGGTGCTGTGCTGGGTTAGAGTTTCCTGATATTTCTTTTTCTGAAGGAGAAACAAGCATCTTGAACCTCCCCATAAAGGCCTGGGTTCTGTTGCCCTTACTTTCCCTGCTGCACCCGCCACCTATTGTCTTTCCTGGCATGTGTGAGGGTGGATGTGTCTGTCTCTAAAAATTGTCTGCAGTCATTTTACAATCTGTTTGACATATTACAAACCACATGTGGCCCACAGACCACAGGTTGAGAAATACTGGGTGAGGTGATGTCTCCCAAGCCTTTTTGCCAGTTCTCTGAAACGTGTAGAAAATAAGCAGGAGAGAGACCGAAATTGCTCAGCTGGGCTGGCAGTCTGTTCCAGATCTCCAACCAAGGGCTGCATCTCCAGGAGTGCTGACTGAGCAGCACAGAGCAAGATTTAGGGATCCCATTTGCAGCAATGCTGTGGCCCTGCCCAGGGCTCTCTGAGAGGTCTCTGGGTGGTGCTTGTGCAGGGGGCTGGGTAGCGTGTGAGGATGTGCTAGGGGAACCCAAACTCTTGGTGCTTCCCTCTGGTCCGCAGCTTGACCGTGTTGAGGCTCCTGGGCTAAAGCTTTAGCCTGTGCCCCAGCTCGGGAGACTTCATCTCCCTGCTTCCTCCTGAAGGGGCCAGAACTATTCTTCTCAGCAAGAGCTCTAGTGGTGGCAAATCACCAAGGTGGCCAAAGGGAGGGAGGCAGCTGGTGGTGTCTTTGCTTTATTTGCATGGCTTTGCCAGACTGACTTCATCCCATGGACCCAGTGGGGCTGAAGCTCTTCCTCCTGGTTCCACACCGCTGCCTCTGTGTAGAAGCAGTGCTGATGGGGGATGCTGTGGGCAAGCAGAACCCACTCACTAAGGCAGTCTCTGCCTCAGTTTAGGTGCTGCATCAAGCAGCAGACCTGCCCTCTTCTCCCTCGTCTCCTGGCAAGAGGCACAAGGAGCGAGGGATGGATGCCAAGGGCCAGGCAGGTGAGGAAAGCAGCAAGGCTGTGTGGGTCTGCAGTAGGAAGGGCTGGAGGAGGAGGAGAGCGCTCTCACCGGCCCCACCACACTCCAGCAATCAAAGCACAGCCTGTGTAATTAATACTATTTAGCCCAGGTTAGTAGCAGAGGAAAATGTCTCTTGTCAGCCTGGCTTTGCCCACTGGCCCTGATTTAGCAACATGAAAGCATTTTTTCTGATTAACTGTTCACTGAAGGAGATAAAAGAGATGACCATGAAATGTTTTCTTTAATGTGATGAATGTAAAGGGACTGTTAGATGTGAGGAAGGGTGAGAGGAGAGAAGAAAGAGGGCTCCGATGGCAGATGGTGCTGGGGCGAGAAAGGGGTGTGAGGCAGCGCTGGGGGCCCAAGGGCTGGGGCAGTGGGGACTGTGAGGCAGGAGCGAGGGGCAGGGCAGAGCTGAGGCCACAAGGCATCCGGGATGAAAGGCTAGTAATGGAAAGATTTGTAAAAGAGCAACTATTTGATCATTGCATATATACTATACAAATATATATATATATATATATGAATGCATGAGATTTTTGAAAGATTTAATGAAGTCACATTCCGAACACCAAAATTCACTGCTCATCTCTATTTCCAAGTTAAAAAAATTGTTGGTAGCTAGGAAACAAAGTTAAGTAGCAAAGCTCCATTTCTAACATGATTTGTCTGGTAGCAGGGTATTTTGGCGAATAGTGATACTGCCTCTGTTTCATAAAACCACACAGCAGCTGGCTGAAAAGCTCTATAAAAGCTAAATACAATTTCCTATCAATTTTTAAAAGATAATTCAGCTATCCATAATCCAAGCTGACCTCCAATAGCTTCCAGTGCCATTTTAACTATGTGTTTTTGGTAGCTTAGATTTAATTTTTTTCTCAAGATGGACAATGAAATTGCTCTGACCCCTGTAAGGTTAATGTCTGGCTCCCATTTATTATAAAGTAGTGACTGGGGACTTGGATGGGTTCTTGTCAAAACCAAAAATAAGTACTGATTTAGAAGCAAGACTGAGAAAATCCTCACTCAAGCCTCCCTGCTCAAGTTATTTTTCCCTCCTTATTTTTTTTTATTTTTTGTGCTTTTTTTTTTTTTTTTTCGGCTTTTTTTTTTTTTTTTTTTTTTTTTTTTTTTTTTTTTTTCAGAAAGCTTACTAAAATGGATTTTACTGTGTTGTGTTTACAGACTCCACGAAAGAATGGGAGAGTATTTAACACAAAATGACTTCCATTAGTGTATCCTATTGAAACTCAGCTGGAGACAAGGTGGAAGATGAAAGTCCATATAGATAACTATGAAGTCACGCGAACTGACACATCTTGTACAAGCTGATCATGCCAAAGGGGATGTAGCCTTAAAGGCAAACAAGCAATCATCTTATCTTCCCAGAATGTGCAGTGAAAAGCTCAGATGTTCACAAAGGGGTTGCCTGTGTTCAGCATTAGGCTGACTGGTTCATAAGCAGATCGCATGTCTATTCTCCAAGCCACCCTTTTGAGTCAGCTCAGCTTCTCTTCCAAAGGTCAGAAAAGACATAGAAAAGGTCTCTGAACAGGTGATGGAGACACTGAAAGGGAGATGAAGCTTGAATGCAGATAAGAGGAGTGAAAACTAATTGATCTGAAAAAGGACTGTGTTTGTAGGGTATAAAATAATGAATAGGAAAGTCCTTTTATTTGCTCTGAGGCAATAACAGCGGAGGGCAGTTGATAACATTGAAAGGGTGACATTTTAGGGCTCTTTAATCTAGCAGAGATAGGCGTAACAAACAGCAGGAATTGTAAACTAAATCCAGTCAAATGTAAATAAGAAATGAGGCACGTTGCACAGGGGGTGCAAACACACGTGGAACGAGAGTGCTGAGAAGTCTAGGGCTCCCCAAATATTAAAGGCTTTGTAGCAAGACTACCTGCTTTTCAGAGGGATAAATACAACATAGCAAGCTCAGTAGAGTAGAGGTGATTGAAATTCAGCAGCCTGTGGTGTATGGGAGGGCAGAAATCAGGCTAATAAACCTGCTGGATGCTACATTCCTACCTTGTCTTCATTTATGCATAGAGCTGATTGCAAACTATGCTATTCACCGAAATATCTCTCCCACAGGGACAGTTTCTGAGTGCTGGTAAGAGTATAGTCAGCTTCAAAATAAGGTGTGATATTTGTATGGCTGGGACAAATCCTTTCACTGTGACAAAACCCAGTGAACTACATGGAGGCAGCCTCTGGCAATGGCTGCCTGGCCAAAGAGCCTGGGCCAGGAGAGGTTACCATAGAATCATGGAATGAATCATAGAATCACAGAATGCCAAAGGTTGGAAGGGACCTCTAGAGGTCACCTAGTCCAACTCCCCTGCACACGCAGGGCCACCTAGAGCACATGGCACAGGGCTGCATCCAAGTGGGTCTTGAGGTCTCCAGGGAAGGAGACTCCACCACCTCTCTGGGCAGCCTGTTCCAGTGCTCTGTCACCCGCACTGTCAGGAAATTTTTCCTTAAGTTCCTGTGGAACTTTTGATGCTTCAGTTTGTGGCCATTTCCTCTAGTTCTGT
>JAWLRI010001063.1:1032211-1042292 GCA_034781795.1 Crypturellus tataupa
GGCCCCATCCTCCTTGCTGCCTCCCTAGAGGTACTTATAGACACTGATTAGATCTCCTCTTAGCCTTCTCTTCTCCAGGCTGAACAGGCCCAGCTCCCTCAGCCTCATGTTCTCCATGGCCGCAGCCCGGCCTCATTCACCTGCCAGGCCATGGGTAAGTATCTCCAGTGTCTGTGTGGAGCTGGACCATTCCCTGTGTCCACAACCACCTGGTTTCATGGGGACACAGCAAGCTCCATGCAGCTGAGCTCACACTCAGCATCCAGGAGTCACTGCAAGCTGCTGTTACATAGCTCACTGGTAGGCATCAGACACCCAGCTAGCCGCAAGTATCCTGATACCACCAGGGAAGGACCTCTTCAACAGGGAAACCTTGGTGAAGAGCATGTTTCTCACCACTGCTGCTGCTGCAAGCAAAGCACCCCCTGTATATCTAGAGGTTTTCATTGGACCTGAGCATGGAACAGACTTTGCTTCTGTCCAGATGTGGACGTGCTGTTCCCCACTTGCACGGGAGGCCTTTCTGGGGAGGCTCTGATGTGACCTAAGGACAAGCCTACTTGGTCACAGGTCAAAACTCAAAACTCTTCCCCCATTTGTAAACATCTCCCTTGTAGTACCAGTGGTGCAAGACCAAACAAAAGCATCATGTGTCCTTCAACATGATTTTGGGGGGCCACTCTTGCCATCACCCCCCAAGAGGAGAGCATGCCCTGAACTCTTCTCACCGTAGCCACAACACCTACGTCTCCTGTATGCTTGACTAACATGTCATGTCCCATGCTGCTAACCTGCAGGCAGCTGCCCAGGCTGCGGTGTCGCATGCAGCCCCTCTTTCTGGTGAGGCTCTGGGGCAAGATAAGGCCTTGGCCTGGAACAGTGCTGCAAACACCACCTCATCTCTGTCACAAGCAGAATAATGTCAATACTGACCTGCACAACAGGTCAAGAAAACACCTGCAAGTGATTATTAACTGGTAATGTTTTCCCAGAAAGCAGCAAGTCTGTCAGCCTGGGGTTTATCATTGTAAACAGATTTTTATTTTAAAAACAAACAAATAAACTGGTAAAAGTTTCCTAGTAACAGGTGCTGCCTGCATGCTAAGACCGACGCTACAACCCGTAATTCACAGCTGTCTGTTTATTCTCTCTGCTATTTATGGCTGGTCAAATCTCTCCATCCCAGCTCGTGTTTCCTACCTGTTGTATCTTTGTAATTAATGTATTTACTGTGAGAATTTTAATAAAACAAAAAAT
Source organism: Crypturellus tataupa (assembly GCA_034781795.1). Taxonomy (NCBI): domain Eukaryota; kingdom Metazoa; phylum Chordata; class Aves; order Tinamiformes; family Tinamidae; genus Crypturellus; species Crypturellus tataupa. Next base: position 1,033,469 of record JAWLRI010001063.1, read on the forward strand.
ATTTGAATCAAAAATATAGCTTGTGGTCACAGGACTTCTGACATCAGCTGTTCACGAGGGCGCAGGCCAGCTGTGTAGACACGAGGCCAGGACCCGTGTCATGTGGGACGTCAAAAAAGACAGTGAAATGGGAAAAGAGGCAGAGAGCAGATAAAAGATGGGAATGTGAGCCATGGAGGAGGGCCTGGTGAAACCTAAATGTTGCTGGGCACGCAGGCCAGCATAGACTGTGCATTGAGAGCTTTGGCTTTCCTGCCCAACATACAGACTTGGCAATCTCACTGCCTTGCCTAGAGGGCAGGCTGTGAGCAAAACTGCTTCTGGCTACAGAGATCCTCAGAGAATAAGTCTTTTCTCACATTCAAATTCTTTGGGTTATCTGGAAAGGCCACAGTCAGAAATTAAGAGGTTAAAAGCAAAGATCTAGATACAGAGTGAGGCAGCCTTGGCACTCTCCTTTGCAAGATGAGAGGGTGTGAAGCTAAATCGGACAGATACTCAGTCTCCAGGAGGAAGATTGAGCATCCCCAAAGAACTGGGACAATCCTATTCTGGTTTTTGCTCCTCACAGTTCTGGGAGCAATGTTCAAGAGTAATGGGGCAGGGTCTCTCTCTATGGTGTAAACCACAGTGATTTCACTGGCTTCATCTGAACTGCCAGTGACCTCATACCAACTGTGGAGGCCTTTCCAAGTCCCATCCTGCTTTTAGCCAGGCCAATAATGGCAGTTTAGCTCATGGTGCTGCAGCCAGGTTGGCCCTGGGCCAGGTAGTGTTAGACAGGCTGGAGAGAGCTGACCTTGCATCAGTTGAGTAAACTGTTTCAAGAAGCGAAGAGCAGAGCTTTCTGATGAGATTAGCTAGGACAGAGATGTTGCAGTCGATTGCAGGTTGGCAATCAGACCTGACTGGTGGCGGTGACATTGCAACTCTGCTGCTGAAAGCACTCTGCCCTGGGATGGAGAAGAGCCTTGAAATCTTTGGGGAGCTTTGACAACAGCATCAAAGAATACATGGATAGAACAAGCCGTGTGTGGAAAGACACCCATGTCCCACTGAATCTCCCTTCATCCTCTTTGCAGATTTTCTGACTGTAGGTCATAGAATCATAGAATCTCAGAATGCCCGAGGTTGGAAGGGACCTCTAGAGGTCATCTAGTCCAACCCCCCTGCACACGCAGGGCCACCTAGAGCACGTGGCACAAGGCTGCATCCAAGCGGGTCTTGAAGATCTCCAGAGAAGGAGACTCCACAACCTCTCTGGGCAGCTCAACTTCCAGTAGCCACAAGAGCTGAACCTGTAATTGCCTTGCTGTGTCAGCTTTGCATTTTCTTTAGCAGGCTTACATTTCCTTATGTATGTGCAAGTTCAGGCATCATATTATAGCCCGAAGCAGAGCAACCATAGCCTCTCCCTTATTTTAATTTATTTTACCTGCCAACACAGCACAAGATTCTGTAACATATGAGTTCAATTGAGCCCTTGCTTTGTGGGGCGGTACTTTGCTCTATGCTATGCTAAAATAAACTACACAGCCCGCATTAGCCTTAAACTCTAGAAACCTATCACTCCAACCTCCACTGTTTTTCTAAAAAAAAGCCTTATTTCATTTGATATTATTTTTTTTAGGCATTGATTCCTAAAACAGTAACTTGCTTCTCTTTTATGTTTAGTCCATAATACTTGTGATGATAAACACTAGCTCTGGAGTTTGAACATCTGTGTTTTGCACCCCACTGTGGAGGGAGTGTAATAATTTTGCTTTTTCTTTTAGTGGGTATTTTCTCATCCGAGGGAGGCTACTATGGTGATTCCTCTGCTAGGTAGGAGGGCTAGTTTTATACACTGGCTCTTGCACAGATTCACTCAATGATTGCAAAGAAGCCTTTTCCTTCTCCAAGAATATACATATCTGGAAAATGGATGGTGAAATGCAATTGTAAAATGATTAAAATATCATTATCTGATGGGATATGACTGCTCATAGGAAAACCTACCTGGGCAGCTAAGCAAATTGCATGTAGAATGTGGACAGAGAAAGCCCTGTGAGTTTTCATTTTCTGAGTGATTCCCTACCTGGCGCACACACTCTGAACCCTAAAGAAGGCCATTTATAACTACTTGTATATAAAAACAAAGCAGCTGAATTTAAAGAGGAGGTTTAGGGTGTATTTTGTTATTCTTAGGAGATCTGCACTGAATTAGTTTATTTTAAATATATGTATATATTTATACTGCATAACTTTCGGACTGTTTCCTTTCCAAGGCTGCTAATGTAACAATAGGATGTCACCACATTGTTAGCAGCCTCAGGCTGTGTCCAATAATCCACCAAAGCATTTCACTTGTACCACAGCTGATTTTTGGGTGTTGTTCTTTGTGCCAGATTGGAATATTCAATATTTGGAATTCAAATTCCTTCCAGACAGAAAGGCGCTTGGGAGTGGCTACAGTCTATCTCTGTGTTCCCTCCTTTTTTTTTTTTTTTTTTTTTTTGGTAAAAAGATCTTATTAATTTAATTATATTTTTTTAAAAAAAAAAAAAAAAGAATAGAAAAAACAACTTATGAGATCTTGGGAAAAAAAAAAGAGCTTTCTGAGAAAATGACTTAAAACAATGGATTCCTGCCATCTTAGCTGTCTCATCTTTACCTGCTGGCCCAGCTGTAATTTACATTTGTATCACTGAAACAATGATTCTGATGTGAAGCAGTGTTCTGCCAGGATGAAGTTCACCTTGTGCAAATAACCAGAGCAAAATCCATGGATCACTTCAAGACATTGCAATTCACAGTATGCTAGTGGAAGAAAAAAACAGATTTTTTTCTTTTTTTTTTAATAGAGAATTGCTTTGCAAGACAGGTAGCAGGATGATCTCCTTTGGAATTGCCTTGGCAAATCTAGTAGCACATGGACCAAATCCTCCAGAAAAAGAGGGCAGACTCTTTCCATAAAACCCCACCCTGCATTCCATCTTTCTCACCTAAGCATTTTTTATGCCAAGTACCTTTTCTGACAAGATTTACAACGGTCTTAAAGAGCCTTATCAAAAATTAGATTGGAAAATGATCTAATGGCCTTCCCGTCTGGTACAGAAGGGAGTTAACAGCATAACCATGCTAGAATGTTTAACAGTTTGTGTGATTACACAAATATTTCTTTTATTCCTAGGAATGGAACCTAAAGAAGGGTTTATGAGTTTGACATAGATAGCCCCATTCTACATTGTCATTTGCTTTCTTTCACCTCTAAAGATACACATTTGTATGATGTTTGATGTCCCTGTGCATTCAAATCAAAGCAGTAAACACCTCCCTGAATATTTCTCTAGCAAAACCTGCTTAATTGGCCACTTGTGTAAAGAAGGACTTCTGCAGGAAGCACCTACACTTGGCTATTTAGATCAGCATTATGCTAACTAGTGTGGCTGATCTGTTTTGTGATCCTGGGGAAAAAAAACTCTTTTTGTATCCTCTGATCCCATCACTTTTCCATTTTCTTAGATTCTGATTGCTGCATGGCAGACTCTGTGTTGTCCCTTTTGTTTGTAGGAAGCTTTAGGCAGCTCAGTAAAAGCCTACAAAGAGTATTCTTGTATGAAAAGTACCTGCCATTTGGGCTGAGTAGCAGTGAGATCAGTCTGTTTTGCACAGTTGTGTTGTGGCACAGTACCATTTTACGGTGCTGTGCAAGCTGGTGTCACAGAGGTAGAGAGGAATGACCTTGCTTTGGGGTGCTGTTGCTGTTTCTGTTACTGGGGCAGTGAAACAGTAAGGCAGATGAATTTCCTGCTCATGCCTGAGCTAGGAGCAATACAAAGGAGCTTGAAGAAGGATTTGTTCATTCCAGCTTCAAAGCAGATCTGAAGGTATTCTCTTTAGAGGAGAAGCACCAACATGGTCTGCTGCAAAGCTACATGTAGTGTTCTGAGATGGGAGATGGAAGAGGTAGAAACATAGTTTGTTGGGAAGAGCAGTTATTGAAAAGCTAGTTTTCTATGACTGCATTGTGACTTCATATCTCTTCTCTCATGTTCCCATACTCACTAATCCTCCTCAAACCCTCTACCTTCCAGGACATGGTGCCTCAACAACCAGCGTGACATGCAGACTGGCCACAGCCTCTTCAATGCTTGATGGTAAGCCCATCACCTCATGCTGTTCTGTAGGACAGGCACAAGATTAGAAGGCAGGCAGACTGCTAGCAGAGACAGGATGTTATACAAAGCTGATCTGAGCTGCGGATGAAAGAGCATGATAAAAAAGGACAATTTTCTGTGACTTGGTTTGGTCTGAGTTGTTACATCCCCCAGTCTGTATAATAGTTCAGTCCTGGAATATTTACCCTTTTGGTATATCCAAGCTACCTGGCTTGGGCTGTTTTTTCTCATGGATTTTGTAGTGGCTAGATGGAAAAATTGGTTGCATGCATTTATTCTTTTCAAATTTAATGGGGATAAACACCAGACGGAGGTAATGAAGATAAAAGTCCTCTGTGACATCTGTTTACACTTTTAAAAAATTGTATAAAAACTGAAAACACACAAATAAACCTAGCATTTGATGAGTGATGAACATTTTTCCCCTACTTATGTGACAGCTGGGAGCTGCTAATGACTAGATGGGATATAACTACAGCAAAGAGAAAGCCACAAGCAAATAGCACTGCTTAATAAAACCAAGTGCCAGCTTTCAGTCTTGCTGGAGTCTCCAGACAGGTGGGATATGACAACCATGGGCAGCCAGCCAACAATTCTCTATGGCTGTCAGCTCCACCAGGCCATCTCAATGTACAGTCCATAGCAATCCTGGAGTAGGCATTAATCGGAGTTTGCCTTCAGGATCTTGCAGACTGTAAAATTTGGAGGGTCATGGACAATATATTAGTCAACGCCTGTAACTGTGCTTGAGGCACCAAACACAGAAGAAAAATAGAGAAGAGGGGTTAACTGGACACTCCTATTGAAATCATAAATGAATCAACAGAGAACAAGGGTTGATTTGAGCCCTGACTTCAGATCCTCTATGCTTCTGACTGGATATCCATCCCTCTGTGCTGCCAGCAGCAGCTAACACACTGAGATGTGTTTAACCCACTTGCTGATGAAGAAACAGAGGATTTTGTTGTATGGCAAGGGGAGATAACATTGACTGGAGTTCCTAACTGGTAGTTATATGGTGAGTTAGTACTGCCTGGCCATCCATAATCTTCTTGTCTGTCATTATATCCTTCTCTTCTGTCTTGTAGGTGCCAGTTTTGCTCATGATGCAAGAGGTGGCATTTCTGGGAGAACTGGAGTATGGGAGCATCCATGTGAGATCTACTTTATTCATCATCCCATTTCTGGCAGTGACCAGTAACAGGGCTCCTGGGGAAGCTGTTGGAGTCTGGGGGCAGGTATGGAGTAGGAAGACTTCTTCCCTTCACCTTCTGTCATGGGTCTCCTCTCCAGCTATGCTGCTCTGTCAATGAGCAACGAATGACAGAGCAGGATATCCCTTCTGAGAATTGTGGTTGTTACTGACAGTTACCCTGGGTCTTGCTGACCGTGTGCAAAATTAGAGAATTTGACCTGACGTTCAGGCTTAAGTCAGACAGTACTTCCCCTTTCCCCTGAGAGTGGAACTCACTGAACCCTCTGAGCTGACTCTCAGAAGCCAGTGCTAAGAATGGGAATAAAGATTGCATAATCTACTGCTATTTGCAAGTAGTGGGTGCCTTCTAGCTATCCAGACTGCTTCTGAGCATTGTTAAGTTCATGGCTGGACTTAAAATGTATTTTATTTCACTGGAATTCCCCAGGTTCTAGTTTCTTTCCTCCAAAACTTTTGTGGTTATGGGAAATGGCAGGTGTTCCCAACTGTCCTCTCGAAACCATTAACATACGTGTATTGAGCCCCCTCTTACTCTTCTCCTTTCTGGCACAATGTATCTTCTTATTTTCAGGGTCTTACCAGACAAAAGCTAAGTCCTGGTCAACGTTATCCAGCCTCCTGTTGGAGCACTGCTGCAGGTCATTTAGACCCTCATAATGACTGTGAGTCAGGAAGGATTCATTCATATTTGTCATCATAGGCTTTCTCATGTGATGTCCTCTGGGGTGTCTCTTTGAAGTCTCTCATGTCTCTTTTTTTGTCCAGAAGATGCATAAGACACCTTTGTCACATTATGCATCTTCCTTTGTAGGTCATTAAAGCCAGCACATGGCACCTGCCACACTAGCGGTGAAAAGGAGTTGTTGAATCTGGTGAAACAGCATCATCAGGGAGGAAAGTGGAAAAATAGGTAAGTATTATTGTGTCTGGGTGAGCATATGTCACGCTCCAGATCAGGGAAATCTGGGAGTATCATATCAAGTAGGGGACCTAAAGGGACTAAAAATGCCGAATTGCTAGAAAGTGCAACAGAACAGATTTTCAGCATAGCCAGGACAATATATGAATAGAAATCACGACACCCATTCAATGAAATCCTCTAGAGTCTGCCTCTGATTTCAGGTCCTTAGGAAGGCATATTTGAAGAATGGCATATATACTCAGTTACCTCTTGCTGGAAAGGTCTTCTTGAATCCACTGACTCTTCTCTCTTAAGACAGTCTGCAGCAGCAATAGAACTTTTTCTGATTTCTAGACCTAAGTTACTAGCTCTTCTGTTTTGCATGAGGACTGAATCACCCGGTATTTTCTTAGTGGGATGGGAGAACTTAAGAGAGGCTGTGTTAGACTGCCTTTGCCTCAAGACCCGCTTGACTGTGGCTAGCAGAAAACCTAGCAAATGCATCAGAAAACAAGGAGACTGCCATCGCATTCTGTGGATGGAGATCTGGTGAAGTCTTGTTCCTGCGTATTCTAAAATATTTATTAAAGCTGTATTTAAGCAATTTCTTCACACTACGGTTAAGGCTTTCTCTGAAAAAGCTCAAAGGCAGACTTTGGTAAGGTCTGATAGTAGAAACTCGACCAGTTACAAAGCACTCTCCCTTTCCCCTGAGATACAATCTCACTAACCACCGTGGGATGACTCTTAAGGGACAGCACTAGGAATAAGAGCAGGGATTGTACAACATAACTATCTTGGAAGCTAGGCTTGACTTTCAGCCAATGTAAGTCTGGACAAAGTGCTATGCTGGGTCAGATCCAAAGTCCACCTAGTTCATTGTCCCGACTTCGACAGAGACTTAAGTGTGTGAATTCAAGGATAGAGAATAAAAACTGCACATCAACAGAGAGAACTTTCCCCTTGTAGGCTCTCTTAGCTTCTGACAGCTAGCAATTCAGAGATGTCCAAAGATGGCACTCTGGCTGGATCATTTCATTTAACAGCTGTGAGAGGCCCATTCTCCAGGAATTTTTCTAGTGCCTCTTATAGATTCATTTAGATATTTGTATTCCATAATATCCTCATCCTACAGTGATGAGTCCCCCAGGGTGATAATGTACCATGTGAAAAGAGGCATAGTTACAGAGCAGACACAGCATCTATGGGAACTTAAACTGCACAAAATCTGCCTTAATTCTCAACATATAGAGAAGAATAGAAATTTTTATATGAGGTTGTGAGGAATTCTGTGAATATAACATTCAGGAAAAAGTAAGAAAGCCCAAGTTTCAAGCTAGTTGTAGGTTATACTCCATGAAAATTTTGTAAAGTAACTTTAATTGCAATGATGTCAAAAAGTTGTATAAATAATGTTTCTGATATATGCATTATGAAGACAAATGGTCTTGGAATGAAGAAAACAAAAGACAAAATGTTCTGTGACAGCAGACACTCTTCTGTTGTGTATCAATTTCCAAACTACAATATAAGTTTATCCTCCTCAATTTAGCTGACTTCCTGAAAGCAAAGGTAAACAGGAACTGCAGGGTAGGAATTTAAGGTTCCCTCATCCCTCATGGAAATTTATTCTCCATCCAGCTCCGTCATATTTTATTCATCTTCTCTCAGACTCTGAGCAACTAAAAGCAAATCATCAAAAAATCTCCTAAATTAGATGAGCAGAGAATGGAGCCTTTGCAATTTTCACTTTGCAATTTTCAGAGCAACCATACATGTCCTGAATCTAAAGAATGAACTCCCACAGCCACACAGAAACTATAAAGAGAGAGGGAGAGAAAAAAAAAGACTTAAGAAAGCCGTAGTTTTTGAAAGGGTGCATGTTTGTGATGGGAAGTGTCAGAACCAAAACTTGGCTGGCCATGGCTCAGCCAAAAAAAAAAAAAAAAAAGCCACAAAATCATGTTACCTCTCTTCACCAAATCAGCAATCAAATGTCAAACTCCTTGGTTTGTTTTGAACTAACCTGTTTCTTTTTCTTAAATATGATCTGGCCATAGAAGAGTGCCAAAACAAGCTGACAAAACATAATGTGTTTCTCTTTACTGCAAGAGGTAAATTCATATACTAGAGATCTGCCACAGTCAGTCAGAGTTCGTCTTCTAAACCGCGTGGCAAAATCCTCAATGGTCAAGATGTAAGCTTTTCCCCTCACGCCAGAGGCTGACTGTCTCAAATGCTGCTCTTTTACAGAGAAATCTCCTCTGAGAGTCATTTACCAGCATATTTTTGGCAAACACTGATCATTTGCTGTGTAACCTGCAATCTACATTATTATTACAACCATATACTCCTATTCCATCATCCTTTTCAGCCTATTTAATACATAGAAATGTAGAGTCTGACTAATGAGTTTTAATGGGAAGAAAAGCAAGTATCAGGATTAACGTTCCCTTCAGAGCAGATATTGGAGGGTGACAGAGCACTGGAACAGGCTGCCCAGAGAGGCTGTGGAGTCTCCTTCTCTGGAGATCTTCAAGACCCGCT
>JAWLRI010001063.1:1042392-1061876 GCA_034781795.1 Crypturellus tataupa
AAGACCCGCTTGGATGCAGCCCTGTGCCACGTGCTCTAGGTGGCCCTGTGTGTGCAGGAGGGTTGGACTAGATGACCTCTAGAGGTCCCTTCCAACCTTTGACATTCTGTGATTCTATGATTAAATAAAGGAAAGCAATCATCAAGATGGTAAAGTTACAGATTGCCCCAACTCCAGTTCCAGCTCAGCCTCTCCCCACCACAGTCCCTCTTCTCCTCCTGTTGTCCATTGGCATTCAAGGAGCCAGGCTAGAGAGAGGGCTGCTCAGATGTCTCTCTGGTGTGCTAAGAACTATGCAGGGAATTGCAGACCCGCTTGCTCCTGATTTGCTGGAGTATGGGCAGGAGATGAAGGCCTTGGGATATCATCCACTGCTACTAGGCCTCTCCTATGCAGTGACTGCTGTGGGCCTGCAGCTGGCACACTGCCAGCTCTCGTGGCTCTCATGGAATGTACTGTGAACGAAGAGTTGAGGAAAACAGTAAGTGGAATAGGGTAGTTTAAGCGGTACATATCCTGTGGTGTCAGGGCCAGTTCGTGGCCGCAAATGGGCTAGGCACAACATGGGATTGTAGAGTGAAGAGGATATATATGCTCATAGCTCAGCCAGCTCAGCAAGCAGACACAGCATGCAGAAAGCCAGCAGGAACCTCCTAAATTAAAGCTGTCACCAGATTTGGGCCACCCAGAATAACAAGGCAGATGAACTCTTCAGCAGCATCTTCCTGCAGTTTTGAAGCTGCTGTGTCCTACATGAAGGCCACCACATTCTGGTACAGAATGGCACAGCCCAGATCCTTAGTAGCTGTGGACCAGACCTTGCATCTAGTTTTGGAGAGCAAATGAGCCTGGCAATGCCTTCACCCAGGCAGAGGTGAGGGAAATTAGACAGGGAGAAGAGATACATCAGGCACTGAGAATAGACAGGCAGGCAGGGCTCATGCGAGTCAGCCCTTCTGTAAATGCTATTTCTCCTCCTGGAGCAACAAAACAGGTGGGGAAGAGTTCTGGCTTCTGGTTGCGCCACTCCAAGTTTCATCTTGCCATCCAACATAGAGGATAGCAGAAAATGGTGGCATGTGTTGTACTGACACACAAACCATGACCAGTCTTCATGAGAGCCATGTCATTCTCCAGCAAAAGTGAAGCAAAATGAGTGCGGCAGAAGCAAAATGGTTGTGGAGGTTTCTGGCTGGCTTAGCACATGTGTTTCTGGCACGCATACTCATATACAAATTTAAACACATACATGTACACCCACACAGAAACCTAACTGAAATCAAGATAGCTTGAAATTATAGAGTGGGATTCCCCTGTGGAAAATCCAAACTCAGCTTTACCCCGTGCATGCTGCTTACATAAACTTCCTGTCCTTTCTGTCACGCTTTACCACCTCCCCATCTCCCTGCAGCCAAACTTTCCTTTTAACACCTTTGCTCACAGGGCTGTGTTTCTCAGTGGAACGGACTATTCCTTTACATGGAAGCATTTTGTTCGTACCCCCATGATTTGTATGCAGCACCTACTATTTGGATGCTTATTAGTGACAGCCCAGCAATACTGGTGGGGAAATCCCAGCTGCAGGGTCACTCTGTTAGCAGGAGATGTGCAAAGAGACTTGGATCATTCCCAAGGGGCAGCTTCCTGATGCAATTAATTTCAGAGACATCTTGTCAGTTTGCTGGGATGTATGTTGCTGATTAAAAGTCAGTCTCTGTATTTGGCATCAAGGCCTGGGATTCACACTCTGATGATAGAGAATATCTCCATATATTCTTGTAACACTGGTGTCTAGATCTACAGAATACAGTTGTGGTTACCTGTATATAAGAGGCTTCCCTTGGATTATTTGTCTTATGCTGACTGTGTGCTCTGATTTAAAATCTTAGAAAAATCAGAGGGGAAGAGTCAGAGAGGTAGGACTGTCCCACAGGTCAGACACCAGAATGGGACTTGAAAGTTTTCAATTTCACACTTAAATTGGTTGGACTTGAAGCATGATGTTTAGAAAGTAATTTCACCTGTGTTCATTCATACCACAAAGGTTAGGGATTGCGGAGTGCTTCTTTTTGTGTGACTACCTGAAAGACAAATCGCAGAGTTAGAGACTGTTTCCTATTCCAAGTGTGTTGCACGGCAAGTCTCTTAGTCTCTCTCACCCTTTAGACAGCTGTGATACAAATGCTCAATCAACAGAGGATTTTTTTTCCAACAGTGAATTTTAACTGAGTATCATTTCCTCTGCAGCTGATGAGCATTTCTGTAGGAAGTTCTGTGACCTCAGCAAGTGAATAGGGTTCGTGCCCTGACTGTCTTTAAATGGCATATTCACTTGAGGGTTGAGAAAAGAATATGTGCTCTAGGGTGGTCTGTCAAATACAGAAACAGAGACAGCTCAAACAAAGGATTTCACAATGAGGTTTTTGCAGCTAAGGCATTTGGGATCTTTGGATCTGGATTCATTTTCCAGCCCTGCCACAGATTTGCTGCATGAGCTGAGGATCCCAGGTTCCTGATCTCTAAAAAAAGGAACAGTAATCCATCCCCTCTCTATCAGAGAGCTAGTAACAAATGCAAAGATATCTAACAGACAAGTGGAGCCTCCAGCAGAAGACCATGTCTGACCATCTGGATGGTTGCCTTGGCGGCCTCAAAGGATGAAAATCCCTTCTCCAAATCATTCTAAATGGCAATTTTGGAGAAGAAGACGCAGACAAAGACAAATACCCTGTTTGAAATGGGAACATAAGTTAATGAAAAATTTTTATTCTGTAGAGTGAATATCTTATATGTATTTATGTAGATCTCCTGCTATCCCTTTTAATACAATAGAGTAATTCAGAAACAAATTAAAGATGTTTTACACTAGTTCCTTCAGGTTTGGAATCAAATAACTTTTTCCCTCATTCAGTCACTGAAGGAAGTTAATGTCTGTCAAATACCAAAAGAACAGATTAATGTCTGCTGAACGTTACCAGTTCAAAGTGATCCGAAGCCAGGCAGTGCCCTTGACAGCTCTCAGCTTGCTGCTTCTTCCTCTGCTTCACTGTTCCCTCATAGCCATTTCTGATGGCCACCCAGCTGTTCTCCTACCCTAGTCCTCTGATTTACTGTCTGTCACAGTTCACAGCTGTGAGCACAACTTCAACAGGACTGGCCTGCTGTGCTTGGAAGGGTTAGCACTCATTTCTAGGGGCTGCTGTCTTGTATTCCAAAAAAATCTGAGAGCTCAGAAAAGTGAGCAAAACCTCACACTAAAGTGTTCAAATGGATGGGTCCCAAAGTAGCAGATTTGCCCAAATATGTGAACAGCTGGATGAAAAGGGGCTAAGAAGCAGAGTTGCTTATTTATTTCAGAGGATTCTTAACTTTTGAAGTCTAGAAACAACACTGAAAGGTCAGCAACGCTAATTGTTCTGCGGCTGCCCAACCGCTTGAGTAGAGGGTTGCAGTGAAGATTTTCTACGTCACCTTTTGGCTGTCAGCAGGGGCACAAACACATAATCACAGAATGGTTGACATTGGAAAGGACATCTGAAGATCACCTAGTCCAACCCTCTGCTCAAGCAGAGTCACCTACAGCACACTGCACAGGGCTGAATCCAGATGGCTTTTGAATATCTCCAAGGATGGAGACTCCATAAAGTCTTTGGACAATTTGTTCCAGTGCTCAGTCACCCTGACAGAAAAGAAGCTTTTCCTCAAGTTCAGATGGAACTTCCTGCATTTCAATTTGTACCTGTTGCCTCTTGGCCTACCCCTGGGTACCAAAAAAGAGTCTTGCCCCATCCTCTTGACAATGCCCCTTCAGATATTTACGTATGTTGATAAGATCTCTCCTAAATTTTCTCTTCTCCAGGCTGTATCCTGGTGCTCTCAATCTTTCTTCATATGAGAGATGCTCCCATCTTAATATTAATATTAATATTAAATCATCTTAATAACACAGTAACCTTGTTCCAGTAGCTTCATGTCTCTCTTGCATTTGGGGAGTCTAGAACTAGACACGATACTCCAGATGTGGCTTCACCAGGGCTGATCACCTCCCTTGACTTGCCGGCAATGTTTTTCCTGATGCAGCCTAAGATACTATTGGCCTTCTTGGCCAAAGGGCACATTGTTGGGTTGTCCGTGAGAACCTCCAGGTCCTTCCCTGCAGAGCGGTTTTGGAACAGGTCAGCCCCTAGCCTATAGCAGTGCATGCAGCTTTCCCTAGGTAAAGGACTTTGTGTTTCCCTTTAATGATTTTCATGTGGTTCTCCCTTCATCATCTTAGTCCTCAGCTCTGAGACTATTCTCCAGAGTACTATCTTTTAATTCTGGTACTTCAACATCAAAAGATCAGACTATTGCCTGCCAAAATCTGGCAATTTGTAGGCCTGATCTGAAGCTTGCCATTGCCTGCAATTCATTCAGTGCCAGGCTGATAGCTCTTAAAAGGCCAGACAACAAGAGCAAGAGCTGTTCCATCTTTTCTTACACTTCACAGCTGATCACATGCAGCTTTGGGCTGGTGTCTAAATACCTAAGGGAACTGGCCTGGAGACAGCCCTAGAAACCAGCTCCTGCTATTTCAGCTCTAAGTCTAGGAATATCAACCTCTCTGAAGCATCACACCCTCAGAAAACAAGGAGACGACTAGAAACTTACAGGTCTCACAAATGCCCTGCTTGTGCAGCTCTTTAAAGCATATTCATGCCCTTGGCATGTGTTTCAGGTGCTCTTCTTCAGAGCACCTCAGCTCCACAGGGCTGGCAGGCAAGGTGCCAGAAAGTCAGTCTGGCCGAGCAGCATTGGGAGATAGGACACCCTTAAGACTCCATGCCACATCACCCATAGAGTTATGTGATGTTTTTTGGCCTTGGGGCCTTTTCTCCTCAGTTGCCGTGGGTCTTCTGACCAGAAGATTCTCAGGCATATTTCTCCAGTTTGGTACCCACTTTCTCTAGTTTATGTTAATGATCTCACATTAGTATGCATGTAACCTGTTGTGTTTGCTGGTTGCTGGAGTAGCCCTCTCTCCCAGCTTCTCTTCTTAATTCGCTAGGTCTCTCTACTCCCATCCCTAAGATACCTTTTTTGCTTGAGAGGAAAGTCTTAGCCTTATTGCCAAGCTCAGCAAAGTACTTGCAGTCCCTCCTTTCCCTGCTTCACGGTTGTGCCAAGCTCTACAGTCACTGCCTGGGGAAAGGGTGATCCTCTGTAGTCATTTTCTTCCCATCCGCCCAAATGCTGGGAGCTGCTTTAGCTCTTTCTGTGTTTTTATCCCTCACACTAAGAAAATTATCCACTAATGAGAACCATTTGGCTTGCAAGTTCTCACTGTTCTTGCATATCAAGGTCTTCTAAAACTACTGTCCTAGTCCAGAGTCATGGAGAGTACTGGCTCTATAGCTTCCTATTCTGAGCTCCCAAAGCTTAGGACTTCACAGCCAGCACAGATTGCTGTTTCGCCTTAACTTCAACCACAGAGGCTGCTGCCCGCTCTTACATTGAGATGATGTGGTTGGCTGGATCTTGCCTAAATGTTTTCTCTTAACATTTTGCCAGCTCTAAAGCTCATCAGTTTCTCTTACACCGTCTGGGCTCCAAGGTGGTCCAAAGAACCATTTCTGAGCTCACGTTCCTGAGCAGAGATCCCTAAAAAAACTCTAATTTAATAAGTTGATTATTTGCAACAACAAATAGTTTACCTTCTCCATACATGGTCTCTGTTATTCCTGAGGATCTCTGCACACAAATACACTGTGATGCAGCTTTACCTGGAGTGGTGTCTCTGAGGTGGAGAAACTTGTGCTTCATCATCTCATGAGCATACTATTTCCTTCAGAGAGACCAGGGTAAATCCCTGCACAACCAAGTAGCACAGGAGGATCATTATTATCCTCTAGGAGCTGGGAGCTGGGAGCCACTTGGTTTGAGCTGAACAACTGTGTGATCTGATGGGATGATTTAGATGCTATGATGTCAATGCAGGAACTGTGTTTGAAGTCAGATATTTGTAATGAACAAAACCAAGAGAATTAAACCTTTGTAGAAACCATGGGTAGTGCCATAACTAAAGACTATAGAAGACCTGGGATCCCCCTTCCTAAATGGGAGAATGATATTTGGTCAGTAAGATCAGTGTTAACACAGTGGGTGCTTCATAAACACGCTCCCTGTAGTTGGACAGATTTCTTTTCCCTCACAAGACAGTGTGGCATGTGGGATCTTGGAGCCTGAGCTGCCCAGGGAGTAGCCTTCGGATAATGCTGGTGGAGTAAGGTGTGCCATGATCTTGCTTTGTTATGTGCGGCTCTGGGTGTTGGAGGGCTCCTTTCGCACAGTACTGCTGCCCATGAGGGTGCACTTCCATTTGTTTCCTTGTGGCACCAACACAAAGATGGGGTGGGAGCCTGGATAAAGACTCTGTGCTCCCACCGTTCCCAGGCCTTACTGCGAACAGCACTGGGCCAGATATATTCCTGCATATGTTTGGAATCTGAGGCTTTTTCCTCAGAATTACACCAAAGGCCTTCATGGATAGATGCAGTCCCAGATTGTTTCCTGTGTGTCTGGGAGCACTCCTCCACTGCAGGGAGGCCTTGCTGGGTATGGGACAGATCAGTTTTACTCCTGGGTACAGCCAAGGAGAAACAGACTTTTAAGATCCCACACTGCCCTGGCTGGGGCCTATCACCCCAAAATTTCAGAGCATCCTTCTCTCTATTAGCTTCCCTGCAGCCAAATAAACTGGCACTGATGACAGGCAGGGCTTTCCTTTAATGAGTAAGGACTTATCACCCATGAGCCCTGCGAGGATTAATGCATTAGTCTCTTAGGAAACATGCAAGTGACTAATAATAATAGGAGTGGAACAAATATTTTACAATGAGCAGCCTGTCAGACTCAGCCCTCTCTTTCTTGTACAGTATTTGTGATGAGGTTGTGTTCTTGCATTTGTTTGTTTATTTAATAAATTTAAAAAAGAATCCTCTTTGTTTGTTTGTCCTGTGAATTGACAGCAAATAACTGAAATTCCTGTGTGTCAATGGGGATAGCTCCTTAAAAACAGTGAGTGTTGCTCATCCCCGAAAAGATGACCAAGCACCCTCTTTGAGAAAAAAAAAGACTGCAAAAGTCATTCTGCCTACTTTTGTGCTGAAATGTGTTGCCTGAAAGTAAAGTATGGGTACTAGTAAAACATTTTTTCATGGAGGTGAAATAGCATCAGCCCTCCTTTCTCACAGTACCACTTAGGGCATCCAAAGGACTTGAACCCAGGTGCTATCAGCAGTGAAAAAATAATCTTTCTCTAACTTTAGCTATGGAAACTGCCTTGTTTGCTGGTTTTCTTCTCCAAGTGACTGGGCAGCAGAACAAATGCAACCCTCCTTTTGTTAAAAATAATGGTTGCATGGCCCAGCTGTGCTCAGGACCTTTATTTTTATCTGTTGCTTGATGTTAATCATTCCTAGAGTATGATACAAGTGCTATTCCTATTAGTTAAGACGCAGTCCCCTCAGTATCCACAGCAGCTGGATCTCCAGACAGGCTGTGCACCTCATGGTACCTTGCAGAAGTCTGATGCTCAGAGAGCACCGCAGAGCTTCCGGCTCTGGCGGTACCTGCTCTGCCATCCCTGCTGTGCAGCCATGTGCTGCTGCAGCGCGGCTGGGATGTCATCATCGTTTCCAAGGCAGCGCAGTGTGATGTCATGAGGAGAGGATTAGGGTGACTTTGTGGCTGGATCAGGCAGAGCAACTTCTGTCTTCAATTATAGCAGCAGGGAATACAGCATATGCAGGGTCATTGCTTTGCCTGGCAGAGTTCCCACCAGCCCTTGCTCGCCTCCTCCCTTCACCACCGCCTTCGCTTTGATGCGAAGCCCCATTCCAGGGCAAAAGTGAGAAGGTAGCGGCGTCTTTGCTGGGTCATTGGAGCAGGAGTTACCGCAGGGGTGTGACAGGACTGAAGGGTGAGAAGGCAGGGACTAGGTGCTGGTACCAATTAGCAGCCTGAACAGGGGTTATTACAGGACAAGCTCTGTTTAACTTAACTGCTAACAGACTGGCTCTGTCAGTTGGAAGAAATCACAGGCAAACAGCCTTAATGGGGGCCTGCGGGAATGGGGGCAGGGAGCGAGGTGGCTTCCTCTCCTCTTACGAGCAGTGTAGTTTGCAAAATACAAATGTAATCATCCTTTGAAACACATGTATGGCAGGATGGGGAGGAGGGAGGGAAACAGCGAGTGTCACCGATCAGCTCCAATTTACCCAGTGATCAGTGTCCCAAAAAGCCCGGGTCTTCCACACATCTGTTTCGCAGCTTCTTTTTGTCACGAGGGAACAATAGCCACGCTTTCCAGCTCTGCAGCATGGCGCAAGCTGCTCCACCGTCGCCACCAAAAAATGAAACATGCCCAGTTTGTGCACGGAAAGCCTCTACAGCTCTCCAAGTCCTCCCAGTGTGGGGCTGCCGGGGAGGGGATCCCAGCAGGCCCAGCTTCCCCGGTGAGCGCCCAGGCCTGGTTTGGACCTCCAGTCCTGCGCTGTTGGAGCCACCAGCCACCCTGGCCTTGTGCTCTCATTGAACTGCCAGTGGGCTGAAGCAGCCGGGCCTGGCTCCAGCTCTGATATGAGGCATGGCATGGTCTGACAGGGATGCACAGTTCTCATGGAGACACCTTCTTGAAGAGAAAAGGGATTGAAAACCCCACATGCGATTGGAGATACTATTCACAGATTTGATCAGTCAAACTGGGCCCTTTCCCATAGACACATGTGGGAGACCACACCAGACATCATATTCCCCTTCAATACAGGACTCTGCTTTATTCAGAACACACCCTAACGAGCACTTAAGTCAGTGGGAAGATCCTGTGGAGATTAGGTGGTCCTGGGTGGATCTTTGAAATCACAGATCCTTCTCTGATTCTGGACTACTGCTGATACATATTTTTATGAGGGAAGGAAAGCCACTGGTACATTAAATGGATGATTGGGTAGGATCCTGGATATGCCAAATCTGTTAACAGCATTGTTCACCACATCAGGATTGTACTGGCTAGATCTAGCAGCTTTTAGGATTAAGAAGCTCTACCTTCCTAAATTCTTCACATTTAGATCTATGAAACCAGGCATCATGGAGGAAAGGCAGTACCCGACTTCCATGCACAGAAACCACCTTTGAGTTCTGGATCATCACAAAACAGGTCCTGCGGAATCTTGCCAGACCCTCCTTCCCAGAGAAAATCAGATCTTTGAGCTATGGCAAATCATGACAGCATCAGACGTTGAAAAGTGAGGGGTGGGTGTGCAGAAAAACCCTGCCCTGCTGAAAGTGAGCAGCCCACCCACCAGCAGCCTGTCAACCACAGTGAGCAGCTCCCTTTGCTCTCCACACTCTGAAGTGTTGCCACACGAAACTGGGGCTTCTAGCTCCTTCTGCCTTCAACATTTAGCTGGAACTGGGCACTCGCTCCTTCCCACAGAGGACAAGATACCACCAAATAACTGCATACTTAAGAGTAATTTAGAACAGAAAACAACAATCTGGCATGCTGCCTTTAAAATAATGGTGATCCCTACCCTGTACTACTGAGTTTCTGTTTTAAGCAGACACTTGACATAATTATTATTTGTTCAGTGCCAACTGGGTACGTCTTGCTGGAGAAGACACAGGAAACCAGGCTACTGCACTGATTTGTTAACTTAGTAATAAAACTACAGCAGTTGAGAGAAAAGGGCTTGGGCAGAGCTGGGCATAGGGTATGTTGAGGCTGCAGGACAGGAATGAGGGGCAGGGGCAGAGTTGTGGGAGCAGAACTAGGCTAGTGTTGAGGCTACAGACCAAGATGAAAGGCAACAGTAAAGCTGTGCAGTTCTGGATGACTTTGGCACTGTGGAACTGTGGCTTGCAATGATATATGGAATGCATCTTCAGAAGCAAAGCACAGAGGTTGTATTAACAGAGGACACGTGGCCTCCTTCTGAACAGCATCCCTTTGCGTGGTGTGGTTTTTAAAAATATGCCAAAAGCATCCACTGCAAGCAGCACGCACATAATACATGTGACGAATGGGAACAGCTATATCACACGCCCAAAGAATACTGGAAATGCAGCAGAAGTCATTGAAGATGCCCCAAATTTCCACTAACATTTCTTCTAGGAACTGTTATTTCCTATGCTAATAACATGTGATAATGAATAGTGGCATAATTCCATGTCTCTCTAGGCCAAAGTTAACATGACTGGATTGAAGTGATATAAGTGGTAGGAGAGCATAGCTCAGATTTCATGTTCTTCCTTTTTGATGACACAAATAATGATTGATCAGAAAGGTGCAGCCAAAGACGGGGTGGTACTGGATAGGTGTGTACCCCCATAGCCATCTCTTAAGCTGCTGGAGTTCAGAACAGCCTGGAAGGAAGAAGGTGGGAAATGTCTCTGCGATCCTCATGTATGCCTTGCCCAGATGCCAGGGTTGGCCCCACCTCACTGTGTTTTGCTAGTGAGGTTTACCTGGCTGAGCAAATGCTGGCAGTTGGTGCCAAGGTGGAGTGAGAGAAGTGAAACTGTTCCTCTGCCACACTGTGTGAATAATCCCCATAGAGTAAGGTGGATGGAACAGTCAGACAGGAAACTGTTTCCATCCAGTCTTTCCCTTCTCCTGTAATATACCTGCTTCCCATGTCCCTCTGGGATACATCTCCATAATCTGGGGGCAGGAGCCCGGAAGAGCTGCTGTCTGAGATGGGAAGAATCCAAATACCTCAGCACAGATATGATCTTTTGAACAATAACAAAAGAAAATACAATGGTGTAACACTGTGATACCCACACGACACAACACAGCCCTCTATGCAAACATCCTGGCCTCTACCCCATTGTAAAACCACCCCCTGGAGCAGGGCTGCCTCCCATTGCCCGTTCCCCACTCTCCGAGCAGACGGGGACAGAGAGGAAGGGGTTAAAAAAGCCAGCGCGGCTGGGAGGACACATCTGCCACCTCATCTCCTATGACACAAGTCATGCGAAGGGGGGTGGGAGGGCAGGGAACTACTCTCTCGCACTCCTGTTTGCTGAACCTCTGATTATCATTTCTGCGCCGGCAAGGAGGTGGCTCTGCATTGTGCGTCAGCCAGCGGGGACAGCCTGCTCAAAAGGGGTTTTCTTTCCTTCTTAAAGGAGACGGCCTCTCCTAATCCTCCCCTGTGCCTAGCAATCACCCTCCTCCCAGAGAGCCTTCCCCATGAGGAAATGATATCCCCTCAGCTTGCTAAATGATCTGAGCTCTTGCCTGCGAGGCCCAGGTTGGCACCACCCTGGAGATGCGACTTCTTGGTCCCTCAGCAGGCAAGGGCTGGAGGGGCTTGGGCAGGCTGCCCTACAAACACAGCCAGAGAGCAGGGAGATGGGGCTCTCTGGCCTTCTGCAGAGGCTGGCAACTGGCAAGGGGTACTTAGTGCAATTGCCATGGTGGCTTTTATGCACTAGAGGTGATGGACAATGAGGAACTTGTTGAGGCTCCTCACCTCACTTCTCACAGGCCATAAACAAACAGTAATCCAATGGTAATAACCATGGGTCATTAGAAGGCGACCTTGAGGTGAATGGCTCCGTATCCCATTACTGGTTTACTCAGCTATCATCCTAACTCGTCTTTTCAGTGCTTTGGATGAGAAAATGGTATTGAACTCCTTTGAGAAAGTTCCCGCTGGTTGGTGTTTAGCACTGTGCATTTCCCAGCAGATATGTGGGAACTGTAATCAAAATCCTCCATGACTACCAAGTACTGGGACTTTGCTATTAGTGTTAGGTGATTAGGCAGGAATTTATTGATTTCTTTCCTGAGCAAAGTGTGCTTGCAGCAGACGACAGCTCAGAATTTTCTACTGCTTTATCATGTGTGAGTGCTTGTCTACCTCTACGTATTAAATGGCCCATTATTATCTGTTGGTATTCCATGATATGTGGAAGAGCTTTGAAAGGGAAGCAAAATCCTGGCTCCTATCTCTGTCACTTCTAAACAGATTACATCCCACAGCACTAACAATCCAGCTCATCCTACACAGGTTAGTTCAGACCTCTGGCAGTATCACTTCTAACTCTTCCTCTTTATTTGGTATCCTCATAAGAGCTAAGACACCTTCCTTTCCTTCTTTCTGGTGATTAGATGTAAAAGGCTAGGTTTGTTTGTCTCTGAAGCACTTTCCATCACAGAGTGTATGTTTCCCCATGTTATATGACAATGCACACCATTCCCTCTGCCTAGTAGCACCTTTTTCTATGTTATGGTTTGATATCCATTATGAATTTAGGATTTTCTTCCCTTTTTAGTCTAAGCCCTCTTCAGAAGATGAGCCAGATTGGTTCCTCTAGCCATCACAGCTTCTCCATGTCACTAGCATGAATATTGCTGCAACCATTGAAGCCTAAAATCCATGAAGGAGATAAAGCTTGTAGCGATAGGAAGTTTCTTTTGAAGAAACACTATAATTTGAAAAAAAGGGGGGGGAGGAGAGAGGGGCACAAAAGTCTCCTTTCCAGTCAAAATCAGTCCTTTCACAGACTGCTAGGTAGATAGTATCTGTAAAAGGGTGAGGGATAAGAAAAAGCGAGTAATAAAAACAATTTGCGAGTAATAACAACACATAAAGCAGTGTATTTATTCATTGAGTCCATTAGTTTTACCATCCAGAGGGACTGTGAAGTTTAGTTCCCAGCTCATCATTGAAGGTATTTTATCAATCTTCCTGGAGAATCGAGACTGTGATGGTTCCAGTAGAACAAATCTAGCTAGGTGTTTCTGTCCCTCTACCAGTTGCCAATATGAGTGCACTTTGGGTTGTACTGCTTGTTCAGCTTTTCGCACAATTTACAGGAGGATGATGGTGCAGTGGGGAAAACATACTGCACTATGATGTCAGGGGAAGAGCCTTTTTGAATGTGTGACCCAGGAGAACAGAAAATCGGGAACTAAGACCCTTTTTGCATACTGAGTCAGGACAGATGTATATTGTCAAGGAACATATATACTACATGGAATGGTCTGTGCTCAAACCCCCAGCAGTTTCCTAGCTGCTTCCTAGCAAAAACACCCCCTAAACTTCATTCACTCCCCGACTCTCCTGCATCTTCTACAACTCCTCCTGGAGGCATGTGTTTGGGAGGACACTAGTCACGTAAGAGTGGGAAACAAGTCTTTCTGCAGCATGGCAGCTTAGGTAAAAGTTGGCCTAAGGGATTTCAAAAACAGGGCAGTTATGGATGGAGATTTTCCTCACTCTAGGGTAAGATTGGGTTTCTTTTTCTTAGGAAGAGCAGGATAAGTAAGGAAGAGGAGTAGGAGTGGAATAAGGCAGCAGCAAACATCAATTCTAAAAGGATTTTCTGCATGGCAAATAGATCCTGAGAGGTTTTACTCAGCCACCTTGGTCTCTGTTGCTGGCTAGCCATAC
Source organism: Crypturellus tataupa (assembly GCA_034781795.1). Taxonomy (NCBI): domain Eukaryota; kingdom Metazoa; phylum Chordata; class Aves; order Tinamiformes; family Tinamidae; genus Crypturellus; species Crypturellus tataupa. The sequence continues at coordinate 1,055,838 of JAWLRI010001063.1, forward strand.
TGAGATGTGTGCTGAGTAGCTGGCATAAAGCCCACAAATGCCAGTGGACTGGCATAGCTGCAGATGCTGCACCCTCCTAGGCCACAGTGCTAATTATTGCTGAAGTGGACTATTGCATCTGTGGCAACCTCCGCTTCTTCCCTCTTAGTGACTGTTCCAGATATTCTCTGTGAGGCAGGCATCCTTCTTTCTAGCAGGCCTCCTATTTCCATGAGGAGAGCACAGTTGGTACCATGAAGAGTTTGGGGAAGCACACCTGCATGGGCAGCACAGCCTGCATGGTGCTTCCCTGTGAAAAGTGTGCTGTGAAGCCAGGCTGCATCACTCCCTGCTTTGGGCTGTCTTGCGTGTTTGAGGTCAGTCTGGAAGTCAGCTGTTCCAATCGCTGCTGAGAGTATGGCCAATCTCTAAGTTAGATCCATCGTCCAAGCTAGATCAGATTGTTCACAGTCTTGTCCAAATGAGCTATGAAGAGCTCTAAAGCTCGAGGTTACACAATGTCTGCACAGTCTGTTCCACTGTTTGATCACCACCACTCACTCTGAAAAAAAGTCCTAATATCTAGTCATATTTTCTCTTTCTACATCATGTTCTGCTGTTCCCAGGTCTTTTGCTTTGCACCTTCAGACAAATATACCTCAATTTTCTCTCTAAATTCTCACTAGGTATTTGAAAAGATTATATGCAGACATAGACAATATCTTTTGGTCTCCTTCAGAGTGAAGTGGAGGAGAGTATGCAACTTCTCTCAGTTACAGTTGCACTATGTCCTGACCTTGCAATGTTTTTATGCTGCTCAGAGATCTACCTGCTACTCAGATCAGCCCAAGCCAAATGATTATTTTACAAGTCAGTCCAATTGTTCTCAGGAAACAAGCTTACTTGCAGTTGCAGATCTAACCTGTAGGATCAATTTACATTGAACTAACTCCCGGTGTATACTCCACTCCCTCTCACTGGAATGTGCATAAAAAGAGAAGGAAAACTGTCTAGAGGATGTAGCTCTGCAGAAGTCACTGAAACAGAGCAGGAGGACGTGACAGAGAGAAGGGTCTGGGGTCACTGGACATTAAACACTGCTGTCCTGAGCAGGTTTTCCTGTGTGGGATACGTAACCTCTTCATGCTCATGGGTGCCACTACACACAACTCGAATGTTTTCCTGTTGAAGAGCATGACATGATGGGCTTTTTGCCTAGAGATAGATGAATGTCTTATGCTGCTGCTTGCCCAGCGCCTCTGCAGAATGCCTGGGAAGTTTTGAAAGGGGCAAAAGTATCTTGCTGTGGCTGGGAGCTTGGAGGAGCAATATGCTATGGGTGAAGCCTGTTGAATCCAGGAGGAAGCCTTTGAGTAGAACATGCCTTTTTTACAGCAATGTCTTTCCCCTAGCCATAACAAATCCACAAGCAGCCCAGAAGAATGATGTAAGGTAGGTAAGGGCTGAGTATTCAACTGGTGTAAATCAATACTACCTCTTTGAAGGCACCAGAGCTGTGTTGGCTCGTCCTAGATGATGAAGAGATTTATCACAGGTGGGAATGAGATGCCTCCCAGGAATTCAGGACAATACGGATTACTTTGAGGAGTGTATAGCTGTGAAATGGAGAAGCAGAAACTACTTGTATGAAAGGTCTTTGTGCATCCTACCTAAAAATAATCAACTGTAGCTCAAAAATTAAAATCTCATTGCACTGGGACAAAAGTGACTATTGTGAACTCTAAAAGCCCAGATAGCCAAATGGTGGTATATGGATGGGGAAAAAAACATATCCTGTCTCTCAGGAAGGTTTTTTAATGGAACTGCTATCAGGTAGGAAGAAAATGTTCAATGTGAAAATAATATGGTGCCTAGCAAGACTTCAATTCATCTCAGTTAACACAGGAAGAGGTGCCTTTGTGACCTTGACATTCCTTTACAGTCCATGGAGAAAGAAGAACATCTACACAACGGTTTGTGCCACATGGGCTTTTGGCTTTTTGTATAGGTCTCTGCCTGTCCTGTGACTACATGATGGGTAGAAATTGCTTCTAAAACATACTATTCCAATAAGATCCTATGAAGGAACATTCCCTGATAGAAGCAAATGGCCATGGCAAAGCCTGAGTTTTGCAGGAAGATCAGAATTCCAGCTTTGAGGCCAGAGTGAAAGAACAGATGATAATGAGAGGATCATGACAGTAAAGGTAGCACTGAGTCATGTACTGACATACAGACATCTCTGCTGAACCGGTGAGATTTCCTGGAAAAAAGAAAAGAAAAGTTAGAGAACAAACTGAGAGAAGAAGCAGGGGACTAGAGCAGCAAGCTGCTAAACATTTGGATTCCGCAGGCTGGAGCAGAACAATGGCTGGAAGATGGGTGAGCCATGGAAAGATTTAAGGCCAAGATCTGACTTGCAAACAAAGCTCATGTTTGTATTTGACCCTGCTGACTGTCACGGGTGTTGCGGAGTTTGAAATTTTCCTCACTGGGGAAGAAACATGTAGGGACAAGAGCAGTGGGGTCAGAGGTGACCTTCCCACTCAAAGCTGGCAGAATTTCACCTCTGTGGCCTTTTCTCAGCCTCTGGAACAAAAAAGCACCAACTTTGCTGTAACTGTTACAAGCTCAATTACTACCTGTTTCCTCCCAATTCTCATTCATATTCTGGAGGGTGAAAAATTGCTGCCATACATAGGGAATTGAACAGTAGAGTTTCTGAAAGATCAGGAAAATTTACAGTCACCTATGCATTTATTTTTATGTTGTTGATACATGTTACTTTTTGGAGGGCAGATGTTAGGGGCTTACATTTGGATGTGCCAAGAGGCATATATGAAAAACAATTTCTACCTCTTTCCCTCATTTTATTGCCACTTGCTCTAGTGACAGAGATTCTTCCATCAGCTGAAAAAGACATTAGGAGATAAAATTCCTTTCATTTAAATTCCAAATTTACATTTTGCCTCCTAGTATTGTTGGAAGCACAACCATTACTGACTCCATTCTCCTCCTCAGGCCAGCTGCTTTTTTTATTTTAACACCTTTAGTTTGAATACAAATGTTTAAAGCCACTTCTCAGGTACTGTAAATTTATTCCCACTTTGGGGCGGCCAGCATTTTCAACAGTGCATGTGCAAACATCTCCTGATGTGCACACAGAGCTCTGTTGTACATCTGTGGTGCAAAGATCCACACACAGCACAGATGTACTACAGTAGCATATGACAAATCACAATATTTGACACCAATGTAGTGACCTGGACCTTTGCACTATGACCACAAAACCACCTGTAGACAAACATCTTGGAAGGGTGAGCCAGAAACTGGTCAGTACAGGTTGTTCAGTTTTGATGGCACTAAGGTAACTCAAGGTGAGGAAAATCTCTGGAAGAGGTGAAGACTTGCAAAGGATTTCAAGGCAGGCAAGACAAGATGTGACTTGACAAAAAAAAAAAAAAAGAGAGAAACTGAGAAGAACCAGATGGACAAATGGAGAGGAGATGTGGAGGATCCCTAACTGGTCTCACATAGAAAGAACTTCATGGCCCAAGAAGGACAAAAGCCGAGAGAAGGAGGAAAAAAGAAAGGTTTTATTCAGAGTTGCAAAGGTCTGGGGTAGATCCCTGATGTGAGGACAAGGAGATGTATTTAAAAAGGAAGGGAATGGAAAGAAAAGAAAAGACAACAAGAGGATAATGAGTAGAAGCTTGTGTCTATAGTGAAGGAGTTGTCATGGCTGTAGTGAACCATGGGGGTATCCAGGACAGATTAAATTAGCTAGTGCCAGTACTGCTGCAAAGGTAGCAATGGCAGCTATGGTGGCAAGGACGCGAGCAATCCTGGAGCTAGGCCACCTAGCTATATCTCCTGAAGACGACCATTTTGAGAAGAGAATCACAGACAATCAGGAAGGGAACTGCAAAACAGAAATACAGAAATACTACTTTTCCTGTTCATAGTGGATCAAATGCAGTTTTAATCCACCTCTTTTAAGTTTTCCATGGGACTATCTGCTCTAAACCCCAGACACTTTCCCTGTTCAGAGTCAGTATCACCAGTAGCTGCACCATTATATGGGCCTGTGGCATCACTGCCCTCAAGGGCTTTCAGGCGGTCCATGAATGACAGCTCTTTCCCCCTGGATGGGCATGAGTTTCAGCACTTGCAGAGCAAAGTGGATGGAATAATCCCTCCCTCTAAAATTAAAATGAAATGCAGGAACCCTTCACCTCCTCCCTACAAGCAAAGTCCTGGCCTTTTAACTAAGGGGGGGGGGGGGGGGTAAGGCAAGGGATAAATATCTCTGTGTCTGCTTGACAAGTTTGTAAGAGGCAACGTTACCATGGCAATGGGTGGTCTTTAGTGAGAAGCGTAGAGAGCTATAGTGTCAGAGTGAGGAGAAGGGGGGAGCAATGCTGATGGGAAGCAAATGAATGTAAAGTGGGAACTGCAGAGCAGGGGAAGGCAATGATGGTCAGAGAATCACATTTGGCAAAGTGCAAGTGGCTCTGATAGCAAAGCCTCATGACTGCTATGGGTTGCCCACAACATGGGCTCTCTCCTAGCTGCTGCGCGCCAAGCAACTCTGGACAGAGACTGCCTCCTTTGCCTGAGGAAACAGCCTCTGTGGTGAAGCAGTTAGCCCCCTGGCTAGACTGAAACTAGCCACCTAGATGTGCTCTTCACCATTGCCACCCACTCGAGTCTTTCTTTTCAGCAGAAACCATGTTGCCCACCCCAAGAAGACCACACAGCGTGGCCACCAGAGAGCAGTCAGTTGGCAACAGGAAGCACTTGTCTGGGTCAGAGCCAGACAGATGATCTTGCCATGTAGCGAAATAAGTTTGCTCCCTGAAAGCCCAGTACCACATGGAAAAGGTCTCCTCCCCATCTTTCATCAGATCTCGATGGGAGAGGAGTTTCTTAGGTCTCCTGTTTTTTGCAAGGGGAGGGGCTAAGTGGTCGGAGCTGTGAGCGCTGTTAAAACAGTCAGACGATTGTGTTGTAGGTGGGGAAGCGAGGGAACAAAGAAACAGTGCTGAAAGCAAAGTAGCACCAACAATCGCAGAGGAAAACTCCAGCTTTTCTCATTAGCTGCCCGTCTTCCTCGGCAGTGTAATAACCTGGGCTGCCGTTTCACCACTGCTGGAGCTGATCATTTCGGCAGCACACGGGATGCCCGGGTGCCTGGGGTTTGGACAGACTGCATGCTAGCTGCAATTGCTGGTCTTCTTGCTGAAGAATTCTTGTTGAACTGGAAATGTTTGGGAAAGGGACTAGGTGCCGAGTGGAGCGTGGGGGGAACAGGTTCCTGGTTTCTCACATGGCACGCGGGGCCTGTCTCTGTGGGGCCTGCACACCAAAGTCCAGCTGGGGTGGCCCAGCAGAGCTCTGTTACTGTCGGGGAGCTGCAGTGAGAGCTTCAAAGGTCCTGAGCCCACAGACTGCAGCGGGGGAGGTGGCCCCCCGACTTCAGTGCCAAAAAGCTGCCTCATTTGTATCAAGGGCCTCCGTGCTGTGGAGTGGGCTCTAAGTCACCCATACTACCTGGTATTTCTGTCTATGGTCACAACCAGTTACTTGGGGACCAGGAGGCAGGTCCGTAGTGCCAGTGTTTGCAAAGCTGTGCGTAACTCCGCATGCGAAAGCACAGCCCATTGCTGTGGCCGATGCAAGTTTCAGGGCTGAGGAGAAATCTCTCACTCTCGGGGAGCTGGGGGGACACAAGGAGTAGTGGGAGAAGTTGGGACCACACGGACAGACTCCTTCACATCTCTGAGGGACCTGGGTGCCTTTCAGCGCTGACCAAAGCAGATAGCTGCAGGCAGGGAAATGAGTGTCCAAAGGAGCAGCATAGGTGGACGCCAGAGCCCATCTCCTCCTCACCCTCCACGGGAGAAGGTGAGGCGGCCACGGGAGAAGCTGCCCCTCGCGTGGCCCCGGCGCCATCTCGAAGCATCCTGCTCCCCTGGCCCCAGCCCCGGGCTCCGCTCCCCGCTCCCCTCCGGGCCCCCGAGCGAGGCCGCGGCCCGGGCGGGCGCCGCCGCCGCGCGG
>JAWLRI010001063.1:1061976-1110512 GCA_034781795.1 Crypturellus tataupa
CGCTGGGCCCCGCGGCGGAGCCTCCGGGCGGCCGTTTCCTCCCGTGCCTCGGCAAAGTTTGAGTGCCGAGGCGATGGGGCTGTGGGGAGGTGTGCGGGGCTCCTGCGGTAGAAAGAGCCCTTCCACCGCGGGCTTCCGGAGCGGCGAGGGCGCCGCTCTCAGGCTGTGAGCAGCTCCCTTGTGCGGCAGCCCTGGGAGCAGAAACCTGTGCGGCACCGACTGGTTCCCGCGGGACGTGCCAGTGCTCCAGGCCACTGGGGAGCCCGGGCAAAGGCAGAGTTTGTGCCTCAGAGCCAGGGCAGGTGGCTGGTGTCGGCCGCCTTGCCGCGGAGCTGCTCTGCCCATCAGGGACAGTGGGCCCAGGGTGAACTGCCCCTGGGCTGAGTTTGGTTTGTGCTTCTTCTCCCTCACACTGACTGCTGTTGTCACCCATGTAACATCGGTTGCACGGAATGAGCCTCTGGGTCTGCGCGTCGTCATACGCGCTCCCCTTTGCCCCGCTGGTGCGCTGGGTGTTGCCCGTTGTTGCCCCTGGGCACAAGCCGTGGCAGCGCACGAGGGCCCAGGCTGCAGAGGTGGGGAGCGGAGGGAGACGCTGGGAGCTTGGGCCGTCCGGAGAGCCCCGTTTCACCTGCGTGCTCCGGCGTGCTCAGCAATGCCACAAGCAGAGTTTCTAGGGTAACCTGGCTGCAGGGGAAGGATCAGGCCAGCTGTCCGTAACCCCTGTGCAATGATGGGCATTTTTATTATTATTAATTGCATTATGTTCACACCGAGGTTAGATTACAGCCCCATTGTGAGAAGCTCTGTACAAACACGGCTAGAGACACCCTGTACCCTGTAGAACAGGCAGTCCAAATAGACGAGGCAGCAGAAAGGGCAGGAAAGAAACACAGCTCAGAGAGGAATTGCTTTGCCTCCGGTTCATCCAACGGGCCAGTGGCAGAAAACAGTCTCTCTAAGCTGATACAGACCCCTCATCCTTTGGACCGCACGGTCCTCTTGTGTAAGTGGAATAAATAACCTGTGACTGGCTGTTTTTTGGTGGTTCAGCATTTGTAAATGCTGACCATTTACCCCTTGGTTAAAACTAAACCTGCCTTCTCTTTCCCCTGCTGTTTAACATAGATACCAGGAGTTGGGTGCGCGGGCCGGCGTGCCGGGTGCTGTGCGGGTAATTATTAATCTGCTCCTGGTCAGTCCCTTTCCCTGCTCTGCCGGAGGCTGGAGTTTATGGCAGGGGACAGTGGCCTGCGCAGGGTCCCTCCCTTGCCGCCCAGAGCGGCAGAGCTCTGACCGCCAGCTCTGCGCAGCCTGCAGAGGGTCCCTGCAGCCGGCAGCTCACAAGAAAGGCCGCTCCAAGCAGCTGAACTTTTCACTCCGGCTCAGAAACAGATTTCCAGAGATGCTTCAAGGGGGAGGGGGCCATGAGAAACGGGATTTGCTGGGGGACTAGCCTGGCCTTTCTGAATTCAGCTGCAAAGTTAGTTAACAAAGTTGCAGGTTCTCAGTCTCGCTCTCTCTTTCTTTGCCAACTCTCTCTCTCGCCTTTTTTTTTTTCTTCTCCTTTCCTCAATATAAATACCCTTGGGCGGTTTCTTTTCTTTTTGGTATGAATGTGATGATCTTTCAGGCCTGTGATTGGCTCTGCGGCTTGTCATCGGGGACACACCTCCTGGCTTGGGGCCACCGCCTCCCCCTCTTGTGAAAGCTTCCCCTTGTAACAAGTGAGCGAAATTACATCAGTTACTCACTAGAGCACAGGCCTGCTTTACATTTTGGAGTCTGCAAGAAGCTGGAGGACTAGAAACTGCAGAGTTTCAAAGGCCTGTAACAGCATAGACCATATAACTCAAATGTGCTGTTCCCTCCCAGGAATTAAGGCTCCCAGTCACATGCAAGGAGGAAAGAATGTCCATTATAGGCATTGACATGGCTACCTGTTAGGCGAAGAGACCTGCTGTAGCAAAGGAGGACTTCCACTTTGCCAAGGCTTGACCCTTGAGCCAAGGCTTGAAAAATATATACTGATGGTCTTTTTTTTTTTCCTGCTCTGGTGTAAATGAACCAAAAAAAAAAAAAAAAAAAAAAAAAAGAAAAAAAAAAGGGGGGGGGGGGCCAGTTTCAGGGGCACCAGCTAAAAAGAGAGTGCGCAGAGTGAACTGCAGAGATTGTGTATGATCCCTATACGGAGCAGAGCCAGCTGAACAAAAGCTGTGCCAAAGGAAAATGCATTTCACATGGTAGCAAGGGCATACAAAAAGGGCCAGACCTGTCGGGGGAAGAAAGCAGCCTTGCAGGTCAGTTCTTGGTTGCTAGGTGGATATTGCAGGAACAGCCTGACATATACGGACAGGTTGGGATAGGAACTTTTGGCACCTCCGTGGGCTTCCCCCAGAAAGGGCTGAGTACTGGGGTCGGAGCATCTTAGCTGTGCTCTAGAAAGCCAGACCCACCACTGGGGTAAGATCAGTGTTCTTGTAGCTAAGAGCCTGCTCCACATCGGTGTAGAAGAGTTTAGCTGATAATGGAAAAGCTTCTGTGCAGGAAGAAAAGAACCAACTGACTTCTGACTGCAGGAGAGGGCTCACTGCTTATCCCAGGGCATTTTGTTTTTGCAGGGAAATGACCCTGAGATAGGGCAAAAATGCCCCTGCTACTTGGTAAACTGGAATGATGCAAATAAGATGTAGGAGAATTGAAACCTCAGACTGGTCAGGAGCTGGGTCCTCATGTGCAGACATTTGCAGGCTGTCAAAACTACTATTGTTCTGTCATGGGATAAATCCATGTTCTTGCAAAATTTATACAGTATATAAATTTATACATTATAAATGTATACAATTTATACCTTTCACCTCCCCTGCCCTCCAGCTGTTCTCAGGCACATGAGCATTTGCTCCGAGCATAATACTGCGATGGGAGACTGAGATCCAGTCCCTGTTCTGGATCAGGCATAGCAAAGCTTGAACTGGCTCACAGGTTGCCTGGACACTGGAATGGCTTTAGATGTGGCTTCTTTTCCCAGTCTCCTTCATTTTTTCACCTTGCCCGAAAATAAAAATGATCACCTACTTTTTATCCAGCACCAGAGAAACATTTTTTCCTGGAAATAGCATCAAAACTGATCTACTTCCAGAAAAAAAACCAACCAAACAAACAAAAAAAAAAAATGGGGTTTGAATACTCATCATTCTACCACAGAAGAAAAAAAAACCCCTTATTTCTTTTTCTCATGGCAAATGACTCAGTGACATGCTGACCATGTTTTCTCCAGGTCACCTGCTCTGAGAGCTCCTGAGAACCTTCCTAGGTCAAACTCTGCTTAGGAGCTGGCAGAAAACTGTGGATCAGGCAGGCCTGGTTTGAAAACAAGCAAAGAGCTCTATTTTACTTCTACATGTCATAATGTTAGATACTTTATATAGCATCAGGTGTTCTGTGATCATATGATTGTCAGTGACTAATCTGAGGGAAGGTTCTCAATGCAACTGCCACTGAAATGAAATTGAAGCAAGAGGAAAGCATCACAGGAGCTAAGGAGAGGTATGAAAAAGGATAACAGGATTCTGAAGAATGGCTGTTGCTATTAACAGCTTGGATTTGGTACATTCAAAACTTAATGTAGAAAGCCCCCAGTTCCGTAATTTGACTGAAAAGCTCTTAGATGCCCTCAGAGATGATCATCTCTGCAAGCCAGGCCTTCTGTCCCTCATGCACTCGAAGGACGGCAGAGCTGAGTTGGAGCTGAGAATGTTTGAGGCCTGAGGGTGGATTTCTGGCATGGTGGGAGCAGCAGAACAACCGGAGTGTTGTTTTGCTGTAGGACAGGTGCATCGGCAGGCCACGGGGCATTTCCAGTTTCACAGATGTTCTACTGGCCTTTGCTCTAAGCTCCAGAGCTGGGTGAGAATGTCAGCTCCCAGCCTTGCTCTGCAGCTCCCAAGGCGCATTTGCCCATTTCCATTGCCTGTAAACAACTTCCAGACCACCTTTTTTTATGCAGTTTTTTCAAAAGTGGATCAAACTTTTATTATTATTGTCTATCCCTAATATTCCCAGAAAATAAACTTTTGGCAAGTGGTGAAATTTCTTACATAGAGACTGAAATGCAGAAACAATAATGCTAGTCATAATAATAAATAACAGCCCCATTTGCTTTAATCCATAGCTCACAAAACAACAGCTCCATCCAAATTCTCATCTGCTGTAGAGATACAGAGCGTGATTTACTCTGTCAGCTATGGAGAACAGACACACCACACGGCAGTTATCTCTGGCCATAAACAAACTGGAGTGGCTTTGCCTTTTAACAGACTCCCTTCACCTCTCCCATGAAGTGCTCCTTTCCGCCTTATATAACCCTCTGTGTAACTCTACTGATCTATTTTGTTTTAAAAAACTTGAACAGTTTGAGTTATGCACCCTGCACTTTTCATACGCCTTTGCCACTCCACAGGGCTCCCTTTCTTGCCCAGCTCTGCAAGGCTGCATAGGTAATATCTTGGGAGAAGCTACATAAACAGCTTCTAAGATCTGACACGACTCACATGTGCCAAGCTTCCCTTTTGAATGTTAGCATTGGAGGTGGGAAGGAAAACCTGAGCTAACTAGGAAAATGCATAACCTTTCACAAACAGCTTTTTTTCTACCTTCCTTATCACCCCTTTAAGGTCATAAAGATTGTACCAAAAACGCTATTAAGTTTTCCAGGATTGCAAAATATTTTATCAATGATACACATGAAGCGTGTTGCTCTACTTTTCTTTTTCTTTTCTTTTTCTTTTTTTTTTTCTTGAAATATCCTTTTATGTTCAGGGATTTAATCTTAATCTTCCACCTTGTGCCTTTCTGTTTCTGTCCTGCTTGGAGGCACTCAGACACAGTTACTGACTTCTTAGTCCAGAAGCCTACAGTTATTTGCAAACAGAAGACATTGCAGGTGTTAGAAACAAATTAAGAGAGTGAACATAAAAATTACAATTGTGGGCATCATTGTTCCTTGTGGGGCTGGGCTTCTGGCTTTCCCGTTGCAGTGGTTTCTGAGATGAATATTTGCTTAAGGAGAGTAATGATTGAAAGCAATAGTTTCCCATAGTGCCTTATCCCTACGAGTTAATTTAGGAGGTTGGATTTATTCGCCTACTGGAAAACAAACTTGAAAAGTTAACACCAGAATGTTTCTGTTTGTTAAATATAGGGATCTGGTCTGAAATGGCTGCATACTGGCGTCTCCATCTGGTTATCTGGGGGAAAATTAGGGATCAAATGTAGTAGGAAACCATCTGAGATTGCCTTTCTGACATATTATGTCATGCTAAGTAGAAGAATGTGTCTTGTTCATAATGGGACTCCTGCAAATACCATACTGGAGAAGGAAATCCAGAGCTGTGGGAGAAATTCTGAAAAGAAGCTAATGAGAGGCCCAGTTCTTCACGCTGAATTGAGAGGTGTTACGGGTGGACTGCAAAGCCCTACTGAATATTGAGTTAATCCAAGATTTACATGCCATAAGCCTCCAGAAATCGGGCTATGATGGGCTTTAGCTAAAGCACTGTTAGCTAAACTTTTAAGAAAGCCCATTTTTCCTTCCTTTGCGGTATTTCTCCTGGGCCTTGTTTTCTTGAAGGGACACATCTTCAGATGACATAACACAGCTTAATCTCACTGAAGCCAGTGGAGTAGTTAGGAGAAGTGTTTGCTGAGGATGACTCAAAGCAATTCCTCTTACCAATGAAAAAAATTTTCTCCGTGGGGAAAATCAGTGGACTAAGCACTGCAAATAGAAGATTACAAAATAGGGCATTGGCACAAAGATCTTCTGTTCACCTCCTTCCATGGCATTTACTATTAAGAGGCAAAAACGGGAAGGTAAGGCACTTCAGTGAAGTGAATTTGGCACAAGAGAGAAAGGAGTCTTACTTAAGCTAAGTTATAGTGGAAAAACTTTTATCATGGAAGTGCAAAGTGTAAATCACTAACAGAGACTCCTTGGTCGAGACGCTTCAGAAACGGGACAGTAGAAAGCTAACTGATGCCAACTGGCAATGAAACACAAGACTATTACACTGCTGGAGGATGGCATGTGTCAACCTTTTCCACAGTGTCCTGAAGAGAAATGCTGTGCCTTTCCCACAGAGGAAGACCTCCTGCATGGGATGGGTACAGTGGCTCAGGGGCTCAGGCTGCAGGTACTCATTTTTTTGTCCCAGGTACCTTGTCAATCTAAGCAGGCATCTCAGCACCAATTTATACTCTGCTCATATTTTCTAGGTTGCCTCCAATCATGGCATATTGAATGACTTCTCTAGTGATTGCAACAGGAAAAATATGGAAGATGGAAGAAGGTTATAGAAACATGCCAGTTCTGAGAGCTCTGTCCATCCTGGGGCAGCTCACAATTCTCAGCTGTAAACTTCATCTTGGGTCATGTCTTGTGGGATGCAGAGGTTCTCCATAATCTCCTAGTGGCAACCTGAAGTAGTCTGGTCACTGCGCAGAGATCATAAGGCCCATATTATTCTCAACACTTGTCTCAGACAATGTACAATATCAAGGACAGGCTTCCAATCCCTCTTTAAACTTTAAGTTTTTCTCTCATTTTAAATATATTTATTGAAAACTAAATGAAACAACAGCCAGCTATATTAAGGATTGAAGCTTACTATATTTGACAAAAAGTGTCTTTTCTTGTTTTAAATATCAAGTAAAACATGCTTTCTGCCAAAGCATTACAGAAAGTCCAAGGAAAGCACTGCCTACGTACCTGGAACCAAAGTTTGCTAGGAGCTAAATCCATTTTTGAAAGTAACAGCTCTTCTCTGAGTAGAAGGCAACTATTTTTTCATTTCAGTTTATTCCACAGCTTAGATCTGATGACTCGCTCATCCAAAGGTGAGAAACTAAATAAGGTCCAGAAAAAGCAGACAGGCTTGTTTTCCTCTTCCAGTCGGTGAAGAAAATTAGAACAAGAAGACAAGATCCAGCAGATCTAAGTTGTAGGGTCATATAGTGTCCTGGAGTAGCCTGTTTAACCCATTAGCCACCGCTACTATTTCCTTGATTTAATGTTACTTTTTCTCATCTGCTTTGAAAGTAGGGTGACTTATTTACCTAATAAAGTAATTAACAGTTTAATAAAATCAATGATTTTAGGCATTTCTAATGAACATCAATTTTAGTCTAAATGCAACCTGATAAAAATCTTGTGTAAAGAAAAAGTCAATCTATACTAAATTATGTGTAATTCACTGTTTCTCAGCATTAAAAAATGGAAAAATCCACCTAATACTTAATAAATGTATGCAAGGCTATAAATAAATACACATAGATAAAGTTGTCTGCTGGTAGCAAGAAGTAGCAAAGTTGCTGTACATAGCTGTACATAGTTTCAGGTCAACAGAGTCCTACTGCTTTCAACCTGATGAGTATCAACTTTCCTTTAGGGAAAGTTATTAAAAAGGATAAATAGAAAATAAGTTTTGAATTAATATTTAAAATTAAGCTCTCCTGCATGCTAATTTAAGTGGATGATTTAATCTGTCCACTGAGGCTCAAATCTATCATTTTTAATCCAATTTCCCTGTCCTTAGAGCATGAATAAGATATTATGCATGTGGAGTTTTAGTTTCAGGCTGTTCTTTAAGGAACTGAATCCAAAACTCCCAGAACTTGATGAGATCTTCTGCATCAAATTGCTTGCAATCTGGAGCAAACCTTCAGTGGTTCAGGTAGATACTGTTCAGTTGCTGAATATCAATAACTAATGTGGTTGCCTAGTGGGTAGCTCCTGTTTCTGCCTGACAAATATCACTCATGAGTATGTTTGTAGTCTCAGTAGAACAAAATACAAAGACACTCTGATGACAGCACGCTAGCTGCTTGTCATGTCCATGCCCATATTGTACCTCTCTTTGAACTTTCTGCCTATTAACCAGCTCTTTCCTAGTCCAATATTTGCCTTAAAGAATTCAAGAAAAGGCCAGGTCAGTACCTGTGGAGAGGAAAAAGGAAACAGCCATGAAGTGGATGAACCAAAATAAAAGTCAAGACTTGAATAGTTTCAAGGGCAGAGCAAGCTTGTGTAGATTGAGGCTGGAGAAATAAAAATAAATTGGTTAACAATTATGTTACAATACAATTGGGAATGTGCTTCATTCACTGGCAAGGAGTTTTTTCTCATGCTTCCCCATCACTTCCATTCTCTTCATTATCAAAATCATCCTCCTCCTCTCCTCTCCTCTCCTCTCATCTCCTCTCCTCTCCGCTCCTCTCCTCTCCTCTCCTCTCCTCTCCTCTCCTCTCCATCTTTATTCTCAGTGCTATTTTTTAAGCATTCTTTTTGTGCAGACACTTCCCTTAGCACAAGGTACACAGTGTGTTCACATCTCCAGCTATGTGCTAGTCAGCCCATCTCTGTCAGTTAATTAGCTTTCCCATCAAGAAAAGACCTCTGCAGTGAGAGGTTCCAGCTACTTAACACACCTTTTACAGTGCATTTACACCGTGTGTTTGACTAGAAATGACAGAGCTCACAGGTAACTGCATCAGAGAAAACATCTTCCTGTGTCCCATAGAAATCATGCACACAGTTGTCCAGTTGGGATCTAAAATGACCCCTACTTGTCATCCATGAATTAATTTCTGTTTTCCAGCCCTCCTCATCAGTTTACAGTTCCTGTTCTTGAGCTCCTTCCTCTAGCTATAGATGCCTATCAGCATAACTGGAATTCATGGCATGACCTTCAATTCCTTCTGTCCTCCTGCCAGACTCCATCAGGTCTCTGTTATCAGATACTAAGGCCTATTGTAACATGAAGTGCATGCACAAATTTACCCAGGCGGGTATGCTGGTATCCTTGACTGATAGTTCCTCCTTTCCAGAGGAGCACGGGCATCTCTCAGCCTCCTTAAGGCCGCCAGGGCCTGTCTTTACATACAGAAAATATGTTGGCACAAAAAGCAAATGGTTATACATGCTTCTGCTATTTTCTCGATCAGAGGATAAATGCTCATTCATATCCCATGATGTCATCTGTGGTCACCATGCACTGATATTGTGTCAGGCAAGATGGCATTTTCATCCACTCACTGCCCGAGCCTGTGGGGACCCTCTAGCCTTGGAAGCTCAGGATTTGTTCTCATTATCCTTATACTATCTCTGGAAAGCATCATTGCCCCAGATAGAGGAATACAGGAGGGATGTGAATTGCCCAGCATTACCCTGTGAAGATGACAGAGGCAAGGCCTCATGAATCCCGTCTAGTGCTTCTTCTGCAATAATGTTGGTTGTTTCATGACATGCATGAACTTATCCAAACTGTCCTTTCTCCCATGCGACACCATAGTCATCAGGCACTGACCCAGGCACTTGGGCACTTCAAGGTATGTCCTGGCTCTGCATGGCCTGCAGGAGAGCTCCCAAAGGTGCCACACACGGGAGGCAGAGGGGCAGGCTAGCTCTTTCCTTCTTTCCTGAGGAGCTTGTCAAAGACTGAGTCACATTACAACCCTGGTGTCAGCAGGGCTGCCCCAGCTCTAGGACAATAGATAACCAAAGAAATGCTGCCAGAGACAACAGGCCTACCCTAGGTTGCTGTAGTCATGAAGGAAGATTTTAGCTTTACCTCTACCCCCATCTTCTCTTCTTGCCATTTTGGTACCACTTGGATTTGCTGTGTGGAACGAGTGAGTGATGGGAAGAGTAAAGGTGAGAGATTAGCTCTCCTTCAACCCTTCTGGTAAATTTGCTCCTTGGCTGGGAGATAGAAGGAAAAGTCTGAGGTGCATCCAAGAATTCATTCAGGAGACCTGAACTGACTGCATCATGGACAGTGCATGCACTCTCAGTGCTGCTGTGGCATGCAGATAAATCCCAGCCCTTTTGGAGTCATTATGCATTACCTGGTGAACAGTAGCAGATGAGATGCAGATAGTGCTCCCCGTCTGTGTGCTTCCAGAGACATCCCCTATGCACAAGAATCAACTTCTGCATTTGAGAAAATCTTCCTTGCCCAGGGACTGCATGACCACAAAATATATTTTCTTTCCTTTGGAGACCCTTGCATAGTGCCCCAAGCTAGTTTCTCCTGCTGCAGTCTTCTCATGCAATGGCCCAGCTCACACATCCGGTGCCCTGGCCTACCATCAGGCTTTGGTTGCTCTCCATGAAAACTGTCCCATCTGGTTGCTGATGTGCTGTGCAAGGTCTCCCCGTGTCTGTCAGGCCTCGCGCACGCTGATTGTGGCACGTATTTCAGATTTGGGCGTATGGGCGCTCTAGCTGCAGGCAAGAGTTGTTCTTTTTCAGTAACGTGCTGGCTTTGTCAAAGGGTATTAGGAAATTTCCTTGGTGGGTGGAAGCACATGGTGATCTGACGTGGCTGCCTGGGACTGCAGGGGATAGCTCTGGCCTGACCCACGCAATCTCTGCAGCCCCGGTTGGATGCAGGTCCATCTGCTCAGTGCTACTGGTAGCGCCACTCACCACCACAGGGTCCCTTGCCAAACAAGCACCTTGGGTGATTCCAAGGAACTGTCTGTGAGAGCCACCTTAGCCTACTTTGAGTGGCTGATAATTTGTCAAGCTATGATGAGGTTAGCGGGTGTCAGGGAGTGCAGGGAGTTCATGCTCACACCCTGTATGGCACTGCGGAAATTACCCCCTGCAAACGATTACAAATAAGCATTTTTAATTGTTAAATATGAGAAGCCTTTTATGTGTGGGATAATAGAGCATTACAGTCATACTCTCTTTCTGCAGTCCCCTAGAGTTGGACTTCCCTCCTCACCCAATATCTGTCAGTCTAGTCCTCAGCAAAAGATTGCTGTGAGAGTGCTGCTGGGAGTGCGAGAGGACAGCTGGGAACTGCATGCAGCAAAAATCCAGCTTCAGCCCGTCAATGGGAACACAATTTCTGATTCCAGGTCTCCATTGCTTAAGGATGCAGAGAGCACTCTGTTAAACACGCCTGCCTTTCTGACAGGCTACGTTGCAGCATGGTATGGGGTAAGAGGCAGATTTGGTATTAATCAGATCTTAAGCAACTTTGAACAGAACAGTTCATAAACAAACACCTGGAAGGGGAGAGTCCCAAGTTCCTCTGTGATGTACTTGGCCCAGTAACAGGCAGACAGTTACCTATGGAGCTAGTTTCAGCTTCCGGGCTCCAGATACGGTCCTGCAAAAAGTACATTAAACAATGTTCAGTAGCAGCACAATGAGGCCTCCTTATGTACTCGCCTCTTGTTCTCACATGGGTTACGTGTGCTGTTCTCACACACAGCTTCACACTCCCTGGTTATACATTAGCAATGACACATTCTTTAGCTCAAGTTTGAATTGGATGTAGATTGAAGACAGATAATACAAAGTGCATTTGAGGAAAAAGAAAACACCCCTCGGGGTCAAATATTTCTGGTTTCAGGTTAGTAGGCAGAGCACGTGACAAACCATTGCCAGTAATTATTGTTATTGATTAGTATTTATTGGGCACTAGAATGGCAACAGATGATGAGGAGTAGGTCTAAAGGCCTACTAGGACTAAGATACCCAACAGACATTTTTAATGCATGGGTTTATCTCTATGATTCAGAACATCTCTAAGGGTGTGTTGTGCCACAACATGCCTTTGCTGTGGGGATCAGGGCTAGGGGCCCCAATGACTGTGTGCCTTTTGAGGAGAGGCTAGAAACGTAGCAGAGCAAGAAAGGATGTACACAGAGTCTGCAGGGAAGCAAGGGCTGGGAGGCAGAATCAGAATGGACTGTTAGTGCTTAGGCATGAGCTCAGCAGAGGTGGCCCTATCATTCTTCTGTCCCTATCATTTTCCATATCATCCAAATCTCTGAGAAGGCATTGATCCTACAGATACAGTGCTGCTCTCCCATGGACACAGGGGTCAAACACTTGACTGCAGACAGAGAAGTTGAGACATTGCCTTTATTAACCAGTTGTTCATACCAGCCGTTCCTGATCCAGGCAGAGAGTGCCACAATTGTGTTAATGCAACTTGTTTTTTTGTCTGGGTCCCTCTCTCTTTCCGTGTGTTATCCACCCCACTGGAACACATTGCAAAGTATCAACTGCTTGGAGAGAGGTCTTCAATGTGTGCAGGCTTTGGCCAGTTTCCACAAGTCTTGTGTCATCTTTCACTCAGGACCTAGTGATCACATCCATCTTAATAAAAATCATGCTTAGCTGAGCTGCACCTGGATTGAATGTCATACCCAAAAGAAGTGACTCCCCAACGATGTGCACAACTATGTTTTCTCCGAGAAAGAAATTAGGAGTAATGTCAATGCAGCCGGATCCCAAGATTAATGTAAATACATCAACCAGGAAATTTCATTTTTAATATTTTAAAATTAGATAAGAAAAGTACAAGTAGGAGAGAGAGAAGGAAGTAAATCCAAAATAGATCAAGGGGCATAGAACTCTATTTCCAACTACTTTTGGTCACTGGTAGCTCAAACTAACTTTTAACACAGTGGCAAAGTTTATATGAAGACAGATCACTCTGCCTCCCTTCATTAACCAGTGGCAGTTTTGCTTTAGCATGGCATGACAGTTTGATGGAAAATATTAGCTATTACCTCTCCTCATCTTCTCCTTTCACTTTTATGCTTTGTGGATAGCAGGCATGCTCTTAAGACTGATATATACCTGATATATTTAGGCTGCTTTCAGGCATATGTTTAGCTCATGGAGGGAGATGGAGGCAGAAGAGGCCACAAGAAGGGTGTTGCTGTCACATCCCTTTGGGTCCTTGTAAGAGGTTCCTTTTACTTCCATTTGCTTCTTATTTTCTAGAACCTTTAGATTCTCTTAGTTCAGTGCCATGTGGAGGAAAGGACAGGCCAAGAGGCAGAGCTGTACCTACAGGTGCCTGCACTAATCTATTGAAAATTGTTCTTAGTTTAGAAGAAAATGTTCAGAGTCATCCTTGGTCTCTGCTGTTTTTGCTAGCATGTGTATCAGAGGGACTGTGGCCACTCCTAGCACACTACTTGGTTTGCTGACATATCACAGGAGGGGAGATGAGCAATGCAATCCACCTGGTGAGTTTTGTGGAGTCTCATGACGCATCAGCTAAACCCCAGCCTGTTTCAGGTTGGGAAGTTGAAGCTGTCTCAGATGTAGCAGAAAAGACTTGCTCAAGCCCACACAGAAAGACTGTGGCAGAAACAGGTTTTCAAATGTTCTATACCCTAGTACCTTCTCTGTAGCCCCATCTTCTTCATGGGAGACAGTAGCTGGTCCACTAATGAGGCAGAGGAGAGGCCTCATGTGTAAAAAGCGTCTTATATGTCTTTTTTGACACACAAGAGCCTTTATGAAACATCCCCTTATAAAGTCTCTTGGTCAACAATGAAAAGTCAGGACAAGGCAAGAAGTCAACGAGTACCTCATTTACTAAATCAAGCAGTGACTGTACAGTTTAGATATTGTAGGTCAATGCAAATCTTGCCTGGGTAAAATCAATATTTCATCTACCAAAGGTTCACATCTTGGTTTAACACACTGAGAAGGAAAGGGCTCGCATTTCGACTAACCTAGGAACTGTCCTGTGATGCTGGCTCCTTTAGATCATTTTGTAGGTGCAAGTGGCTCATGCTCATATAGATAAATGTGACCTGTTCTGCTGAACCTACTTCTCCCAACACTCCAGTGCTAGTTAACCTGTACAAACTGCAGTGCAAAATTACTCAACCATACATCTGTGTGCTGACATGTACTATTTTGCTGATGAACAAACAGCAGATTTCCCAATGCTTCCGTGGAACAGCTTCCACATAGTTTTTCTGCTAGCGGGAGGTATGAGTTTAGGAACATTAACGAGGATAAATAATCTCCTACGACATCTATGTTTATTGGGCCATTGTCTCTGAATTTCTTACATGGCATTTGATAAGAAAATAGCTTGCTGGAATTACACTAGATTGCTAGAAACTCTTGTTAGACAACCTCTTAGGAAAGGCTGAGCACACCTCTGACTAGTGTGGAGTGCCATTCCAAAATTACGCAGGCTGCTATGTTGGCATGTGTTCCTAATTTCTCAGGTTCATGAGTTTTCATCTTCCTCTGCAAAATGAAGGCATCACAGACTCTCCTTTTTGCTTCCACTAGCTTGGTTAACATAACAGAAATGTCCAAGTGCGAGTGTGTTCACCCTCCCAACCCACAATGCATAGGTTCCTTCCCCCTAAAAATGCCAGGAAAGAAATGTTTGAAATATGTGTTTTCCAAGTGCAGCTCTCTTCACTTGATAGTGGTTGTTCAAGGAGGTGATTTTGACCTCTCCCATTCCTAGGATCTCAGTCTAACAAGGGCTGTATTCTTGTCACAGCGCTTATTGGACAACGAAGGAGAAGCCGCAGTGGCTTTTTGGTGCTGGCTGGCACTGTGCTGTATGATCGTTGTCAAATAGGCATGTAATAATAATCATCATATATTTCTCACAATTCAAACCTCTTCTGAGAAGTTCTTATTTGTGGGTAGGAGGGGAGAATCTATGACTCTCTGCATGTCTCAGTCTGCCACTCCAGCTATGTCTCTCTATCTCTTCAACATTGCCTGTGGCAAACCAGGTGCCTCTGGAAGGCCTGTGTGTCCTCCTGAAGCAAACTTTACCCTGATGTGTTCTGCTGTGTGGAGCTGCTGCCACCGGAGTGCCACAGCAGCTGAAAGGAGGCCTCCAAAATGGTCTCTGAGCACCAGAAGGACTGCCAGACACCTAATCTGCTCTCACCGATTTGTGGGCAGTTGTGTTAGTAGCCGGGCTGTGAACGGCTTTGATTTTGGAAGAAGGTGCTGGAGTGCCAGGACAGTGTGTACAAGAGGAGAGGGGTGGCTCAGCCCCAAGTCCTCCCCTCTAACTTTCCTCACTGTCTGGCCTTTAGGAAGCAGAGGGAACTCAGTCATTAATAACCCTTGCAGTTTTTTGGCCTATTCACGAGAGACCAATTATAATTGTGCTGCAGCCAGAAAGCTCAGCTAAATGGCCCAAGTCCTCAGACTCTAAGAAATTCTAGGGAAGAATTCTTTGTGGAGAGAGAGGATGCGAAAAAAAAGAGGACTTTCTTGGACACATGGCAATCTGTGAGCAGGGCCAGGATTTCATACAATACAGCTCGCTGTGGCTGTCTCCCTGAGCAGAGAGCCAGAGTGAGGTCTGTGTGCCATTTTGGACCAAATGCAGCTGGCTCTCTGGACAGGGGATGAATTTCACCTTCCAACTTTCGCCATAGAACCCCATCACTTCCCTGCTCCTTTTGCCATGCACTCTTCAGGAGTGGATCCTTTGGAAGGCAGTCACCACGCCAGAACTGAAGCCAAAATATTGGAGGTGCACAGCTTCCTCATCTCCTTTCTAGCTGCCTGGATCACTACATCTCTAGGGCATCATGTCATAAGGACAAGTTTGCACTGCATGGGTATGATGGGCTGTACTCACTTAACAACAGAAACAAATGCATTTAAATGGGAGAGACCTCTTAGGCCCAGACACCCTAGTCTGTAACACATAGCCACAGCTTACTTGCCTATGGGAAATGGGAGCATATAGTTAAGCCAAAACTAGATCACCCTTCCATTGAAATATAGTAATCGTTACATCTGTGATCCTTTTCAATTTCATATTTTTCTTAAATGGCTGAGTTCCTGCAGCAAACATAGTCAACAGCTTCCCTCTCATAGGGTAAAATCTGGCTGGTCTCAGCATATTAAGATATAAAACACACATTTGCAAAGTAGACGTGCTGACTAAAATTATTAGAACATTTATTAAAAAAATAATAAGGAAAGTAATAACTCTATGTCAAGGGATTTATTCCTGAGCACGTGATAGGTTTGTGCATGGGGTGGATACAGGGAGGGAATGTGTGAAAAAGGCTAAACTGAACTAAAAGCTTAAGATATGTAGCTACTCTCCAGGAGTTAATGCCAGGTACACGAGCATTTTACAGACGCGCATTGAGAGTTTGACTTCATTCAGATACAGCTGCAGAAGGGGAACAATCTACAACAGTGCATATCACCCTTCTGTTTGCCATGGAGTAATAGGGTGAAAAGAAAATATTGCATGTATTTAGTTAACTACTGAATAGATAGAGATGTACTCAGTTTTCTGCAAAATTGCCAGGAAACTGCAAAACTGCCTGTATTTCCTTCCCTAACAGTCACATGAAAATATGAGGGTTTTAGCAGGTGTTTAGACTTTCTAATTATACCCATTCAGTGAGGCAGCTTCCACCAAAAACTAGGGAAGCCATAGAGCTGGCTTGGTGCAGCAACTTTAGTTTAACAGTGCAGGAGAGATCCCAAAATATCAGTTATATTCTAGACACAGGAACAGCAGGGAGAATTGTTGCCTTCCCTGTTGACGGTGTCTCCTGTGCTAAGCATTCACCAGCCATAGGACTAAACAGTAGAGTGACCACTTAGAGGTTGGTGGGACCTGACAAGCTAAAGTGCAAAGTTTAAAATACAATAGATATGTCTTTAACTGGGCTTAGGACTCACCAGGATTTCAGGAAGACCTGCTCCATGTACCTTGCAGTGCAAGCATCTGGAGAAAGGTCTACAAAAAATCTGGTCTGTTCATCTATGTATCCTAATTTTCCTGACATTTCCTGATAAGCAGGTATATCATTGAATTATAAAAATAGATCTAAGAAAGAGAAGTTTATCTCTATACTAATTTTATTCAAATAACTTAGGGTTAGAAAATACTGTACTGTTGTCTATTGAGCAAGAACTTCTTTGTGTATAAAAATAACATCGGAAACCGATACACATTACTTTCTGCTCCATGTGTATGCCTTTTCTCTTGTCCTTTGCTGCTAGTGTACATAAGAAATGCCTTTTAATGATTTCAGTAATGTGGATGTGTATTCACTGAGAATGTGGAGGATGTCATCAAACCTGCTCACCTCCTGTCCTTTGGAAAATAAATCCTTCTGCCTACTTGCTGCCTTCCTTAGTGCAAGCAGATGTTGAGATCCTTGTGTGGACTTCCTGAGTCTTTGCCTCAGCCAATTGTACCTAGATAGAAGTAATCCCCACAGACTTCACTCTCTTGGCCACAGCCCATGCTGGTGCCAACTCTTCTGTGATGACAGTCTGGAGTATTTGCAGCTGGCCAGAATGGATCTGTGCTCTCCAAGTCCAGCTTCAAACCCCCAAAATCACAGAGTCATGGCAACTTTGGGAACACAATTCAAACTCTAATCTCATTATAAAGGCTCAATGTACTTTTCTCAAACTTTTAATAAGGTAACATGTACCTGAATAACTAGATTTCCTCCTTATGTTCATGATTCTGCTCTTGGCAATGATTCTAGTACTATGATAACATAATCTGATTTGTACGGCCTGCACAGGCACCACCTGGCAGCTATTGATATCAAGTTAGGAGAATGAAGATGTATGGTTCAGAGAAATATTCAATTACATTGTTTCCTTTCCAAAGGTAATAACTTGAGGAGTAACAAAGTTATTCTCCTTTTTTTTTTTTGCTGTCACCATCTCCGTTTCCTGGGATTTTCATTTGGTTATTTTCACTTTTCAATTCAGCACCCATCTGGAGATGGATGGGCACTCCCTCTATTTCTGGAAGTAACCACTGCTGAATCAAAATGAGCTGTCTGTATTAGAATATGATGATAATACTCAAAGCAAAATTTGTGCACTGAAGAGTCTGGCTTCCAAAGTTCCTGTGAGCAGCAACACTGAGAGATGAGTTCTCAGCTGCCTGGCCCATCATGCATTTGTAGACTGCTTTCAACTCCCAACAAAAAGCTTCAGTGCAGACATAAGAGCAGAACTTTCTTCTGCTAAGCAGCACTGGAATCTTTTGCAGTGCATCCCATGTAACTAGGTTGTATGTTTCAGGAATACTGGAGCTCAGTGAGATTTCCCAGACTGCGTGAGAGGATGTAAAGGAGCCTTTCCTAGAAAACTTGGGGATCACACTTCCTTGTTTTCCTCACTATCTAATGACTCTGGAGCATCCCTTGGTTTGTGCAGGTGATGAAGAGATGTTTAAGAATGGTGTCCCTTATTTGTGCCCTCACAGTCCTTTCTCAATAGCTTGGCTTTCCCTCTTACTGATTTAGATGATGGAAACATGTACTTTCCCTGTAACTTTAAAATAATTTAAGGAAAATTACTTTCATCATCTTTCTGATGTGTGAAAGAACCCACTATTAAAAGACAACTCACTATGAAGGTTTTCCTATATTACTCAAAATATCTCACTGAATCTCAGTCTCCTTTCCAGAAGCAGTTTGTGTCATTCTGCCCCCAGCATGGGACATTTGGTGTTTCTTGTTCCTGTGAATGTCCCAGTGAAGTAGTTGTTCATTAGTATTACACAAATAGGAGGTTTAAATGTCAGTATTCTGTTTTTCTATTCTATGTCTGTTTTTTTTTTTTTTCCTCCCATTGGCTTCTGAGTACACATTTTAAAATCCTGAATGCATAGTTCCTTGCATTATATAATGACAGTCTGGTCTCCAAACTTGTCAGCAATAGTTAGCTCTCAGACAGCTACTGCTCTTAGCGCTAAACCAGCTCTAATTAGCTCTCAGGACTAAAGATAAGATGGGCAAACTGAAAATTTGTATGAATTTGGTAAAAAAAACTCATGGAAATGAATGGAAAAGCTCCCAGTGAGTTCAAGAGTTATGCACCAAACTTCTGTTTGAGCAGAACAGAAGAATTAAATCAAATGAAATCACTCTGGGGAAAGCTGGACTCACAGACTTGTATGGGCTCTAATGTGATAGGTCTGGCCCGGTTCTGTGCTTCATGACAGAGGGACATATAATCAGTTTAGCAGTCATCTGTAGCCTTTCTCGTTCCACCAAAACTTCAGCTAAGGCAACATATTTACTTTCCAAATTCTAATGTATTCATCAGACACAGAAGTTATTTTGATCTATTTAGAAAAGAGTGTAAAAGTGTAAGAACTGTAACTTCCCTGTGCCAGGCACTGTACAAACACCAATCAAGAGAGACAGCATGTGCACTTGGGAATCTCTAAATCAAAGAGTCAGAGATAGGAAGCACAATCCTTCTCATTGCTACAGAAATCAAGTCATGAAGAAGGACACGCATGAGTTTGCCCAGAGGATTTATCACAAAGCTAGGAATAGAAGTCAAGTGTGGTGGTCCATAACTGTTGCCTAACCATAAGATCTTGTCTACTGGAAGTTTCCTGGTTGGACCTGACCTGTAAGCACACCCTGAAAGTGATGATATTTGCTGTTTATACTTTAATTTTTCTTCATCTAATGCTAGCCGCAGGAAAGCATAGTGTAAGAACTGAGTCCTGATCTCAAGATCAGTGCTTCAATTTCACCCTGTGCAGAGATTTCCAGAGAAGATAGCGTTTGGATGATGAAATCAATGCCAGCAGCTCTAAGGAAAACTCTGCAGAGGTTTCAGTTCAAACACTATGCTGCTGGATGTTGTGGAGAAATCCCTTCTAGGCTGTTTCTCATTATCTCTTCAGAAGTGTGATCTTTAGGAGCTACCAACAAAAGTTTTGGCTTTGATCAGGCACTAAGGAAGAAGAATCTCTGGTCACAACCACAGCAGGTCAGCCCACCTCACTGACTTTTTATGGAAGCAGTTTTTAGAATCAGAGATGGAAAATCCATTATAAAATCTGATTGTTATTGCCACAAGGACTTCAATGGCTGACCTTGTCACATCACTTGCAAAACTCACTTGTAGTGCTCTGCCTGGCCAGCTGGCAGTCCAGGCACTTTGGACTTCCCCAGTACTTAGCAAACTCGATACATTCTGGTAAACTAGACCACGTCCTTTAACAACTACCCCATCTTGAACCTAAAGCTATGACAGATTGACCACTTCCCTCAGGAAACTCTTCCAGTTATTCGTTTCCTCAGATCTTAAAAAACAACAACATCGCATTGTCCTTCAAGTTTGAATTTTATTAGTTCCATCTTCTGGACTGGATTTTGTTAAAGCTTTCCTTGTGAGATTGCAGACTTTCCTGCTCTTGGATGTCTTTTCCCTTTGTAGATAATTAAAACATCATAGTGTCCTTAACTTTCTTCTGATAAACTATATGGGATACTGAACAATTAATTTCTCAAGTTAGAATATCTTTTAGATTATGTATCATTCCTGCAGCTTGTTTCTGAACTCATTCCCAGCCATTCTGCCTCCCTTTTAAGTGTAGCCATCCAGCTGGGCCAGTGCCGTGTTCTTACTGTTACTCTCTATTTCCTTATTTACCTAGCAGCTAGCAGTTAGAAGCTAGGTTTTCTTGCTCTGCTGGGAGCCAGTTTCAACTAAACTACCAGGACAATCCATGAGACCCTCTCAGTGTCACTGCTTTCCAGAATATAATTGTATAAATATGTAAAGCTTCTCTATGGGACCTATCTTCTGCCACATTGTTCTAGGACAGATCTTATAAAACATGTCATCCGACTGTTACCCAGTCACGAACATCAGAGATCACTTTATATTACTCGCATTTTACTTCTCCCCTTTCTACTCAGATACTCTTCAGCACACAGAACAGGGATATGCTCTCCGAGCATGCTTTGGTTTTGGCTATCTCCCAGAACAAGGAAAAGACCATATTCCAGTCTATTTCCTTCCCTTGCCTCACCCTCATTTGAATGAAATTCTTTTTTTTTTTTGGTATCCAACCACTTTTTAACACATTTTCCTTCTTTAGGTTTCCCAGTCTAAGTTGTACAAGCAGCATACAAACTTTGGGAAACTGGTATCTGCATTATTATTTCCTTAACTATATTACAATAGCAACTGGAGGCTCCAGCAGAGTTGTGCACTTTACTTATACGTGTGAAAAAGGCTGTCCATGGCCTGAACAATTAAAATTTAAATAGAAGCATGGCAGAAGGTAAGAAAAAAGATTTTGTAATAACTTGGTTTTAAAGATGGCGCACAGAGACATGCACAAGTTAAAAATATGAATGCTGTCAATAACCGAAATTTCCCAGCGACTGAATAGTGGGAAACACCCTCCACCAACTTTTGACTTCACTGCTGTCTGACATTCAGCTCTGATTTACAAGTATCCTGCCCTTCTCTTCCCTT
Source organism: Crypturellus tataupa (assembly GCA_034781795.1). NCBI lineage: Eukaryota > Metazoa > Chordata > Aves > Tinamiformes > Tinamidae > Crypturellus > Crypturellus tataupa. Next base: position 1,083,080 of record JAWLRI010001063.1, read on the forward strand.
CTGCCTACGCTTTATCTTTACCATACTTACCTCGTTTACCTATGTTTCCACTAGCCCTAACAACTTATTCCACAACAGCACAAGCCCGCCTGGATGATATCATTTTGGGCAAGGTCTCCCTCCCTCACTTTCAGATTATTTCCTGATGCTAAGACATAAAACTATTCCTCTTCTGGCCCTCTACTATCCTTTCAGAGCCATCAAAACGCCTCCCTTTTGAGGCTCCTCCCAAAGGCCTTCGAACTTTGCGAAAGTTCAAATTATCCACACCAGAAGAACTTTGCAATCAGGGTCCTGCATCCTATGTTTTTACTGCAATGAGCACAAAAATCTGCTCCCATGAGAATACAGGCTCAGAATCCCAACTCCTCCCTATGCACCTGCTTCTTTAAATAGTCTCTGGGCAAGCCAGCTCCTCCACAGCTGGCTAGCAGATGGGAAAAGGTGAGAACAGACAGGCTGCTGTTCAGGGTTTCTGTGGCAGAGTAGTAGGATTGCCTTAAGCTCCTCTTAACACATTATGCAGAATCCTAAGTCTTTAGCTGACCCGGGACTACAATCCTCTTACACGTCTTTGCTGAAATTCCGTGAGTTGCAGGCACGCACGCACACACACCAGCACAGAGGAGCCTTCAGGAGCGGCTTACCCCTCGCAGGTGACAAACGACACCAGGCAAGTTTGTGCTGGAAAGTCCGCAAGTCATCACTCACTGAGAGACAAGAGACTGCTTTTGGCTCCTCCAAGCTTAAGGCATATTCTGATTGCCTTCTTTTCATTTATGGGTAACGGAATTGCTTGTTAAGATTGGCTTGTCCTTTCTTGCTGGGGATTTTTGCAAATGTGTTTGTTTTCTGTTTCCAGCATATTCATGTGAAGTCTTTACCTCCTTTGACCTCCACCAACAAGGCAGCTCATGTTTGGGTTTGACAGTCTGTGAGATGAAGTTCAAATGGGTGAAGCTCAACTCTGTGCAGGACACCAGGGCAAGGTTGGGGATCACATAAGTTTGGACTAGACTGCCATGACTGTATACGTGTGTCTGGGTGTGTGAGAGAGAGAAAAAGGGAGAGAGAGCGAGAGAGATCCTGCCCCAAACAGAAATGAGGCTTCCTAGGCCTTGTTTCCAATCCTCTCTGCCGCTCAATATCCGGAATATTGAAATGAGCAGAGGTTTACAATAGCTATCAGTGTTCTCCTCTTTCATTACAGTACTTTAGTATCATTAGTATTAATTAGTTATTTATTTAAGTTGAGATTTTCGAATTTAAGTTGGGATATTAGGTGCCTGCCCAGCTTGGTACTGACTTTTAAAACTGTCTGGGAAAACAAAAACACAGACCTGTTTGAATTGTCCTGTTTGAAATGAGGCTCAAAAATACTTACCCCAGGTCACAAGCCACAGCAAGATACACACCTCATTTTCTCAGGAGCTGGTGGTCTCTGCCACCCTAAAAACCCATGAGTGGGCTTAGCTTGTCACATAGCAGCATCCAATGCTGCACCAAGTTGTACTCAAGCTATCTCAGAGCTGGGCAAAGTGTCATGCTGCTTCAGGCTGATGTCTACATTCAGAGTGTTGCAGACAACCCTGAGTAGCACCTGAAACTGTGGAAGCAGCTGTCTTACAAGCCAGCTGGCTAGGGAAGAGCAGGATAAGTGGCATCCAAAGGGCCCAATGCAATTCTTGGAGTTTCTGGGATTGGCCTTCAAGGCCTCTCAATGGCTACCTGCGCTTCCAGGTAGGTACCACATGTCCTGGTGCTCAGTAGAGTCCCCTGCTCAACCCTTGCTTGCCCTCACTCTGGCAAAGCCTAGCCTGGCCACCACATGCCAGACAGCCAAGGAGACCTCAGGCCCACGGAGACCGTGGAATTTCCAGAGCCTGGGCCATGGGCAACAAGCAGTGTCCATTTCTGCACAGGACTGTCCTCTCCAAGGCTACGTGAGATCTCGTTCGCTGGTGCTGTGCAGCGCTCAGTGGCAATTATGGAGTGGGTTGTCATGTGGGATGCCCTAACCCCGGAAATTGCAGCTCTGCTGATGTTGAGGCATCGCTGGAACATCAAAGTTTCTGTTTCATCCTGCTAACCATGGGCTATTTCAAGTGTTTCTGGATAACTCTGAGATTGTGTCAGTGTCCCTGGATTTTTATCAACAGTAAGTGTGATTAAAAAAATAGCCAGCCACACCAAAAGCAATGCGGTGCACTTATAATGGTGTTTACAGTAAGCATCTCCAGGCAGGATTAAGACGAGTATTTTTAACATTAGTGCTCTTAAACAAAATTTATTTAATTTCTTCACTCTCAAGGCATTGGAAGGATAGAGCACACATTTTCCTACTGTGGTTATAAAGAGCTGCCCCATCCTTAGGTTCTCCTATTTGAGTCTCAAGATGGAGAAGTAGCAGTCAGTCCCAACAAAGGCAGCCTTGATGCAGAGGCCACAGAGTTCCAATTTCCCCCAAAGCTGCTGAACTGAAAATAGCTTCAAGGCCTGCAGAACTATGCCTCTAGTCCTCTTCCACTGTCTTTAGTAGGGGCAAAAGGTACATTAGCACAGTTTTGCAGTTTTATACGTGCTGACGAGTGCTATGAGGCAGTTACTCCATTGCATGAATCCTGGGTTTGCGAGGAGTGTCTCATTCCCTTAAAGATTTAAAGTGTCCATTACTCTATGGTGGATTTCACAATGCTGTCTGCACTGTCTCCTCCCTGCATCTGTGTCTTTGTCAGCTGCTGGCAGTGGTGACAGGCTGACGGGAGCTCTGCCTGGCTGCAGTGCATGCAGTGTTCATGCATGTGGCTCTACTTCACAATATCCTATCCAATGTCAGTCTGGCAGGCTGAAGGCTCATTTCTGACCTCCTTCAAACATAATAACACCTTGGCTTCTGCTGACATGTTATATACTTACTGTCCTCTCTGATCCAAATAAGCACTTTACAGTGAAATCTTTGTTCAGTCAGAGGATTACTCCGTAGCTGAATGTCTGTGGTGAGACCATCAAGGTGATGTTTATGAGCCCCGAGGACAGTGCTTTTAGGAAGAAAGAGTTTCTCTGAAAGAAACCCCATCTTAGGCTGACCCTAAATGTGATATAGGTAAGAGCCTATGTTGCTTTCTATCCCAGAACCTGGAAACACAGTGCAACGAACAAGAAGAAATTCTCGCAACTTCCCTGAGGCATTGCACTATGATGCCCTCTTCATGGAGAGGGAACCTGCAGCCTGAAGGATGGTGAGGTGATTTGCTGAAGATCTCCTGGTGAGCTGATCAGAGCCCAGCTACCAGTTCTGAGTTCCAAAGCCATATTCCCTCTCTCCATGGCATCGTGCTCTACGAGTGCATTGCAACCCTGGCATTGCACCAGCTCTAATTTTCACTTAAAGAACAAATCAATCATAGCTAACTTACCCACTCCTCTTTGAAGCAGAGCCGAGTCACAACTGAACACCGTTTATGAAATAGTAGCCAGAGCTCGGGGAACTGGACTACTATATTTATTCAGCCTGAGGTGAAGTCTGGCCCTAGATAATTGCAAAGGGGAATGAACTTATTCCAGTAAGGTCAGTTTTACCATTTCATCTCTTGCAAGCTCATTTCATAGTTCCTGTTTGTTAACTTGGTCTCTCTAAGAGGTAGGATGAAACAGATACAGGAGAGGATGTTGATCTCATGCAGGTTAGTAGCAGGGCTTTTCATTTAAAGAATACAATTCCTATATTCACTGTGCTTCCACTAGGAAACTCATATTAGAGTGTTTTCTAGGAGATATCTGAGTGTAAAGCAGAGAATAAACAGCGACCACAACATGGGGAAAAAAGTAGGGAAAAGAAGAAAGATTTGGGGAGAGAGGAGATGTCACATGCTTGAGCTATGGAAGGCTACTTGGGGTAGTGGGGAGTAAAAGGAACTGACACCTCAGAACAGTGCAAAATGTGGAATAAAAAGTTAAGATCAAGTGTGTTGGAAGAGAGTCTCTGGCAAGGAGGGCTGGTTGCACTGCTGGCTGCACACAGCTGTGGTCTACACCTTGTCTGTCCTAAATCTACCAGCAGTTTCTCCTGAACTGGAACCATCTGTAAAGAGACTTCCAAAACCGCTTTCCTGGCCACTCTGCAGAGATGCTCGTTGAGCTGCCATTGGCCTGTTGGCTTGGCTTCTGGGAGCAGAGCCGCTCCAGTCACAGTCCCTTCACGCTTGCTGCTCTTGGAGCAGCCAGACTATTGTTCGCAGGGCCTGAGCTGCGGAGCCACGTGTGTGAAACTGAAGCAAACTACCCACACCCCAGGAGCAGAGCAGCAAGTCTCCATATCTTCCAACTTTTGGGGAGCTATAGATTGTCACTGAACATGTGTGTGCATATAGTGCTACCCATAAAGGCTTCAGGTGACCCTTTCTTGGCCTTACTGAGTATCTGTGCCAAGATGCTGCTAGGAGTCCTGCAGTCCATTTAAAGCAATGGCTTTGAATTCAGTTTGCCATAGGGTACCAGCTCTATCTCCTGCTAGGTAGGAATCACTCTTTGTTAATTTCTGTCATGCCAATTTTTACATTTACTACTCCATACTCTCAAATCTATTATATTCCCATTCATCACAGCTAGATCACAGCTATAAATATTTGCAGATCACATGGCAGATGCTGTCCAACCTGAATCATAGAAGATCAGCCTAATGGTTCTATAGCTCAATATCCATTGCGCAAATGTGGTTATTACCCATTCCTTCAGAGAAATCCTGCAAGATGCTCTGCAATGATTCATTTTGGTCAAACCAAACTTGAGGGTAAATTCTTTCTCAGCCCCTGTGGTCTTTGGTTTATGTCACAAAGCAAGAAAATACATTTTTCTTCTCAAAGCTTGGCATGTTTTGAATAGTTACTGTTCCAACAGAATATTTGGAGCTCTTTATAAGTACTATCGCCTTAAAAAAAAATGATTAGCTCTTATGATCCATAGCAGCCTGAGGCAGTAAGTTCTACCAGCTGAAGGTTCAAGATATCTCTTATTTTTTCTAACCTGCTCACTATTTCTATGACAGCTCCTTTGATCTCTCTTTTCTCTAAGATAAACAGCATTCCATGGTCTGCCTGGAGATTAGTCTCAGAAGCAAGTTCTCCTGGGTGGGGGCGTTGCAGTCAGGCGGTATTTGACAACTGCATCAAGGAATCCCATCCTTTCCTTCCTCCCAATTCTCCCAACTAACCATCACCATCTCTTCTCTGAGGCTCATGAGGATGCCAGAGCTCCCAGAAGGAGCGATCATAGTAGAGGAGTCCTGGAACACTGAAAATAACCTTTTTTCTTTTTAACAAAATAGTTCTTCCAGAACTTGGGGTAAGTAAATGGAGGGATTTTAAAGCCAACATCACAAAGGGCCAGCATCCCCAGAAGAAGGAAGCAGGGGTACAATCCAGCCTGCCTTGGTGAAAATCCTTGCTCCTGGGGATACAAGCATATCCTTGTTGTACTTGAAGGTGACATGCCACTGGAAGGCTCCATTATGTGACACAGCACTGACAAACCATGACCCCACAGTGAGTCCTCATTTGGTAGGAATTCCATTTGGTCTCATCCAGCTCTGTGACAGTAGGTATTGACTGACTGAGGCAACTCCTGGGGGCTGTGAGGCAAGACTGATGGCAGCATATGTTTTTCTGGACACAATGCTCATTTCTGGCTCTCGGGGAGCCTCAGCATGTGCTGAGATGGAAGTGAAAATGGTGCCTTTTCATTAGCACACAGGAGTACTGGCATGTGCCTGCTTCTATGCCAGCAGGTATTAATGCCCATCAGAGCGTGCCAACCAGCAGGCACTGTCTAATCCTATGGTTGTGTAATGAATAAGATTAGTGAGTGGGGGAACTGAAGGTCAGAAAATGAGAAGGAAGCTGTCTGGTGCATAGCTGCTGTGCTCAGCTGAGATCCCAGGGGACAATCTTTGGTGCTCTGCTCACTTTTCTTCCCAAGGGCCTGACCACTGCTTTTCTCTGGATCTGGATGTCTCAGCTGAAGGAGGGTGAAGACCTCAACTGCAATAGAAGAGACAAGAGCAGGTTCAGCTCCAGATACTTGTGCCTACTTGTGATATAACCAGACATAGTAGGCTATCAAACAATTTCAAACCATTATTTAAGGCTAGGGCCAGCAAATGACAAAATATATCTGGGCTCTTCAAAGAATGAGCCTGCTGCCCTTCATTCTGTTACAGGTCTCACAGCATTAGAGGGTCTCAGTGGGCTGTATGGAAGAGGACAAGCAGCACTCACAAAGCAAAGAGTATCTGTGAACTTATAGTGTTATAACACTTTAAGTTCACTATATTGTCAGCTATACAACAACCTATAAAATGCTTCACAAGAATGTGGATACTATATTAAACAGAACCTTAATGCTACTTTTTAATGAATTTTGGAAAACAACTGTAAAAGTCTGTAATTAGCCTAAAAACCAAACCAAACAAAAATCTTTGCAAAGGTCAGTTATTCTAGGATAACTAGGTCTGTCTGTATGTTAACTTTAAAATAAATATCTGAATCTGGAGGGAAAGCGAGGCAGGGAAAATGGATCAAGAAGCTGAAGTGACAGGTGAGTGCCCAATTCTCTGTCTTCATAGGCAGTAAAGGAAAAAATGGAACTGCAGGACCAGGGTGTTAAGGAGGAAGTAAGTCCAGGTAATTCCTCTCTATCAACTAGGTTGTATTTAAACAATTCCAAATAAAATAGTAGCTCTTCCTTATAAGCAAGGCTACGATGGACTCCATCCTCACATCTGATCTCTTTTTCCTAAGGCACAGAGAAATTAAGGTTCTGAAGATAAAGATCATTCAGTTCATACAGGGAGGAAGGTTCCTTTTGCATTACTCTATAGAGCCTCAAGAAAAGGATGAATGCTTAAGACTTTGGATGGGCTCTGAGAGGAGCTGCCTTCCAGCATCCTTCAACTTAGAGGACTGATAGTGGTCTGAGGTATTCAGGAGGAATAAGCAAGGTTCTCAGGGTTGTATGAGGTCCACAGAGAGGTGAAAATCTAATTAATCTTTTCAAATGCAGATTTCCCTATCATTTTCCTTTCTTTGAAATTATCCAGAAATGGTAGGAGAGATTCAAAAGTTTGAGGTTAATGCACAAGGGCTTTGTTAATCATTCATTTGTGTTTGGCTGGTGCCTGCAATGTATGCATGGAGGTGATTCTCATGAGCTCTGAACTTCCATTTCCCATCTGGAAGCTCTTGCTGTGCCCAGACTTTGTACAAACTTTGTTTACCATTCACTGGCCATCTGGCCAGTCAACAGGAAATGCATCAGCTTAAGATGCAATTGATTTTGTGTCACTTCCTCCCTTGGGAACATACATACATGAGAAGAACTCAGAAAATTTTAAAGTCAGAATAGAACCATGAACCCACAAAAGAACCCTGTATTACAAGGATCTCTCCTTCTCTTCAGCGAAACTCTTTGTAAGAAAAAAAAAAAAAGGAGTACAAATATCACTATCTGTTGGATTGTTAAGCAGCTAGGACTGAAAAGGATTAGCAGCCTGGGAGGTGGAAATTCATTTTGTCTTGTTTAGGCCAAATGAAGTGTTTTGCTTGGGCAGAGGTGCCTGGAGAAGATCATGACCATAGCTCTTATGAGCCAGGCTGCTGGGGTCCTTGGGCTACTTTCACTCAGGCTGGTTTAGGGAAGAAGGGACTTGAGAGAAGTAGTTTGTCCCCTAGACAGTTCGAGCAGTGCATCTGCTTACTTCTGGGTTTCCATGGCAAGGCTGCCATTAAAATCTCTCCCTGGGAGCAGGTCATCTCCAGCTGTCTAGGACACCTCTGCCATCACCACTCTCCTTGGGAGCTCGGCCATTATGCTCATCCTGGGGACATATCAGTTTCTGGGAGGCAGGTGGAAGGAGGGAGGGGATTTTTTTGAATCTGCAAAGACCCTAGGCTGATTTTAGTTCAAAAAGCAAACTTGGATGCATAGTGCTCTCCCCAGGATGCTGAGAATGAAGGGCTAGCTCTGATATGTTCCTTCTGCTTCAAACACCTGAGTCAGCTTTGGGTGCCTCTTCCTTTACCATCATGCTGGCTCCTGCCAGCACTCCTGCTCTCCCCAGACTCCTGTCACAGTCACTGGGGCTCCAGCTCCTGGTTCCTGCAACCAACAAACTTGTTGTTGCTGAGTGAGGTATTAGTGAGAAATAGTCATGTTCCTGCCCCAGATCAAACATACCTTTGAAACCCTGGCCAGTGAAGTTACAGTGTGAGAGTGATTTCCTCCAAAGGTAGAGGCATGCACTGCAAATGCAGCACAGCAACCTATAGAACTGAATGAGGAGGGGCTGTTGACAACAACCAAGGAGTTCCCTGACAGTGAGGTTTCTGTTACCCATCCATGGGCACTGTGGGCCATGGCCAAGCAAATGAAGACCTGCTAGCATCAAACAGCTGCCAGAGGGATGGCTGCCAGATGTTGCAGCTCTCCATGCTTCTAGCCTCTTCATTTCCACGTGAACGAAAGAATCCTCCCTTGTCATATGCAGAGATCAGGGCTGAACTAGTAGTCATTGCCAGCTGCTTTGGTGCTCAGCCTAGGTTCCCCCAAGGTGTGAGGGGAAGGAGAAATGAGCATGTGCTGCCTTTAGTAGAGAGGAGGGAGGAGGCCTGGAAGTCTGGACAGTAGAAATGAAACAGATCTGAGTGTGCACAGAGAAGCAATCAAGACCTCACTGGGGTGATGGGATAATTAGCTGATCTTGAAGTGGCACTCTCCCAGGTACAGAGAAGGTTTGAATGATCATTGCACAACCCACAGCATGCCTCATTCAGAGCCACTGTTTCAATCATACAAGTTTATCCACTCAGCAGTGCCTTGGGCTTGGTTAAGGACATAAGCAGAAGGGAAGGCCCATAATATATGAAGCTCGAAGTCTCAAAACCTTCCCTTGGCCTTGAAGCCAATGAGAGAAAATTGGCCTGTTTTGCAGAGGAAAGAGCAGGGTCCAATTGGGTGAAACCAAAAACCAAAACCAAAAGGCACAGAGCCATCTTGGCCTTGAGCCCTCCTCATTGCTGAGCTGTGGCAAGTGGAACTCATCAGCTTGAGCAGCATCCCCTGCCTCTGCAGCTCGCTGAGCTCTGCAGCAGGGACCTGCCCTACCATCCCACCCTGCTCTTCACCTTTTCTGTCCCATGCTCCTAGGACTGACCTCTTTGCCAGGTCTGCTACGGCACTCCCATTACTAGAAAATCCTGTCTGCATTCCTACATTTGGTCCACCTACTCTTACTTACTTACATTTGGGCTGCCTACTCTTACTTACTTAGGCTCTTAAGGCTGAAAAAAAAAAAAAGAAAAGACTTTTCAATTTGAAATGGTCATGGAGAAATTTGCTAGGATCTGTTTCCTAAGATTAAAGGAATCATTTGACCTTTCATGTTCATAATTTCATGATTCCTGAAAATAAGACACTTGTGGTATATAAAAGGAAACATAGTCCTATAGCATGCCTGGCTCCATGTCCTTTCAGTCAATGCCACAATCCATAACAATAATACCATAAATACCAAAATAATACCATAATGCAATACCATAATCCACAGTATTCTGGGCTCTAACAGAATTGTCTTAGGTGTCTTATTCCAGCCCAGTCCTGGAACTTTCTTCTGTCCTGAATAAAGTTTCCTTTTTTTTTAATTTTACCAATTTATAAGAGAATGGGTGAAAATCTGCAACAGAACATTTTTCAGTCTCTATTGGCTTCGGCTGTAGCCTTCTTGAATTTTGTTCTTCTCCTTTGTCCACTGGCTGTAAACTGGAGGACTTGCTAACACATGACAGCCGAATTTTCAAGCTTCCTCACCTTAAATTTGGCCCCAAAAGCCATAGTGAGGCAGTCGGAAAGAGATTTTCAATAGCTGAAACATCTGGTTCTACTCATTCAAATGCACTGAGCTTCTGGAACAAGCTGCTCCATGGATATTTTGGAAGCTGTATTCAGGCACCAACATTTGAAATGTTGGCTTGCACTAGGCAGCTCACTTGCAGCTGAACTATAAGCCAGGGAATAGGACAGTATCCAGCTTTCACCCTTTAGGTGTGCTGACTCCCCAAAAGTAGCAGCTTTAGTCCTAGTGCGCGCAAACAGCCTATGCATTTGGCAGCCGTTTGGTCTTCAGACTTTTCTTGGGCCATAGTCTTAATTTAAATGCTTCTGGACTTGCAGTGCTGACCTGAGCTCCCCATCAAGACATAGTGTGAAGCAAAGGAGACTGTAAGCAGAACAAGACAGCAGGAACCTAATCCTGTGGTTTCACTGGGCATCACTTAGCTCTTTGTCTGCACCTCCTTTTCTCTTGTGAAGTACAAACCAGGCTACTTAGTTTGTTCAAACCACTGAAAAATAGATGCAGGAAGGAAGAATAATTCCTGTTCGCTGCTGAGAATACCAATCCTAGGCCATATATGCTAATAGTAAATCTAGGCAAATTAGATCCTAACTGATATCAGGCAGGTCCAGTGGTCCATACAGTTGATGGGAAGAACAATATTCTTCCATGGAATTCTATGCAAACGGACTCAAAGACAGGGGATGCAAATAGAAGCCAGAGCTGCAGAGTCTGGCAGAGAGTCTCCATGTAAGAGCTGTCTTCCAGTATCATGTGCAGGAGGAAGACACTCCTTGAAGAAAAAGGGGATGAGGGAAGTGCTGGAACTCATCTGTTCTAAGCAGTGGGGTGGGGGGACAGTCTGAGGACTGGAGCAACTCGCAGAGAGCGGGAGATGTCTTTGCAATGAGCTCCAGCACTTCCAGGGTCTGAATAAGCTCATAAAAAAGGAAATTAAAGGAGATCCCATAAGGGGAGATGGGCTTACAGACTGCAGAGAGCTGGCAGGCTATAGGACCAGCCCTTCCTTTCAGACACCAGTTTCGAGTGGGAAAGGCTGCAGCGAGAGAGCCTGGCTGCTCATTATGACCACTGTTTGAGATGCAGAAAAGTATTTTTTTTTTTTTTTTAATTAGCCCCTGCCTTCCCCTCTTTCTTCCCAAGCTCGTGGCATCTCTGGCTTCCCCCCGCCGAGCAGCAGGGAGATCAGCCCATGAGGAGCCCATGTGCGCAGTGAGCCCCAGAGGTCAGAGAGGCTGGTGGAAGGTGCCCGTCGCACGGCTGGGGCGGCACGTACGCATCGCCACGCTCTGCCTTGTGCCTCTGGTCGCACAGCAACCTGGAAACACACGGCGGGGTCCCCGCCAACTGCCAGGGCAGCCTCATTGACACGCGGTCCTCAGAGCCCCTCCAAAAACTGGAGGGGAGCGAGCATCTGTGATGTCAAGGAAAGGCTCAGCTGACAGCGCTCAAGTGAGGCTCCGGCAGCACACAACAAATGCTCCAAGTTCTTGGCAGGCCAAAGTAGGGGCTGCTGCCTTTTTTTATTTGGGGGGGGGGGGGCCGGGAGGGGAAGGGAAGGGGGAGTGGTTAGGCAAGAGAAGGTTATGATTTAAATATCTATCCTACTGCCAACCAAAAATGTCATTGGGGTATTAAATTACTATTGACTTTGCAGGCCAGCTCTCCTCCTCCCTTGCCCCTTTAACTCAGCTTTCCCTGTGATGTCTCTTGCTCGGCCATAAGGGCTGCTATAAACGGAAAGAAAGCCTCACTGGGCCGACACTGGAGACATTTAATTCCCCCCCTTCCCCAGATGAACCTCCAATAGCAGCCAGGGATGGGTGTTGTGCTCCCTCCAGCCCTCCCTCCCTGCCAGGCCTGTTGACTGAATACTCCTTTCGATTCAAAGTTAATAGCGTGACCTTCACAAAATCAGCTTGCTTTGCAGCGGACCCAGCAATGGGTGCTCCAGGTGGTGGACGGTGCCTACACGGGGGAGTATGGATGTCCTCTGACCTTCCCACATTAACCCGGTTTTGGATACATTTCCCCACCAGGTCCCCTAAGCATTTGGCCAATGCTAGATGCGTCCACTTTCTTATTGTTTCATGACTTTCAGGGGGTTGAAGACTTTTAATCTCTTCCTCCTTCCCTTTGCAGACATGCAGGTTGAGGTGTGTGCTCAGCTGGTGAAACAAGATGAAAAGTCCTTTGCCGTTGTCTGGTGTTGCCTTTCATGGAGCTCTCCAGCACAGCTCTTTCCAAAAGTTGCAGGGCACACAGGGGCCACATAAGGTAGGATGTGGGCTCAGATATCACCCTTGAGTGATCTTGAGCTACCGATGGGGTACTGAGATGAAGTATTTGGCTGGGATCAGGTTGTCAAGGGCTTAGCTGCAGGGAAGGAAAGGTGTTGCCTAAACGGGTCTCTTGTCACTGGCAAACATAGGGATATGCAAAAGGTGAGGTGAAGGTATCCCCAGGGGAATGAAGTGAAGCAGGAGAGCTGTCAAAACCTGCACAGAGTAGATCCCTTCCCTAGACCCCAGGGAGGCCAGCTGAGATCAGGAGCCCCAGATCTTTTGCAACACTCAAGCTAGCTGTGGAAATCACATTGGGCAGCACTTAACCCTGTCAATAGGCCCATTTGTCCGACGCGATTTTAAAGTAAAGGTTTGTGCACTGTGTCTGTGTTACAAGGGTGGGGGACACACTAGAGAAAGGATGGACACTCTGCAAAATCAGAAGGTATTCACTTGTAAGATTTGTGCCAAATGAAAAAAAAAATGTAATGAAAAGCTGTGTGACTCTGCAATGAATCTGGTCTGCCGAGTCTATGGGCTTTGTTTGATTTTGCTTTGCTTCTGATTAACACTATCAACCACTACTATTTTTTTAAATAAAGTGGCCAGCATGGATAAGCCTTATAGTGGGACCTCACTCGTGTGGGATTAGCAGGTTACATGGACTGAAACAGGGACTGAAGCCCTGTTCTGGGTTCTGGACACAACCTGTGAGCTGGTGCAGCAGTGAAGAGATTCAGAGAAATCTGCAAGATAGAGTGTGTGGAATAAATAAGGACATAGAATCTGTGCCCCCTTCAGTCAATTTATCAGGGAGCTCCAGCTCAAAATCACCACTTTGTTGAGCCAAAACATGGGCAGATTATCGCCAGACTTTCATCACCTGGGATTGAGCATAAGCGTGAGAAATTTCAGCCTAGAGGGAAAAAAAAAAAAAAAACCCAACAATGCCAAATGGTTTCAGAAGGTTGCAGAAGCCAGTGAAAAGAAGTGCTTAAAATAAAAGTCCCACCTCAACTATTAAAGCAGCCAATTTGTAAGTGCATTCTGGCAAGGAGGAGAGAAATCGCATGGCCTGATGTGGTCAGTGCAGGATTCCAAAAAGGCATCCAATAAGTATGCCATCAAATGGAGACTTATCCTTGTTCCAGCGGGATATTGAATCAGGGCTTTGTGTACCAAAGAGCCATTGGGTTGTCTGTTGATTTAAAGGAGGTCTTTTTTCAGCAGCTCTTCTGCTTACAGTCTGCAGGCGCAGCAGTGAGGCAGGCTGGATTCTGGGCTGACCTCCTACAAGCAGTGTCAGTGGTGGCTTTATGCCACCCTTGCAGTGTCACTGATGCTCCTCTGTCCCTATTTACTGGCTCAAGGATGACATAGTGGTCTGATCAACATTGCTGTGAGTGGACCAAGTGGACCTGGTATGCAGGGCTGCATAGTGTAGCTCTTGTCATGCCTGTTTCTCCAGCCCCAGCTTATCCTTTCATACCAAACCTCCAGAAAAAAAAAGCCTGTGTCTCAAAAGGCCTATTCATGACAGACTCTTGCACTCCATCTTTAGAACAGCTCCATCAAGCATCCTAGAGCCTTATTGCATAGGCAAAATATGGCAGACAGAGCAAGACCTGCACTGATTTTAAGCCACCAGCTGCTGTGTCTGCCCCTTACTCTCTGGTATTTCCTCTGAGTTTCCCACTGCCTCTTTCTGTTTTGTTTTCCTGTGTCTGGAAAACATTTTCTCCTCCCTTCACCAAATCTCCTCCTTCCACTTCCTTCCAATGACTTTTTCCTTTTGTCTCCCCTTTCTTCACAGTTCTCCTTTGTGGCATGATCTGCTCTTTCAGTCACGCCTGATCCTGCCTTGTCCTTTGGTATCTACTTAATCTGCATGGAAAGCTCCTTGGGGAAAGAAGCCTGTCTTGCTTGCTGTTAGTCTAGTATCAAGTACACCTCTGGTACTGTATAAATAATTAACAGGCATCTGTCAAATGCAGATGAGGGCAACCTGTTTTTGAAGCCTCTAGCTACTGCTCCTTTCCTGACAGCTTTCCCAGCTTCCCATGAGGGAATCATTTTCAGATGTGCAAGGAGATGTGATAGAGCACAAGCTCTGGTACAGAAGTTGTTTTGGGGAAAGTATCCGAGAGGAGATGGGCTGAAAAGCTGACTCATGGTTGCAGGGAAAGCACTAGAGTCCCCTTGCTGCCTCACTGTGCAACTGGTCCAAGATCTTTAGCGGTTGTTCTTAAATTACTTCACTGCATTAGACTAAGGGAAAATGCCAGCTTTGATGGGTTGCCAAGTCCTCTCTGATTTATAATAACTACTAGAATCACCAGCAAGAGTGATTTTGGAAAGTGCAGGAGCAGAAATATTTGCATATTAGGTTCTCAGTGATTTCAGCTGGCACAGATCTGGGCCTCCAGCCATAAAGGGCCATGATGCAGTTGTACTCATAAAAGGTCTCTGTCTCTATGGACTAGAGTGCTGTGCTCTAGGGTGGCAGAAGGGCTAAGGGAAGGCTGTGGGCTACCCCTCTCACAGAGCTGTCACAGCCTCTGCAGAGGGATACTTGCTGGCTGTGATATGGGGGCAGCAGCAGCAGGACCCCTCCAGTGCACCCAGTCTGCTGGGGTACACGCTTCCCTCTCACAGCCTGTTCGTGCACTGAACTGCAGTGCTGCATGCTAAGGGCCAAGGCTCACCCTTTCCAGCTCCTGCTCTCTGCCTCAGAGACAAGCCAAGGCAAGCTGTGTACTCCTCCAAGATGCTATACATGGGAAGGCTAATGCTGGGTATTCACCTCAGTGCAGAACAAAAACAAACAAATAAACCCCAAACCTAAACCCCAGGAGTCTTTCCCAGGCCAGACCATGATCTCCTGACATTTTGCCTGTAGTACCTGGCTATGGTTATACCAGCAGCTATCCTGGAGCCGACTTCAGGACCTAATAAGAAGCCATTTCCTAGGGCGGCAAGGCCTCTGTGCACAGACTCAGCTCATGTCTAACGGCGACTGGATAGCAGAGTGGACCAGGAGTGCCACTGATCCAGTTATATGAGGAACCTAACACGGTCAGTCTCTTCCTGCAGAACAAGGTACCTAGCCCTCAAGACTGCCAGGTATTTCATTAGCTAATGTTTTGAAAATGGTTTGTTTCAGTTGAGTCCCGATTATTTTGCTGCTGCTGCAAGAAAAGACCATTTAGCATTTTGTTGTAAAAAATAGGACTTTTTTTTTACATGAAACGTGAGTAGGAGACACATCCCAGAAGGCAATCTGATTTAAGAACATCTCATGATGTTTGCAAAGGACTATGGCAAAGTATTTCTGGACACTTGGGTCAGGACAGAGCATGCGTTATGTTAGTTGTTACTCTGGGGCCCATTATACTGCAAGAGTAATCCAGACACTCAGTGTTTCCAATACATGCAAAGAAAACTTTCCTGAGCTTCAGACATCTCTCAATACTGTCAACCAAACATCTTCCCTTTGCTGGTGTGTGTCTGCTCAGCAACCAAACCAAAAAGCAAAATACATTTGGGGGGAGGTGGGTTGGGGAGAAATGTTATGAAATAAAAGATCAGAGGATCAAGAGCACTTTGGAGGCTCAAACATGCCACACACAAGCTCTGGGCCTGTGGTCAGCCGGAAAACATCAGTTTAAAATTCCACAATATCCCTGGTATTTAATCCTTCTAATGCAAATTCCCCCCACCCCAGTCCTAGATCGGCACTACTACTGCGGTGGCACAATCCGAGCCTTTAAGCCCTTTTGAAGTATGCAAGAGTCCCTGTTTCTCAGCAGGAGGGCTGGGAAGCTATGTCAACAATCTCAAAAATGTTCCTGTGATTACTGTACCTTTCTGAGCAGAAACCAATAGAGAAAGCAATTAATGCCTCCTAATCTGGCTCATAAATAAAACCTGTTCTCCATGGAAGCGTCTTCTCTGTAGCTCCCTAATTAGGATGGTTGTCTCTCATCTCTGAGCCTGCAGAAAGGGGAGGAAGACAACCCATTTTCTCCCTTTGCCCAATGTGTGCTTCACTTCTGCAAGTGAATCCTTGCATCTAGATGTAGTTGCAAACAGAGCGCTTCAGTTCCAAAAGCAGCCAGATATCAGAGGACCTGGGCCTTGGGGGTCCTAGCCAGATGGAACGTGAAGGCACATCTGCTGTGCTGGGCAGCTCTGTTCAAGATGTATGAAGGGTGAAGTGAGCGACTGGAACTGGAGGGCACAGGTGTTGACACAGGATGGCAGTGAGAATGTAGACCACTCCAAGTCAGACAGAGGGAGAGGCACAATGTGTATTGGCAGATAGGCAAGCCTTGTCAACAGATGAAGTGCATGCAAAGTATTTCCACCAGCCCTCCCTGTACAATCTGTGTGGCTTCCTATCAGCATCAGGAGCAAGACCTAACAGAGGCAGGAGTAATGCTTACAGACCAGTTCTCAGAGATCTTCCCAATGAGTCTGCTGTGCACAGTCACTCCAGACCAGGGTCACACGGTACTTTGTTCTAGGTATTCTAGGAGTCTTCCTCTGGAGACTTAGAGAAGAGCCATCTGCTCCAGGGCTGGGGGAAAGCCTCCACTTTGGAGTGAGGCATTCCATGAGGGACTGAACTGAGTTGGAGCAAAGATCAAACGTTGTCTTCCAGTCCTGCCTGAGCAAGTGTGCACATAAAAACTATTGTGTGCATAAAAAGGGAAAAAAATGTAGATGTATGGGTTGTAAGTAAAGGACAGATGTCCCATATAGGGCAGGCAGGGGGAACGCAAAAATGGTTGTGTGGGATCTTTTGAAAGCGTGGACAGGCTGCGCATATCTGCTAAGGGTCATGGAGGCATAGATAAAAACTTCAAGAGAGGACAAATAAGGAGGTGATGAGATAAATCTGAGGCAGCAGAAAGGATAAAGGTGGTGGAAGATGTATGAGGGGGAGACAAATGAGGAACCGCAAAAGGATCTTGACCTTGCCTTTGCATGGCCTGTGTGTGTAAAGGGGAGGTTTGGGTGCTGAAAGGGGTGAAAGACATGATAGGGAGGCTGGAATAGGGCCAATTACCACCCTCGTAGCACAGGGGGAGGCAGTGAGTCCCTTTGTGAAGATTTTCATTATGCTGAGAGTGATCACTGTGGGTCCAGGGGCTGCGAAGGAGGGTTTGTATCAGGAGCCAAAGCAGATCTGCTACACCTCCGAGGGACAGATGAGCAGCAGATCTGGCTATGGCAGAAGATGGAGAGACTTTCAGAAATTTTGACTTTATGAAGCTTAAACAGACACTGAAGGACAAACCAGGCCCTGCACTGATTCCTGGGGAACCCGCCCAGTTGAGAGGAGGAACAGAGCAAAGGGGAAGAGAGACCTTGCATAAGGGCAACACAGGTGACACTGGTGAGACAAGCAGCCTGTATGCATGGTCTGCCCTTGCTGAGTATAGCTTTGCTGGGAGTTCTTGCCACGAGGGCCTGACTCCCTTGCTCGCCCAGTGCCGCAGTCCCTACCTGAGGCACAGCAGGGCTCAGACCATCCCTCCCACAGCCAGGGACACCCACGGCCCAGGGCAGACCCCTCTGCTCCCGTTTAAGCAAAGCTGCAGGGAGCATTGTACCTGATTAACTGCAGCAGTATAAGAAACATAACCCTAAGTGACTGAAGGAAAAAACACATTCTAGATCCTGCACATGTTCCTCTCCCGCCACATGGCCCGGCGGTGCGCAGCCTCCGCGCAGACCGCCCTGAGAGGTGTGAGTCCCTGCCAGGCTTCCTCTGTGAGGAGGGAGGAATTCGGCCTCAGGAATTTGTGATATAGCATTTTTCCCCCCTGTTGACTGCGCAGGACTGCGATGAGGCCAGACTTGGCACTACCGTCCCCATCAGGAATTCTGTTAAGAGGAATTTGAGTTTTTATGGTCACTGATAAGATTAAACTCTTTGTTGTAGCTGGCTGAGGCCGTCTTGGCTTCAGACTGTGTAAAGTCATTGCTGTAAGGGCAGAGTTAAGGCAGTTTGGTTGCTCTCCTTGGGAATTCCCACACTTGCAAATGTTTGGATTTCTTGTCAGCTGTAATCTTAACTCCGCATTTACTGGTGTGTAAAAGGATAAAACCTGTGGATAAAAAGGACAGGGCTCCCGCCAGGGTGAATGCCTCCCCCACTCAGGTGGGCAAATCACTGAGGTTTGCTGAGACCAGAAATACTTCAGCACAGCTCCCCCGTGTCAGGCAGTGGGGATGCAGGCTGCAGTGCAGCCCCTCGTCCTCTGTCAGACGCTCTCTTGAGTGCCACCCTCCTTCAGCAGGCCTTGGTAATGGCAGTAATGGGTAAGATTATCTGTACCTCATGATCCGTGTATCAGCTTATGCAGCATGGGGGAGCACTCAGAGGCTTCCATACGCAAATCTTGTGGGGCTACATGGTTGTCCCTTGACATTCCCTCCACTGTGTGCCTGTGACATGTTCATGCCCCCACCTCCAAAGCTAGCAAAGTCCTTACTTCCTAGCAGATCTAAACAAGATCTGTACTTCCTACCTTGCAACCTAGGTCAGAAGGCAGCCAGGGCTCAAGGACCTGTTGATGCCCCTTCCTTTTCTTTTCCAGTCCTCTGAGACAGTTCACAGAGGGAGAAGGCCTTTCTTCTCCAGCCCCCGGCTCCCCTTCACAGCTGGTGGGCTGCACTCCTGCCCTGGGGCCTTGCACTGAGGAGACACCCAGCCCTGGAGAGGCCTGCAGCTCTTGTCTGCTGTTCATACCCTGTTCTGGTGTGTAGAGATGTTCCTGGATCCAAAGTAATGGGCTACACCTCATGATCCACCCTGACATCATACATTTCAAAATCTGGGTACCAACTCTCAGATAGGTGAGTCGAGTAAACTATATTTTCTTCTCTCCTAAGCCCTATTTTTTTCCTCATCTGCTATGAAGTCTAAGTGCTAGTGCATCACCTGGGCTCTGAGACATGCATGATTTTATTGTTGATTTATTTTACAATTGGTGAGGAGTATCTTTAACCTCACAACCCATCTGTGGAGCAGATATTCTTTTGCTTGAAAAATTAGGAAAAGGCAGTGGTAGTATTCAGAGTTCAGATTTTGATACACTGTTCTGAGTCACACCGTGGACATGGATTGTGATCTGGTCAAAGTGGGACAAAGAAGGAAATGAGGAGTGCTATGTCAAGCTAACATAGTGTGGAGACTCTGCAATTTCACTGTATGGAGGCTCTGAGTGTAGAAGGACCTAGTCAGATTAGCTGAAGTCCTCAGTATCCTTTCAGCTTGTGCCAGACTGGGGAGGAAACCAGCTATGTCTGTAAGGTGTGTTGTCTGTAAGGTATGTCCACTTCCATTGCAGCGCCATGTGAAATGAGACGGTGCAGTTGCCCTGTTCTACAGAGACAAGAAGCCAAGGAAATCAAGTTTGGCTTTGTAGATAAAGCCCTAAGTGTCTTGCCCCACTTCTCCCAGGGAGGCAGTAGCATTACATGGAGCTAACCCAGGCTTGCTTTTGTCAGAGACAGCTGCTGTAATCCCTGGTTGTTCCTTCCTGGTTATGGTTGCTCAGATGCGTTCAAGGCACTGCAGAGACCTGGGGGCTGAGTCCTGTCTGAGTGGCAGTCAGGCAGTCTTGTTTTTTGAGAGTTGTTAGAAGAAGATGCAATAAAATAAAGGAGCAAAACCTAGCAGAACAAAATGTAAGAACAGACTGTCCTATGTCATATGAACAGGATAGATGTCAGACCTTGCTCCCAGACCAGCTGCCAGCCTCCTGGGAGCCTCCTCTGGATGTAGTCCCACTTACAAAGGTGATAACCTGGACGCAATTCCATGGCATTTGAATCTTATTTAAAATGGTGCCACATTTGTAACCTGACGACTGCTATCCCAGTCCATTAGATCAGGCTACAAAGCAGTCACCACACTGCTATGGGAATACTCAGAGGAAAAATGGCTATTTAACCATGGAGTACTCCCCTTCAGTGCTCATGCTGACATTGAGAACAACTGTAGCTCTGAGAGTTCGGTCATACCAGTCTGGAAGACTTCTGTGATGTCACATTTCAGCAGAGCTGCCTCCAGCAGAGCTTCTAAACTACTAGTTTTAATTAAAAGCTATGTGCGCTATTCTGCACAACCCATACATGCTGGGTTCTGCTCTTTCACCTCACGGGACTAAGTCCACACTCTTTAAAAATATGTCATGTGTCAGTCAGACAGAGCCTGCAGGGACTATGCCACTCACAAGACACAGGGATTGTGTGGCTTGGCTAAATCAAAGTAATGTGTAGGAAACAGATGTAAAACAACAGAAAGTGAGGGTAGGCATAGTGGAGGGAGGGCCTGCATGGAGACAAAAGAGAAAGAGTTGATATCGGAGCCAAGAGAATGAAAGGATAGAGAAAGCGGGAGGTAGGCAAATATGTGGTAAAGAAACCACTAGCTAGCTTTCTCAAGTGCAGAACATTTTAGGCTCTCAATGTGCCCAGGGATCCTCTCCTGTCTCTTGTGAGCATCATTCCACATGGAAGATGCTCAAGGGGAAGAAAGAACTGTTTTGATTGCTACATAGAGAAGAAACAGAGGTGTAGGAGGTTTGTAGGCTTACCTTAAATCTCTCCCAGGGATTGTACAGTTGGAACTGGCCTTCCAGTCTCTACCTTCTCATGCTTGATACAGCAACTTATGCTGGGCTTTCCAACTGTGAGAAGTTCTTAGCATTTCCTAAACATTCTGCGAACACTGCTATATATTCAGAGCTCAGGCTTCCCCATTGCTGTCTGAAACCACGCTCATTGCTTCAAGGCTCCATAGCTGCCTACGTATAACCACAGTGTTTTCTGCCCTCTTTCCCTTGGCAGTTGAGATTCCATGGACCTGCTGGGCTCTGGTCTCTCTGGCAAATTTACGCAGTATCCTCAGGTGGCTGCAAGCAAGCACCTTGCAGCAGCTAGCAAAGGTTTCTGGAGCATGGTGAATGTGTAACTAGAACTGAAATGCCTGTGACAGACATGTAACAGTTCCTGTCTTGCTGTGCAGAATCCAGTCCTCTAGACACACCGACCTGTGTGGAAGGTTGTGCTACAGGGATGCCTCCAAGGAGTGCTCATGGCTGCAGTGGTAGGTGGCTTGCGAGCAATGTGTTTCCCAAAGTGGTCCACCTTCCCGGGGACCACCACCATCTCCAGTAAGGTCAAAATGTGATGCTCATTGTGCCATGCCCTGGCTCAAGGTTACTGAGTGTGGGCTGGAAAAGGTTGGGGTCATTTACATAACTCAGTGGTAAGAGAAGTTGCTGTGACCCTGGAAAGGAGGTATAAAACAGGGCAGAAGAGCTTTCTCTGCTTACCAGCTCTCCCCCTTCTGCTGCTGAGGCAGGCAGAGGGCATGCTGTGGCGCCTTATCTCCCATCACCTGTAGATGGCTCTTTCATACTCCCATATCGCTGGAGAAAAGCTGTCTCAGTTCAGGACTCCTAAAAAGCTGCCTGTGCTACAGTAGCCTCTGCAGATAAAGGAGAGGAAAATGACTCCTGCCATGACCTCCAAAAATATGTCTGGCTCACACGGAAGCAAAAAGGAAAGCTTAAATGTGGACCTATGTCTGCCCTTTTCCCTGGCTTCCCACGCCTAGATCAAGAAGTGGCTTGGCTTTCCCGCAACAACGTCACGGAAGCGGGGCTGTTAGAAGTGACCTCATGGCTCTTGCCCTCCGGCCTGACAGGGGTACTAGGCTGCTGGGACACATGACTGCGAGACTGTGGTAACACAAGATGAGAGCTATTTGCCCCAGCTATAATAAGAACATTTCACAGGCTCCGGCCTCTTGGTTTAGTTCACCTACTGGGATCTGGTGTCAGCAGTTTTTAAAACATTCCTTTTTCCAATAGGAGTGGAAATCTGTAGGCTCCCTCTGAGAGCCAGCACCCACAGGGGCGCTACTGAGTGCCAGAACAGGCTAAACATAGCACTGCTAATTTTGGAGAGGTTGAGTGATCGGGTAAGGAGATGGGGACAGGGGAAGAGAGAGTCACAAAAGTTAATGCTATGCATGAAATTAGTGGGAAGGGATTGCTGCAGAGTCACACTAATGTGCTCCACAAAGGAACAGAGGTCTTCAGCATTGGTGGCTTGCTGCTGAAACACGTTTTTCCTGCAGTGTTCCCAACACTGCTTCATGAGTCAGCTTTCAAGGCTTGCAGAGCATGCCAGCCTCTGATATCAAATAACCATGCAGGACTGCGCAATTTAGGTAAATGGACCAGGCAATGTAGTGGACTTTGCCACTGAAAGCAAAGATGCAACTGACTGGGAAGTTTTAAGATGTTTGCACTCAACACCCACTTGTAACTGTGCTTCTGCTGGAGTTCATATGACATCCCACAGCCCTGCTGGTGGAGTGTTCCTCAGTTGATGAAGTGCAAAGTCATCTGTTTTAGCTTACCCCACTGCTACAACTTGTTTGCACTGAATGGACTAACTTTGCACTGAAACAGATGAAGGAGAGCTCACATAGAGCAACCTTCATCCTATAGCCAGTGAACAGTAGCTGGACTAGGTAATATCTTTGCTGGATCCACTAAGGACCCCAGAAGGATGTTTACCTCTGCCCTGGACAAAGCAGCCACTGGAATGGCCTAAATCAGCTTTCCAAGCTGAGACATATAACCAGTCTTCAGAGGTAGCAGTTTTGTCAGCTGGGTCACAATGGATTCAGTGCATGAGCACTTCACAAATGTGAGGTAAAGTGCGCAGGTTTCATCCCTGCCTGCTGATAACACATGTAACTTCAGAGCTGCTATGAGTGAGAAGTCCGGGACTGTCAAAGGCACAAGGCTCTTCCCACCATCTGGGTCACTGAGCTTGCTTGTGGAACAAGAAGAACATATCCAGCAGGATCTGGTGGGAGAGAGGTTCATAGAATCATAGAATCCCTATGGTTGGAACCATAGCCTACTAAACCATGTTCCTAAGTGCCTCGTCTACATGTTTCTTGAACACTGCTATGGATGGTGACTCCACCACTTCCCTGGGCAGACTCTTCCAATGCTTAACCACTCTTTCCCTGTAGAAATAAGTTGGCTTCTGACTGGCTCAAATGCCAAATGAGTTCATGCTCTGAGCATGGTGGGAAGCAGTTTTCTTCAAATAAAAAAGGAAGCAAGAGAGAGGAAAGCCCTCTTTAGGAATTTCCACTCTATAAAGAATTCCCAAATGGCCTCCCACTTTCATATGGTTTGGGCATTGAGGGTGAGGATGAGGTCTGCTACAAGACCAGTCACATGCCTTAGAGACAAAAATAAGGCTTTGTCTCCATGTTCCCTTATCACTAAACTGCCTGGCTTCAGCCTGGCACTGGCCGCTGAGCAGTTTGGTGTGCCAAGAGTCTGGTCTTAAGTGAGAATAATGCTTAAGAGCAATATGCCTCTTGAAATAACCCCTAAAGGTTACTTTATCCACACCTGATTACTCAGCACCTCCTACCAGAAACATCTCAGTAGTTTGTCTGGTTACTGAATAGAGAAGTGCAGTGCTATATATGGGTGACTTTCTGGCTGGTGGCACAAAACCCACAATTTCTATTATGCTAATCTGCAGTTAGAATGCAATAGGGACTCTGTATTCGCACAACTGCAGATCATGTTACTTTGCAGATTACTAATGAATGTTAAAGAAGTAATGAGCAATTTGTTCTTATACACAATCTACAAACTAACCACATAATCATATGGCGTTGTTGAACTACATCCAAACTGCATCATCCCTAGGGTTTTCCTTCTGAGGAAAACTCTACTTTCCTAAGAAATAGAACAGGAAAGCCCACTAAGTGAAACTAGGAAATCACAAATTCTGAACCTGATGCCCATTGTTATGCTTTTTCTAAATCTACTCTTCAGTAGTTGGATATGGTTAAAAGTTAATTTAGGGCTTTTGATCACAAGAGCTGTCCTTTACACAGCAAAGAGGGCAAAGCCCTAGCAATTTGGCCCTGCAATCAGCTGACAGTTCACACATAGTGATTGTCGTACTCTTCTAAACCTTTCTCCGTGAGCATCCAGAACAGAATATTATTTGACTCCAGTTCATCATAGTGACTCAGTTGGTGAGTCCTTTCTACTGCATCTCACTCATCAGGACTACAGAAGTAAAGGTTAAAAGCATCAAAGCTTTAGAGACTCCAGCCCCAGTTCAGAGTGATGACATGCTTTTCCCTCGGCAGAACTGGTTGTTGACCATATGTCTGATTCCTCTCCATAAAGCTCCAGTAAAAGCTCCAGCCTCAAATGTAGGCAGACTTACTGAGCATGTCCTGCCAATGCTCTCCCCTGCCCTCCCAGAGCTGGAGAAAGGCCTGGAACTGGGTTTAAGAAAGTCATCAAGGCTTTTCACAGGTAGTCTGATATAGGTAATTTATTTATGAAAAAAATTATAGAAGTTTCCATTTTTCTAGCTTGAGACAATAAATAGTGTGAGTTTAATGTGTGAGCTTCAGAGACAGATAAACTTCAAGAAGGAATTAGGCTGAATGTTTTTATTTACACCATTGTTTCTGTCAAAGAACCTCTCATCCAAATGGAGGATGTTGCCGTCCTTCATTTTGAGATACACAGGGTTTGCAAACTGCATTTTCAGCGAGGTTGATGGGTATTAGAACACCTGATCTCAGAGCTACTTCCTCTGTAGATCATAGAATCACAGAATGCCTAAGGTTGGAAGGGACCCATAGAGGTCATCGAGTCCAACCCCACTGCACACGCAGGGCCACCTAGAGCACATGGCACAGGGCTGCATCCAAGCGGGTCTTGAAGATCTCCAGGGAAGGAGACTCCACCACCTCTCTGGGCAGCCTGTTCCAGTGCTCTGTCACCTTCAATGTCAAGAAAGATGGACTCCTATTTTGCCTATAGCATTTTCTTACATGTATCCCATGATAAATCTTTCTATTCCACAGCCACATGTAAGCACAGGATCATTTTAGGCCATGTCTTCCCATATGTTTGCTAGCAGTGCTGAAGTTCAGGTGAAAAGTAGCACCAAGCAGGTGAGTTTATCATAGTAATTCTGTCTCGCAGAAACTAGCTAAAGAAAGAACAAGCATGTTGTTTAATACTTACACACAGCTCCCTTTCTATACTCAGGTGCCTGTGCTCAGGGGTGTGCAAGTATTCACATAGACATGCCTGACTCCTGTTTTTTGGCGTGAATGAGTTTTTGGCAAATGGAAAGGTTTGTGCCTATGTTTGTACATGTGGCAGCAAAACCTTGCGTGTGCTCATCTCTGCTAATGACCAAGAATCAACTTTGATTAAAGCTCTTCTTAACATTTGAGAGCACATTTGCCTAGATATATTAAACTGTGGTCAAACATCATCCACATGCTTTACAATGGTCTCATTAGAAACAAGTAAAAAATGATGAAAGTCTCGAGCTAGAGTGAGGGTGTGTCAGGCTTTTGGATCCGGATGTGTAAACAAGGGCACAACAGATCTTGCGAGTATAAACTGCCGATCTATAAGACTAAACTCCTGTGACATATTTATGTTTCCTCATACACAAATCACATTGACTCTCACACTCCCCTATCATGCGGAGTCACTAGACTTCAAACGAAGTGGAGGAGGCAGCTGGATTCACTAAACAACATCTTGGGCACTATGAACGTGTGCCAGATAATAAGAGGAGAATTGCAATTAAAATGTCAAACTGTATCACATTTCCATAACAAAGTCAGAGAGGATTTCCCTCTCTGTGCCTTTCCTTTCTATTTAACTTGTTTAGGGAGCTGAGGCGGCTCTTTCCATGCTGTGGTTTTCAATCCCTGTTAGATATACGTAGAAATTGTTCTTGCAATATTTGCTTCCTTCATGAGATAATTTGTTGAACACTTGAGTAAAACTGTGTAACAGAAGGAGCCAAAGTTGTCTCTGAGGAAAATATTTAAAACCTCCTGCTCAGTGCAGAGTTTGCTTACAGAGGACTGCTCTTTGCTCTCCCTCACATTGCTCGCCTATGGATCTTGCAGAAGACTTTGCAGAAGACTTTCCAAATAAGCTATAGCCCTGCAGTCTTACTAGGTAAATAAAGCTGATTGTGGATGAAGCAACTGAGGAAAGTTTTAATATGAAATATGGTGTTAGATTAGATCAGTTAGATTAGACAATTTACAGATTATTGAAAAGGTCCTGTTCAGCCTTACGACCCTGACTCCAGACAAGCAAAAATCTGAGACTGTGCTAGACCTGTTTAAAGATTCAGCTAAAAATGGAAACTAAAGGGAGATTCGGGTCTTCAGCAATGGTAGGAAATGCTTTGGACCTAAAAAAGAATGTCTTTATCAAGCATTCATCCCTTGCGCACCTGGAAATCATGTGGTGAATCACCAAGGTTGGCTGGACTAGACCCTGAAACAGGAAAAAAAATTTCAACACAGACCAAATATCATCTACTTGGGAAAAAAAAACAAAAAACAAAAAATATAAAACAAAAAAAACAGCACCCCATCCAGAATTTACTGCAAGTATATAATTAACTGAGATTTGTACAGAGTTTCAAGGTTATTCGTGCTATGAGCATTATCAAATGTTTTTTAGTGTTTGCTATTAAAGTTGACATGCAACTGGGAACTAAGATGGTCATTGTTTCCTTAGCAGCTGGCTCCTGTCCCCTTGAAGAATATCTCAAGCTCTAAGCCAGCCCTTCCCAATCTCCATAAACACATCTCTTGCTTTTATACACTGCAATAAAGGAGGCCGCTCTCTGTTTTGCCTGGCTATGACTGCCCTGGCCTTGCACAGGCACATGCAGCAGCTGGGTATAAGTTTGAGCCTGGGATTCCTGTAGCAGCACCATCTGTAAAGGAGAGGAAGCAGATGCTACCGGGTGATGTCTGAAGCCACTGAAGCTGCCTCTCAGCTAGGAAACCCCAGTCAGATATCAACCTCTGTTCCTGGGGACACCAAAGCTTCAAGCCTGCTGAGCAGGGCTCAGGTGCATCCTTCCTCCTCACAGAGCAAAACTGGAAGAGGCTCTAGACCTTTTCTGAGCAAGGGACTGTGGAAGTCCTCTACAGGTGACAGCTCTTACAGCATCAGCACCCAGTAATACCTTCTATGGTCACTCCAAAATCCTTCCCCCATCTGCCCCCAGAGAAACAAAACACCATGTGTCGGATTCACTATCAACCCGTGGTGGTTGCCTGTGGTTATAGAGGGAATACTGAGGCCATCCACCTCAGGGTCAA
>JAWLRI010001063.1:1110612-1143108 GCA_034781795.1 Crypturellus tataupa
CAGGTTCCAGATATCACTTTTTGCCCTAATATGGTTAAACCCTTGCCCTTTCCGTGACACCGCGAGATCTTCTGTCCATTATTCCCTATCTCTACTTCTGTCACGTGCAACAGGTCCTGTTAGCAATACGGCTACAACCCCCACAACCATGGAAGTAGATGGCTGGTGAAGAAGAGCCTCCTTGACACTTATAGGGATATCCTGTTGCAGACAGCTTTGCAGTATCTTGTATACTTAGTTATTCAGCTGAGAGTCAGAGGAAGTGGTTAAAATGAATGCAGATTGTTGTATTCTTTCATTCTACCTGCTTTCAGTCTAGGGTTGGAATGAAATTACTTGGAAGAGTAACAGGCTCTGCATAAAATAACCTTAAACAATCAACCCTACTCCATTCCTACCATTAATTTCACTAGTCTCTTCTCCATCTTCCCTGGACACACTACGCCTCCATCCTTCCTCACCATTTCTTTTCATTTTCTGTTCTTCACTAAAGCAATTCAGGATCACATGTAATGTTTTCTATGGGACTTCTCCACTGAGTTAGCCATAAGTTTACAAATATTTTACTAATTCTGTTTCTTTGGCAAGGGCTGGTTCTTGCCGAACAGTGAACCATTTACATGGCAGCCTGAAACAGGCCTGTTTTTTCCCCTCTCTACCCTTGCAAGCCATGAGGTTGACAGCCGCTCCACCTGAAACTAGGCCTTCGTTCTTTCACACATGGGTCACATTGAAATCTCCTCTCTGGCTTTTTCCGGCAGCTGCATCTGCACACAGCACTCTGAGCCATCTATTGCGTTGTATCCACAGTTCTCATGAGTCATCTCCATTCCCCTGCATAACTGCTGACGCAAAAATGCCGGGTTGTGAATTGGCCGGTTTGGACCCAGGAGCAACATAAAGATATGCGTCACTCTCCTCTCATGAGAAGTTCCTGTAACATTTAACAGGAAAAAACACAGCCTTGCCTATGCCCGAAAATTGGTTGGGCAGGTGGCGTGTGTCTGGCCCGCTGCTTATTTTTCCTTCATCTCGATCACTTTACAGTCACCTTGTGTTCCACCCATCTGTTATCTGTGTCCACCTTTTAGTTGCCTCCATTAAAGTACTGTGATTGTCACTGCTTTGAGGCAAACTTTCCTCTTTCTTCCTTGTGTTCATGCTGAGTATGAGGAAGGGAAAAGCACAGCCCCAGGCAGCTCAAAATCAAGTACCAGTGTCCCCTCCCCTCTGAGTTTACTTCCACAAAATACTTTTCACTACATCAGTGACGAAGTGACTGCAGAATAGAATCCCTGTTTGTTCTTGATTATGAACATAGGGAACAGTTTCTGTGGATGCCTGTAGGCCTCATTGATATTAAAATCAAGTCTCTTCCAGAAGGGACTGGAGAGAGATGTTAAGTAAAGTACAACGTGCTCTGTACCAGCACTAGTGGAGGTCTTAGTGTAACACAGAGTGCAAACATGTCAGAGGGTGCTGTGCCAATTCTCTCACAGGCTCTTTGCAGAAGGTTAGGAAGAGGAAAGGGCAGGGTGCTCTTTATTTACTACCTCACCTTTTGCCACATCTTAGGCTCTGTCCCTGCCCTCAGAACAAACAGGCAATTTCTGTTGCACATGCTTTTGGCGGCTGGGCACTGTGTCCCACGTGCTCGTCCCTTCCTGATGATAAAAAAAAAAGGAGCCACCATGGCAGGGAAGTTCAAGCCTTCACCACTGAGGAGGTCTTGATCCTGGGGATGGAGTTCCCTCAATTTAGTCATAATATTTCATCTTGGAGCCCAAAATGATACATATACGGTGGCCACTGTGGCTTTTTTATCACTTTGTTAGTACATCAGGCAGGGATAAAGGACCACAAATCCTGGCTTATCTTAACTACCCAGCACATAGTTGGTCCCTCACAACCACCACATCTGAGGCAGGTACATTAGCTGAATCATCCATTTTAACTTTTGATATAGGCAGGTAATTTGGATTTTGAGATAAGTTTTTTTTTTTTTTAATCAAGTCTTGTGTGGAATTTGCATTTTTTTCTAAAAAAAAAAATAGAGAGAGAAGCTGAGAAGCTAAAGTTGGTGGACGCTGTTTACCTGCAGAACTCCCTTTGGCTTTGCACGAGTTTCTGTTCTGACAGGACACCCACCTCTTACTCCTCATCCTTCAGAAGCCCCAGGCTTCCTCTGGGCAAATTGAGAGTGTAATGCAATCCTTGATCTGATGCTCCAAGTTGCTTTGTGCAGGCAGAGGGCTGAGGCACGCTAATTTCCATGGGACCCTTCTCCAAGGCGCCCTTTTGAAGCTAGGCCCAAGGAGCTTCTTTTCCAAGTCATACGCCGTCTGTGACAGAGGTGGCCACTTTACAACCTCCTGAGTCCCAGTGTAGCTTTACTTTGATCCTGAATGTATTTAGACTGGTGAAGGCACTGCAGTCCTTGCTGTTTTGCAGGTGCAGCACTGAATTTGACTGTGAGCACAAAGTTGAAGGTCACCCAAGGAGCCTGAAGCAGAGGAGGGAATTGAATACAGGCTTCCAGAGTGCTAGGTTAGCACTGCTGCCACCATATGAGTGAAATACTCCCTACCATCTGGTCTGCCTTCCTAGAAACAGGGAAGTAACTCTTGATCCCTCTCTGTCTGCCAGGCACTGGTTTGTTTTTTCCTCTCATTTCTCATGGAGTCAATAATAGAAAAACTCCGTGCTGAGCCCTTCCTGGACTGTGCACCGGTATCCTGGGAGACCTCAGAATAGTTCTAGAAAAGGCTCATTTGCTCATTTGGCCTCTGTGGCTCCGAGAGAGAGGACCAGGGCCTTTCTCCACAGGCGGAAGTCCCAGGCTGTTCCTGGTCATCATTACTGTAGGGCGGGCTGCCTTGTGCCTCAGTGATGAGACCCAGAGCAGGCAATTCTGCTCCTGACATGGGGCTTCTCCTTCTAAAGGCCTTACCGTCAGCCATACCAACTTGCAGTGTCAGCACAAACTAGCAAATAAACGTGCTGTACTGATGTCTGCCAGGGGACTAGTGCACACTCAAGACCTCTGGAGTTGATGCCTGCCCCACAAGAGCCCTATGGCCAGGTACTGAGCCATCAGCAGTCACATCTCTGTAGCTACTGTAGACTGGTGACATCTTAGCTGCACACCTCTCAGGAGAGATTTAGGCCAGGATAGTCCAAATCTTCATGCACTGTCTGGATGCACTAAATTCCAACCCCAAGATCTCGGCCCTTGAGTTCAGTAAAGTTGCTCAAAATGCCTTCTTTTAGGAAATAAGAAAGAGAAAGAACCAGAAAGAATATCCCCCTTGTTTACTTCATTCTTCTGCAGGTAACCTTGTGATTCTGTGCTATTTTGGTGTTGACATTCTTGGGAGCTTACCGTAATGAGAAGCAAACACCACAAACTAAAATAACACCATGAACCTAAGCGCACTTTCTGGATTCCCACCTAGAGATTGACTCATCTCTAAGGGCTGCTGGGTCTGTAATTCAGTGTGACCTGTGTGGAGTTAGCGAGGTGCTTGTGAAGAGGGGAAGGACAAGATGGGGGGAACAGTCCAAAAGATTGATTCCCACACACCATTTTCTCTGGCTTTGTTCCTCTTAGCCTGATGCTAAGAAGCCGGTTGCAAAATAAGGCTCAGGACTACCTCCAAAATCATGAGCATTCTGAATGAGCATTTTGAATCTCTCATACTCCAATGCCCTGTGCATTGTGTTGTCTTTAGCCGCACGCTTTAGCAACTGCTTCAGTGACGTGGTCCATGTCATGTAGTGGCAGGGTATGAACACACCGAATGTTGTGCAGATGCCAAGCAAACACACAGAAGATCAGCAGACAAGTGAGCATGTGATACAGGTATAATCCACCAGTAGGCCCAGGAGATTTGGTGTTCTTCTGGATTGTCACTTTCTCCCCATGGCGGGTCTGTAAGGTCTGAATTGCTGTGCATCAGGTCTACAAGGTAAGACACTTCAGTGGGGTCAAACAGTTGGATTGCTAGACCCAGCACAAAAGTCAGGTGAAAAACTGTCAGCAGTCCCTTAGACTGAACTGTGCTGATGTCTGGATGTTGCTTTGGAAGGCAGCAGTCACCACACAAGGTTTCTCTGTTATAAAAATAGCCTGTTTGATTTTTCTAAGCTCTGTCTCAAATTTATGGAAAGGAAGTATTTTCCCCTTGTAAAACTTCACGACATTGGACCGAGAACAAAACGGAGGCAGACTTTAATGGCCGTCCTGGAAAACACTGTGCAGTGCTCAGCCTGTCCCCCCGCAGATCCTCCTGCGATCCAGTTATATAACGCAACCCGAGCTGCAAAAGGACTCTGCCTGCATTCACCCGATTAAATTATTAGCCTTGTGTCCTGGCAAACATTTCACAAGGCTGCCTTGCAAGCTGGCTAAATCTAACGCAAGGTTTCAGGTGTCAGAGCAACAGGAAGGAGTATCCCAGTTTGGACAGGTTGCTTCGAAACCGGAAGTGCTCTAAGCCCATTGGAGCGTGGAAGCCGCACACTGCTATCGCCCGTCGCGAAAGGACACCCCCGCCAGCCTGATGTAATGTCAGCTGTCCCCCGGGGTCACAAGGCCCTCATTTCCTGAAAAGGGAGCTCTGGCATGTTAAACACACAGGGAGCGAGGTCGAGGTGCGGAGAAGGCGCCGGTGGCTGGGGAGGTGTAGCCGAGGTGCGCGAAGGGCTCTCGGGCACGCGGTGCCTCGGTGCGGAGCACGTTGCTGCGTAGCCTTGGCACGCGTGTGCTGCTGGCTGCAGCCTGCCCCACGGCCTACTGAGCTCTGGGCAGGCTGCTTCTTCCTGGGTGCTGTGCTGCCTCGAGGGCCGCGGTGTGCCGGGCTGCGGTGTGCCGGGCTGCACAGTGGCCCCTTTCCCTCTCTGGGACGCCCTAGCGCGGGAGCAGGCACGCGTGGCTGTGTGGAGGGAGGATTGTGCATTCAGGTCATGCTTTCTGCTGGGGCTGTGTTCGCCAGAGTGCACTGGACGTAGGAAAATAGCTCAGATGATTAGAAATGGGCCTTGTGGACGTGCAGAACCCCTGGTAAGGTTCGTCCTACATCTGCATAATCTTTGGGAAGGGGAACAGCTCTTGACACACTGTTCCTGGCACACTCTGGCTTCTGTCACACATCAACACAAAGTTAACCTGGGGAACTTCCTGACTCGAAATACAGAGTCCTCATTGACCTCCGTCTGCAGCTCCTTGCAGATACAGCCCCATGTGTCACCACTACGGCTTACGATACCTCAACTGCTTTGCAGAAGCTCCAGGAGGGGAGCACTCTTGCTGGGCTTCATGCCAGGGAGTGTCCCAAAGAAATGAGTTCCTCAACTCAAGGGCTCTCTCTGAGAATCAGTCTGCCCTGGAACTGTCCAATGCCTTGGAAATGGCCAAGAGGAACCAAGTGCAATTGCCCAGCTGCCCCTGTACCTAGCAGTGCTGGTGGATGCACTAGAGTAGCCATAATCCAGCAATTTAGAATTGTTAGAAATCAGGGGTGGAAATGGGATTGACAGACTTTGCAAGGATCACAGCAACTTCTATGCACCAAGGAGGATGGATCCATGTTTACAGGGTTTGTCTAATGCAAAATAACCTATAGAAAGAAGCAGTATAGTTAATGCAATTTATGTTCATCTCGGCAGGCGTGCAAGGGCTGCAGTGTCAATGGATATATCCTGAAGGTAGGAAATACCTTATCTGACTAAGAGATACCTGGAGGTTGGCCTATAATCTATTTTTTATTCATTTCACTTTCTGTAAATGTACTCAACAGGGACAAACCTGCTGCTTTGCAAAAGGTTTTCCAGCTCATAAGCAACCGAAAGACTGAGTATTCAAGACAATCGGTGTTACAAGCACTGCTTATGCTACGTCCTGGTGCGTTGCCAGGATCCCACACAGATCAACCTGACCCAGCCGGAGAAATCATTGAGAAATAAGAGAGAGAGGGAGAAAAGGAGAGAGAGAAAAAGAGAGAGAAGAAATCCCCAAATCCCCAGAAACACAACGTTAACACCCTCCCACCTGATCTGTAAAGCAAAAGCAAGCACAGACCAAATATAAACCAAGGCTGCACAGCCAAAACAATCACACTGCAGAAGGTCAGACAATCTTCAATGCGCATATCACAGCAGGGCAGACGTGCCTCAGCCAGCTCATGGCAGGGGGGAGGAGCGATGGCTCCCTGCACGGACACGCTGGAGGTCCTCTTGGAAATCACAGGATTTACTAGCCTGGAAGAAGCCAGTTGTCTATCTAGCCATATGCTGTCATCCCTCTGCCTGACAGTGGCCATCCCAGATGTGTCAGTAGCTCAGTTCCTCCCCTGCCCACGCCTGGATGTCAGTGCTATTTGCAAGATCAGTGCCAAAAATAAAGGAAAGGCTTCTTTCTGGATCCCAGCAGCTTTATGTCTGAAGCAGGAGGACTAAAATGCTAGAGAACTTTAAATTTTGTGTCCAGTTATTACTCACGTAACACGTCTGATCCCTTTTAATCTTACTAAGCTAATAGTAAATCCTGCTGTAGCAAATGTCCCAGCAATACCAAAAGAATTTTCTTTTCCTACTCTTGCAAAAAGTGTTGTTGTTCACTTTGTTTTTCTCATAACTGTTAGTACAAAGGTGTCCCTTTACTACACTGGCAGCAGGGAAAACAAACGTACTTGTCAGGGAGCAATTTGGTTCTCTTAGGGTGGCTGGACTTGCAGTATGTTCTTATCCTGTTGAAATGGGGAAACAAAAGATTGTTTCTTGTGGTATTGGTTGGATCTGAAGGCTTTAAC
The DNA here is from genome assembly GCA_034781795.1 of Crypturellus tataupa. Classification (NCBI taxonomy): domain Eukaryota; kingdom Metazoa; phylum Chordata; class Aves; order Tinamiformes; family Tinamidae; genus Crypturellus; species Crypturellus tataupa. The sequence goes on from JAWLRI010001063.1 coordinate 1,117,422, forward strand.
ACTTTCTAGAAGTTGCCTGGGTAGTAGTCTCAAAAGTTTAGCAGTCACTACAGGTCTCAGCTTCAGCTCAGTCTCTGGTAGGAGTGTCTTCTCAATGATGTGGCTCCAAGCCACTCGTCCGTAAATAGAGATCATCCTCCCCGCAAGTCTCCCTGGGAATCCCATGATGATCCTCACGTGTGCCAAGGGGTATAGTTATTTCAGAGTGGTTGGTGACACTACCTATCAAAGGCTCCTCCAGTTATAAGGAGCATCCCTTTCCGTAATCCCATTCCAAGGCAAAATGCGGGCATCTGTGGAGGTTAATGGCTCCTCAAAGCCATTGCAGAATGGCCAGGCCACTGACACCGCCACCTTCTCATGCTCCATCCTTAGGGAATTGTTCAGACCACAGGCCTGCCACAGTTCCTGTCACTACCTATCTTTGGCACACAAGCATTGCAACAGTCAGAAATTGCACTCTCTTCAGAAACAATTTTATCTTTCTTATGTTTTGAGATTCCAGTACTATCCTGAAAGGCTTCAGCTGTTCCTCTGAAGCAGAGGATTAAAGCTGTAGTTCACAATTTGAACTCCATTCCTTGCCAACTGAACTGAATCTCTCTCAGCTGTTCTTTACCAGATAATGCACAGCACTTTTCATTCAAAGCAGAGAAATTTAGCCTATGGTGTTTACAGTCATATGTTATCCTTACCATGACAACACAGAAGGGAGTATTCCTCATAAAATGATAACCCCAGCATGTCTTCGCAGAAACATTGAAGTTTTCCACCTTGTGTTCCTGGATGAATTCCTGGCCAGCGCTTGTGTAATTACTCTGTACCACAGTAAAAACACGAGGGACCAAATAAGCATAGTTGAATTTCAAAAAATTCATCTCTCTAGTCCAAGACACACAGCTTATGTGCTTCCTGTATTGGCAGGGATCTGATGGTTGCCCAAGAGCAAGCAGGCAGTTAGGCAGTTCATTAAAGAATTTTGTAGCTTCTCAAAGGGGATATTACCCAGTTAACATACAGCTCCCAGACAGAAGCATCTGTCCTCCTACAAATCACTTTCTCTCCTGCATTCACATGGGTCCTGATAGAAGATGAATTTTTGTCTTCTCACATCATGATTGCAAAATTCCAATTACAAATGCCTGTGAGAAACTTTATGATGGGTTTGAACCCACCGGCGCTTGAATCCATCACCATATAGACCATATAGCTCTTAAAGCTATTGAAACAGTTTCTGCTGACATGTGACTATGTGCAGACCCTGGCTTTGGATGTGCAACCTTGGAGCTGTGTTGACATGGGATAGACAATTCAGAACTGTCTTGAGATATCAGTGTGATGTACTGCAGAAAGTACAGACTGATGTCTGCATTTATAATTAAATAAAAGCTTATAATTAAGTATTGTTGACTTATGCAATATTTCATAGTTTGCTAGCTGCTGTAGGTGCTGAAACCAGACAAGTATTCAAGAATAACCTCTATATTTAAAGGTAGAGGGAGGTGAAAGGGAGAAGGCTGTTCTAATTACTATGGGAGACGGTGAATAGTTCTTTTGCGTTAGGGAGAGGTTCATATCTTGTTTTAAAGACAAGTTTTCTATAAAGGAAGTGTTCAAAAATCACAGTGTTGACATTTCTGTGCAGCTTACAACCAGTGAATTGTAATAGTCTAACTCAGAGTAGAAATGAAATATGACCTCAGGCATACCCCAGGTGATAATCCAAGGGCAAACGAAGTAAAGTACAATAGTTGATTAAAAATGAGTTTATCCACATTGTTCAATGTGTAGCTAATAGGGCCGTGCATTTGGTTTAGGAATCTAGTTACTAGAATAACAGTAGTATGAAGAAAGGGAAAATAGGAGTGCCATGGTGTAGAAAAAAGGTGTAAGTACTTGCACTTCACAATTAGCAGCACCTAAGCCAACGGGGACTCTTCCAGAGAGATGGCTTAACTCCATACCATTACTTTATGCTTTGCAAATATTTGCTTTTGAAAATGACAGAAATTGTGGGTACTTGAAATTTGCTGTGACAGTTGCTACCAGTAGCTTTCCATAGAAAAACAAAATAGGGAAATGTGATTTCCTGAGGAAATTTCCATGGAAATATTGCAGGTAAAATCTGAATGGTTTATTAAATAATTACCTTTTGCACCATTAAAAATGTCTGGCTTCAGTGAAACTCATTTTCCACCTGGTCAAACTTACTTTACTGCTATATAATGGCAAAGGAAAAGCAAACAAACAAACAAACAAAGACAGGGAAGGTGCTATCTTAGGAAAATCCTGCCCCAAACACAATTGTGCTCATTCATCCCCAGTGGAGAACAGCAGCCCATGAGAATGGGCTTCTTTCCCCTCCATCAGCCACACACAAACCATTGCAGTTGGAGGAGCAAACCCATTAAGAAGAGAGAGCTGCGATATGTACATTTTCCTTTATTTGAAAGCATAAACAGGAAACTTGAACACTGATAGTTTTTGCCAATTGTAAAGTGCAAAGAACTTTTCAGGAGCTTTGCAACTGGCAGCTATGACTGAAACATTCAAAATGACATTTGGAGATCGTTAGAGTAACAGCAAGAAGAAAGACTGTAATGAATGATGATCTAACTAATGGGATTCATGCACTGAATAAATAAAAGAACAAATAGGCCCAGAACAAAACCGTGTATCTCTCTCACATATTACAGCTGAAAGAGTTAGTTCAGTCCTAATCCTAGTAATCACGCTAAGGTCAGGGAGAAATCTGCAGTCTTTTGCGAGGTATTAAGCTGACAGATCTGAAGAGGAGATGTGGGCAGACAGGGCTATTTTGCAAATCTGCATGCCATTTGGCCTCACAAAGGCATTGTCCTAGGTTTTCTGTCTTTGTGGTAGTTGCCTCACACTAGAGGATATACTTTCTTGAGGAAACTGTGGAAGATTCACTCCTGAACAGGGGATGCTTTGCCCTTTCTAAAACCTTAAATCCCCTCAGCCCTAGTTCCCTCAACTCAGCATGGGGCTCTGCCCTCCCTCTTGGCATGACACAAAACCTGTGATGATGGGGAAGATAGTATCAGTCTAGAAGCTACAGGGCTGGAGATGATCTTGTGAACCTCACCTTCTCTCTTTTTGTATAGCTCTGCCCTAAGGGATAATATTGGAGCAGAGCATAATGATGGGCCATGGCAGTGATGGAAACCATGGGAGTGCTGCCTTGCTGTCAATGGGCATTGTTATTAACAACATCTTGTGGTTTTAACGCAATTGCATTGTTTCCCCTGCTGTGCAGCTCTGTAAAGTCATAGGATCACAGAGTCACAAAATGGTTGGGGTTGGCAGGGACATCTGGAGATCATCTAGTCAATCCCTCCCATTCAAGCACAATCACCTAGATCAGGTTACTCAGGACTTTGAATACTTTCAAGAATGGAGATTCCACAACCTCTTTTTGACAAATCCAAGACTTTTCAGTCCCAGACTAGCAAACCTTGTTACTGATAATCACTGAACAGGTTGCTATGATGGCAAACAGCGATGCTGCAGCAAAATAAGACCAAGTAGGACCCCTGTCTCGACAAGATGTGGTAAAAGGGAAATTATTTTCACACAAAATGAGAGTCCTGCCCAAGGATGACCTGACTGGGAGAAAACCTATTGCTTCCAAAGGGTTAGTACCCTCAGGGCCACAGCAGCGGATGCTGACGTAAGGCTGTAACCTTGGCAGAGTTGGAGAGAGGGAGAGAATGGTTTCCATTTTGTGGAATAAATAATTCCCAAGGCTTCCCTGATAAGAGGGGCAGCATCAATAGAGAACTTTATTCAGAAGGTTGATGAATTGATTGGATCATTCCTGAGATCATCTATTAAGTTGATGATTACTCATGAAAAGGAGTTTCCTGAGCATACACTGCACATCAGTGAATCAAATATACTGAGAAAAAAAGACACATGCCTGGAGAGAAGTCTCAAGCTTGACACTAAACATCTGGACAAAAGCATATAAAAATGGAAGGCAAGTTGTGAATGCATTATCAAAATACAACAGAAAAAGCGATTTCGGAAGAAAAGGGGTACATGTGGCAAAGATTTAAGAACTACCACCTAATTCCTTCCCAGAATAGACCATAAATATTCCTTGGGACCTTTCATGACAACAAAGTGGTCTGAGACTGTTTCGTTCGTTTGTTTGTTTTTATCCACAATGAAGTGCCATAAATACACTAGGAGGGTGGGAGCTCAGTATCAGCCTGGAGGTCGAATGCCTCCTGTTGGACCTTTGCATCACACATCCTGCTGCAGTGGAGTTTCCCCTAGAGATCCCCTTGCGAGCCCCTCACCATATGCTGTGACTGCTGAACTTGTGAGCGCTGTGGAGAAGCATCTCCAGATGCAGTGCTCTGCAGACAGCGGCCACCATTGCTCACAGGCTCTGCTCACTTCCCAGGTGCCTGCCTTGTAAAACCCCCCGTCAAGCTTGGCACTAATTGGTAGCCTTGTTAGGAAGCTTATCAAAAAACTAGAGAGCTGGACAGGGTCATAATGGCTGAATTATCTCCTTGTTCCTGGAAGTGACCCTGCCGAGTCGAGGTTGAGACAACTTGACAGATCACTGTAGTGGAAGCCGAGGCTGCCCCTCCTCAGGCTGTAGCACTTCTGGAGATAAAGAGGACTTAAGTCTGCAGGGATGTCTCTTTAGCACAACGTACTGTCAGGACACCTTTAGTTGAGCAAACTCAATAACCATTAAACCTTGCTTGTGTTAAGAACCATCCTCATTGGGACTCACTAACAGGGGTTCATAGTTGTCTCTACAGCTGAACTGTGCTTTAAAAAACAGAACTACTGTAGTTTAAAGTTTGCCCACCGCATTCAAGGACAGGCCTGAAGGGAAATGTTGACTATGCAGATGCAATTGCTACAGACGTGTGTCACTCCCCAACAATATCAGGCTTCAGACATATCTTGAATGATGTGTTAACCCCACTCAGGCTAGAGGATATGGTTCCCTTCTGTGCTGTAATTGCAAGGTGGGAAGCAGCAGGTCAATTGCCTGCTGCTGTGATGAGTTCTAAGGAAGCAGATTGCCTTGTTTCTCAGCTGCTGTGACTGTCCGTCCTATGCTTTGGAGTCACTGATGATTGATGTTAGAACTGGATTGAATATAGTTGAATCTCTGTTCGTGAGCACTGCATTTAAACCTGAACTGCTGCTATATTTGCTCATGTTTAGACCCCTTATGTGTAGTTAGAGTAGGCATTTGTTCCTAAGTTGGATGGTTCAGCTCTCCTTTTGACTAATGAGATCCATGCTCCTGTTTAACATCAAACCTAAACTGGGGTGTGGATTCATTCATGTCCTCCTCCTCTGACGCTCAAACTGAAAACCCCGTTGCCTGATGTGAAAGCCTGATTGTCTGGGGCATTTATAAAACAGAATGGGCATGGAGAATCCATCCAATGGTATTCTGCTCAGCAGCGGCACATCTGACAAAACCCCTCAGCAGTGTCAGCTGGGGCTAGATAAAAGCACCTGGTAAGCTCATCAGCCATAGGGTTGTAAGGTCAAGGAGGAGATAATCCCCCTGAGCCTTGTCAATGGAACAAGCTTATTTCCAAGCTCTCCCATTCAGTGGTGGGATCAGAGCTCTACCAGCACCGGAGAGTAAAAGTATTCCCACTCATCCTCACTGCCTGGTGCCTCTTAATGTCAGCTTTGACTCAGCCTCCAGAAGAACTCATCAAAAGAAGCTATGTCCCACTCACCTCGGTTTTACCATCTCCACAGGAGATTTCACAAGAAAGTGCCATATGAAAGTTGGAATATCAACAACTCCCTTTAGATTCAGGCAGAACAGCATGTTCTACAGCATCTTCCTGCCTTCAGGGCCAGTCTTCCTCTGAGGGCGGGCCTGAGATTTGCTGGCTTGTGAAATATAGTCAGGACATTTCTATGCTGTCCCTGTCATGCAGCCTTGAGTTCAGGGACGCCTTGAATTCTGAGCTTGATTTGCCTTGCTTTGATGTCCCTCATTGGGAGTGTTGTTTAGAACAGTGAAAGTAATTGTACCTGCCCTTCGGTTTAGAGTGTTAATTTATCTTCTCAGTCAGTTTAGTGCATTGCTTTCTCAGGCCTTCCTCGCCCTCTGCAAAGTGAAACGCTGCCCAGAAAGGTAAGAATGGCTCCTGGTTGCATGAATTACATCTGCTGGCCAAAAGATAAAATAAAAAGCTTGGGCTCGTGTATTCCGTCAGCTTCACAGAGGGGTTCTGTGTCCTTTGCATGTCTTATCAAAAGAAATGAGGGGGGAAACTTAATCAGCTACCCTCAGAGGTGGATTTTGAGGGATCTTATGTTACTGCAGTGGAGAAGATAATGGAGGTGGCAGTGGGGTTTTCTGTTGCTGCACAGCAAAGCAAGAGGAAAAATGTCCTTCCCTTCCTCCAAACCCTCATGTTTCAATCCATCCCAGATTCTTTCCATCTCTGCAGCTCTACTGACTATGGGATCAATCAGTTCCCTTGAATTCTGCAAAAAACCTTGCTCCAAAAGGCTACATATTATTTACTCTAACTTACCTGAAATTCTGTTTTGTGCAGATGTAAGCAACAGTCTTTCCTGCTAAACTTGCTTGTGCTGTTTTGGGGGTCTCTTGCCCTGTTTCTCACTGGGAATCAGGTAGACATGGGAAGGGATGTGTCTTGTTTCATCTCTGGAGCTGCATGAAAAGATTATGTTTTATTTTGGCAGCCTTGTTGGAAATTAATTTAGATTCACTGAAAAACAAATGTAAATTTTTGGGGCTTTAACTCGCAGGGGGAGAGGGGCATCAGTTGTATTGTTTTCAGTTGACACAAAATGTTCCATGTTATCCAAAACGAAATACTTAGTTATAGACATATGCAAATGACACAAAACAAAAGCAAAGAAGGGGTGGTTATGCAATTGCAGGAGGAAGGAGCGGTTATTGTCATGTAAGCCTTTTATTTTCTATGAAGAGGGCACTGAGGGAAGTCCAGCTCCAAAGAGCCTGGTGCAAGGCCTGTTGAGATTCAAGCTGCCTGGAATCAGACTGCTAGCTTGGACTCCAACACCCTTTGCCCAGGAGTCCTGCCTCCTAAGGGCTTCTGGGCTAAGCTGCCCTTCGCCTTTCCTGCTGAAGCCATTCTCATTTAAATCATAGATGAGGCAGCAAGCATCCCTCTCTAGCCTGCTGGGTGAGGGGACTGACCTAGTAGGACCTGCACGCACCTTGCTCCAGGGATGACCTGCTTTATGTCAGGAAGAACCCAAGATGAGAGGCGAGATGGAGAGCCACTCTTATACCTTGAGGTGGTTCTCTGTGCCCTGCTGCCTACAACCATATTCCCAACAGCGGAAGAGGCAGATCTGAATCTTCCCTTGCTAGACTGAGCATTTACTCTGGGTATCCCACTCTCAGAGGCTAGAGGTAATGATACAATTGGGATAGTACTACCTCTTCTTGCACATTTCTGAAGCTAAATCCATTTTTTCTCCCAGCAAACATAATTCAGGAAATGCAGAATTAATGTGTGAATAACTCAGGACAACTGAAACCAGATTTCCAGAGAATGGATTATTCTTTCGAAAAATAATAATTGTTCAGGTCTATTCATAAGCACACACTAGCAGAATTAGTTCCATATATCTGGAGAGGAATCACTGCAACCTCTCTCTTTCAAAACAGAGCAATGGTTGGCTATAAAACTGAGCAGAAAAATAGAATGAGATGCAATTGGAAGTTCTTACACTATAATGAAGAAAAAAGTTATATTGGTGCTAGTATTACTGATATTAGCTAAAACGCAACTTGATTAGTCAGGCTTCTTTCTGAATCCATTTTATTTGCCAATTGTTTTGCTTATGCAAAGAGGATGTGCTGGGTATTGTAGGACTGTCCTCGCTTGAGTTATGTGGCTATGGGAATTCACTCAGTATGTGCTGTGGGAACCATGCTGAGCTCCATGGGGCAAAGCATGGGACACATGTTTGGCAAAGGAAAGGTTCTGTCCTCAAAGAGCTCACAAGCTAAGTTAGAAACAGCTGCAGCAGGTGGCTGAGGGACAAACAGGCAGTTCATGGTGGGGGACAAGGCAGCAGCTAAGCGGGAGGGACCTCAGAGGGCCTCCTGTATAGATGGCTTGTGTGTGTGTCTGGATGGTATTGCTATAGCACGCCACACAAATCACTCTACTCTTAAGAAAAATGAGTAGTAGAAACAGAATGTTTATCCAGAGAGGCACAAAAATGCAGGAGACATGAAGAGAAGAAGAGCTTTGCTCTAAGGAAAAAGTTTTGCCAGACCAACTAGACTTTGGATGAGAGCATGAGGATAAGTACACAGTAATACCAGGTGATGCCAAATAGCACTCCTGTTTCCCTTTCCTATGAAGTCAAATCAAGGGACACTCAGGAGAAGGCAGAGTCTAAAGGTTAAATCTAATACGTTTTTCTCAAAATGCAAAATGTACTCATAGAGGGATCTACACTGAAGAATGTTACTGATGCAAATAATTTAGATAGAAAGAACAGTTAGACATGGGATTAAATTCATCCTTGGTGTACTTCAGGGAATCAACCGTGTCTTAATAAGGCATGAATAATAGCATGTGCAGTTACAATACATAACACTAGCAATGCATGTGCCTTCAAAGCCCAGGCTAGCCAGAGTGAAATCACAAGGGCTATCAATCCCCAGCTGCAGGGCATGAGATAATCCACCATGAAAGGGGCAGGGTAAATTATCCCTGCTGGTATTTAGGTGAATTAAGAAAGGTTTTGCACCTTCCCTTCAAATATTCAGTATAGCTAGCTGCAGATGAGCTATCAGATCATGTGGACAATCATTTTTCCTTAATGCAACAGAGCTTTTTTTGCTTCTTCTTTTCCAATAAGCTGATCTCAGGAACTTCATACACAGCCTCTCACAAGTTGTTTTCTGTTGGCATTTTCAGCAGAAGGGTGATGTGTTTCGCTGTTTTCTTTCCATTGGGGTCTGTTGGTCAGGATGGATTTGTTAGAACGCTGCTGTTGAAGAGGATTCTTCAGAGCATTGACCTAGGAAGTATTGTTTCTTCTGATTAAAAAAATTGCTAGCAGCCAAACAAAACATTGCAAAACAAAACAGAACTTGTGTGCTGTTACTCTCTCTCTCTCACTTAGAGAGACTGATCTTGTTTGGACAAGAACCTAAAGCAAGGGCTAGCAGAGGACAAAGCAGAGAGAACATAAAACCTTCTTCTCCTCTGGTCAGGTCATATAACAAGTCACCTGGCAGTTCATGAGCCCCTTGTGAACCCTTTCTGTGCAAAATTTCCATTTTAGGTTCTTCTGTAGGGGGCATTGCTCTCAAATGCATTGACAAATGAATTTCTCTGCTTAGCCTGAGTGTTGATCAGTGCATTAGGGATGCACTTCATTGAATGAAAAGTAGTCTTTGAGATAGAAGGTCATTCCTCCAACGTGATTGTCTACACCTTGGAGAGTATCTTCTTTCCTTTAGGCTTTCTCCCCTTGCTTGGCATTTCATTCCACCACCCAGACCACTGATGGCTCATCTTCTGTGCACACAAGGGCAATCCTGTCTGCATCCCCCAAACACGTCCTGCTCTAGGGAGCAGGGAGCTACTCTGCTTCTACTATTGCCAAGGAATTCCTGAAAAGCCTGAGATCTGTCTGGACCATGCTGAAGATGGTGCAGAACCACCTAAATCCCAAAGCGACTATTAAAACAGACATTCAGCAAACTATACTCCCTTTTACTCCTGCCATGCCTTTTGGGGGATCAGGGTAGCACTCTCCCCAAACTCCAAAGCTCTGCTTACTATGTAGGGGAAGCATAATGCCTGCCCTGCCCTGGGATATTCCTCACCAGGGGCACAGCCCAAAACTAACCCACAGCTTGTGCTGTGCGTAGTTGGGGCCTCAGGAGCCCCTTTCATACAACTCCGCAGTCCACGGAGCTATTCCAGGTGAAGCTGACCCTTGGACATCTGTAGTGCAGAGACATGGTGTTGGAAAACAGCAGTTGCTTCTTCCAGCACCGCATGAAGTTTACGCACCAGCAAGTGAGGCTCACAGACCAGGTGGCAACCAGAGCCCAGATGCCTCTGTCCGCTTCATTCATAGAATCACAGAATCACAGAATGGCTCAGTTTGGAAGGGGCCTCTAGAGGTCATCTAGTGCAACCCCGCTGCTCCAGTAGGGACACCTAGAGCACGTGGCACAGGGTGGCATCCAGGCGTGTTCTGAAGATCTCCAGAAAAGGAGACTCCACAACTTCACTGGGCAGCCTGTTCCAGGGCTCCCTCACAGTAATGAAATTCTTTGACACCTCAGGAAGCAAAGACCAATAATGGACAAAGCAACATGCAGTGTCCTTGCCAGTACTGACTAGCTAGCTACTTGCTAGTCAGGTAATAATTTCTATTCCCACAATTTTGCCTTTAGTGTAGCTGTAGACTAATATCATGTCACGACCCTGCTGTTTCTAAGGTTCAGAGAGCACTTCAGTGAGAGGGTAGCAAAAAATAAGAGTGAGTACAACTATTATCAAGAATACAAAGAGTAAATAAAGAGCCTGGCTTTCTTCACAGATGGGATTTATGGCCTGGCCCACCCCTCATAACAAAGAGATGCTATCTTCTCTTGAGACATTTCTCAATCAGAGAAAAAAAAAGCAAATGCACAGATTGAATTTATTTAGTGTTAACTGCTACATGATGCACTGTTTAATTACATGAATGTAAATTTCATCAAAGACAAGCCTGAAAGGCAGGAGAGTTATTCTTGTGGTATAAAGATAGGAGCAAAATAAAGGCAGGCTGGAAATAACATGGAATTAAAAGGGATAGTTTGGGAGGATTTGTGAAGAGATAAAGTAGTTTTAATCGTGTGACTAATTTCACTGACCTTTCACTGGAGATGGATTTGGCTTTTTACCTTTTATTTGACCTCATACATAGATCAGCCCATTTAGCTGAGATCATTTCAGCTCTAGGAAAGCAATTGCACTGTTAGACTGAGATGATAGATATTTGAACTCAAAATGATCTTTTTTCATACAAGAATTAAGCTTCATAAAACTATTAATTTTCTAACATACTACATCACAAAACACTGTGCTGTATCCAGAAAGTGGCCTGCTGGCGTCTACTCTCTTATTGTGCAGCAACGCTCTTTTCTTTTTCCTTCTTTCTTTTCACTGACCTGGCTGCTCTTATTATTTCTTTCACAGGAATCATTCCTACACCCCTACCTGACTTTATTTTTACAACTCTCTCTACATACAGCTGTTATACTGAATTTAATTCAATGTCTCAGCCAGCTATTGATAGGAAAAAAACTGAAATGGTTATCCTCAATTAACAGTTCTAGTCCCCTGCTATTAGAGGCAAGTGCATCTTGTAACATCCTTCGCAGACACAGTGAGCTTCAGCATCAAGAATCTTTTAAAGTAACCTTTTTGGCCCACCACTAAAAGCTTGTTTTCTACCTCTCCTCCCACGATGGGAGTTCCGATTATTTCTACAGCTCCCACTGTGCATTGGTCTGTTTTCACAAAGATGGATAAAGAGATGGATTTTAAAAAAACTCCTTTTATAAATATGACATGTAGTTAATTCTTTGTTGTAGGTGATTAATCTCCTGGCAGAGCATTCAGAGCAGGGTAATATGCAGAGTGATACGGAGCAATTGAAGCTAATGTTGACTTAGCCCAACACCAAATCAATGCCAAAGTACATGGCTTCTGATCTGCTTTCTAATATATCAATAAAGGCTACAGGATGAAATGCATCCTGACATTTGAATGGAATTTAACACATACCTCAGCTTTGTGGTATCTCACTATAGAAAGCCGAATTTCACCCACAGAGAGCACACACTGATGTGTGCAACATTCTGCCTTGGGCTTTTAAAGGCCATTTCCGAGCACTGCCAAGCCAGACTTCCTTTGGAGTTACAGAAATATACCGCCTGTTCTGATGCATTGTTCACTTATACTCCATGGCTTTTCATGTTGGGGAAAGAAAGAATTTACTTAAAACCAAGAAAAGTGTGAGATGTAGATGCAGGATGGGAAAAAATTCTGATTTCCATTTTAAAAATTTATTTTAGTTTAGTTTATTTTAGTTTTTAAGGTTTTTGGAAGTGTCCATATCCCAGTCTACCATAACCTGAAAGTCTCTCAACTTTTTAGGGAATGACACTCGTGGAAAATCCACAGTAGCTCAACATGTCAAACGTGCTCAGGTTACTGCGTGGTTTCTACTTGTCCAACAGCAAATTCATCAATAAGAAGCACATAACCAACTACAAATACCTATCACCAATATTATGTGTCTGGGAAGCACAAATCATATGCTGTCATTTTCCAGCCAGGCGTTAAGTCAATATCTAAACCAGATGCAGTGGTGGCATATGATATTTTTGTAACAAGCCACCCAAATAGATTAATGGTCTTGGTTTCGCAGTAAACAAGACACATGGGAACTCATCATGAAAACACTCCCCCTTGTAGAGGCACGTGGAACATGAGCATTCACAATCAGCTATTCATTACAGAGGCTTTTGAAACTGTGAATAATTTCTACCCACTGGGAGAAATTAGAGGCACAGTGTCTGCCTGCACATAGGTGACTGGAGGAGAAGGGACCCACTCACAGAAAGTAACATATTTGGTTCTGGCACTTGCTGCATTGTTGCAGAAGAGTTCTGAATCTTCCTGGATTAATGTGCTTCCGCTGCAAAAAATAGGAATTCAGTCTATGGAAGGAGCATCAAAAAATAGTGAGTGAAATTAGTTTAGGATTTAAATTAAACAACAGCAAAATCAAAAGATACGAAAATAGACACATTTTTGTGGACAAAATTAATACTTCCACACGAAAGCCATATTAGACTTTGGGGAAAATTATTGCAAGCAAAAATATCTTTTTGGCTTCCAGTTGTTGAAAGTCAAATACAATTACATTCTTAAGAACTGGGAACTGAAAACTGCAATACTAACCTTCACGTTACAGGTCTCAAGGTCCACCAGCTCTTCACACAAATCAAGCTGGTGGTCACCACACGTTCGTGATGACTGAGCTCATTTGCAGTCAATCCAGAGTTCCTTGCAGAGGATCTCTGAGCTGCAGCACAAAAGAGGCATACTTATCTTCCTGTTAGAGGAAGTTTATATAACTAAGTCAACAGAGAAATAGAAGCACGGGATGACTGGAAAGCCTCAAAGGATCAAGGAAGAAATGAACAAACAATCTACATTACCAGTCCATCACAGTATGTAGGCAGACCACAGTGACTTACCGCTTTCCTCAAGACATCAGAAACCCAAATATATGTATAGCAGTAATGTTATCAATGTGGAGTCTTACTAAAGATTTAAGATAAGCATGTCCTTCAGTATTTTTATCAATAAAAATAAGATGTGAGCAGGTCCCTGAAACTAAGGCAGTGCTTTGCAGAACTCAGGCTACTGTCAACAATAAAGTGGTCCATATCTACATGGAGTAAGCAAGTGGGCATCTGGGATCTACTTTCTGTTGTATTTCTGAAGCAGCTATAGCCAATACTCTCTGGCTTCCAGACAGATGAGTAGGATGGAAGAGCCACTTCAGCACTTGTTCAGCCTCAAAGATTTTAGCTGGTGTTTTCGTGGCAGGACATGCTCTCCTACACCTCACAGAGGTTGCTTGTTTTTATGCCACTGCTGAAGAATTGCACATATCTTTCTTCAAAGTCTACCACAATATCCTTATCTGAGCCTTGAAGAACTTTATTTACTTTCCTTCTCTCAGTACAGTCTTAGTCCCCTTTCTGTCTCTTTTCATTTTCCTCCCCACTATGCTTTCATCCCTTATGATACAGAAGCAGGACTGTATTACTCATCCATCAAGGACTGTAGCTCTCCCATCCATTTGGCAGCAATTCTGAGTATCTATGACATTTCCAAAAGATTTGTATTAAAACTTTTTGAATTTCAACCAATTCAAGGCTTTTATTTGTGTGTCAACTGTAAGCTCTTTGATGCAGGAAATGTCTGTGAGTTTATACAGTGTTGAAAACAACGGAGCTATTCTTGGTTTATCATTAGGCACTGCCATAACAAATCTAATGACAACAGTCTGAACTCCCTGCTCCAGCCCATGCCTCAACATGAAGATTTTCGAGGTATCAAAGATCACTGCTAGCAATCCCTCTATAACATGAAACAACACCCACCTCCAACATCAAAAATTAGAATGTCCTTGTCTGAAAAAAATTCATTCGCATGATAGTATCTGCACACTATGTTCTACTCTGAGGGAGAAATGTGTTTATGAATGCAGGTTTGGAGCTCACTCACAGATGTGAATATGTACAGGTTGTGCCATGCAGGTAACTCTATTCTGATGTTGTCAGATCTGGTAACCTTGGGTACGGATGATATCAGCTGAGCCTGTGTCACATATGTAATCCAAGGTACCAAGGTGATCTATGTTAACTTGCACAGACAAAACCAAGCATTGGCATTAGCTAATTCTGGGTTCAGCAAGTACATTTAGAGAGATCAAGTAAGTAAAGAGAGAAGCCTACACGCCTTTCAGAGGTCTGGGATTACAATAGGACCCAGAAGCGTTTGCTACAGAAAAGCTTCATAAATCTGAGTTTATCACTTTCCTGTATTTGACTGCCTTGCTTTAGAACAAAACTACCAATTACAAAGCGCATTCACAGTAGCTGGTGAAGGATCTCAGGTGCTTCTGCTCCCAGGAAGCAGATGACACATCAGTCAATGTTGCCTCATTGTCACTGATATGTCTGATTTACTCCACTAAGAATCAGGCCTGATTTGGCCTCTCTGCAGATGACATAGTAGCTAGATTTAGATGGTGAGTACACATCTTATCTATCATAAGTTCTATAAATAGTTGTTGTATCCATGTACAGTATCTTGCTAGACTATTCACAGTAAGATCCAAAGCCCTCCGAAGCCAATAGAAAGGATGCCATTTACCTTAAAGGGCTTTGGATCAGGCGGTTATAAACTTCTCACCTCTAGGGTATGTGACTACGTTGTTCCAGGCCCATCACATAGTGCATGGCAAGCTGTGGTCTGTAATAGGCTTCCATCTGAACTGACAGTGTTTTCTGACTATAGGGAAATTGCAATGGGAGGGAGAAGAAAAACACAGAACAAAAGCAGACAGAAGGGATGGGAGTTAGGAGGAGTCTATCATCTGCTTTGGTACATTTTCCTGTCCACAATAAGGGAAAGATTAGAGAGAAAGAAAAATGAACGAATGCAAGGTGAGAGCAGGTTAGGAGATAGCTGGTGGGAGGCACCATGTTCAGTGGCTTGAAGTCTGTTTATGCTGAGATAGATGCACTGGATGAGAGTATTCAGGGTTGCTTTTCTTTGTTTAGCAGTTGTTATCATGTCTTCTACCTCGAAATGGGAACAACAAGTCCTGAGCGGGGATGTCTACTCTCAGTGATTCTGCACAGGACATGTACCAGAGAAGTAGATTGTGTAAACTTCCTCCAGTGAAATTCTTGAAACAGATAATGTTTAGCTTTCTACAGCACCAGGGAAGAGGGGACAGGAAAGATGCCCCAGCTTTGAGGACTGGGTGACAGGCTGCTCTTTCTCTCCTCTTCTAAATCTGGCTTACGGTATCTGAGTATTCAGATGTATACAGACAGGTAGGAGAGCATCCCTAGTACACTGTCTAAGGACTCTGTCAGAATAAGGCTGCTTGTGTTTAGCGCTGTACAAAGAAAATTGAAGGATGGCCTCAGCTCAGACAAATTACAATCTAGATATAAATAAAAGGCAGCAAACTCGGGAGGATGTGTTTAAAATTAGACTGTTTTGCCAGCAGAGTACACTGCTAGTTTCATTATCTTCTGCATGGGACTGCAGACAAGGAGAAGGCCTCCCTTGCTCCCACATCTCTTAGGTGGAACCAGGGAGTCAGACAGCTCCTCAGTGTCACATTCAGCCTTCACAAGGCTCAGAAAGAGGACCTTGAGGGGAGAACTTAAAGGCCATCACTAGGCCTTTAAACCCATTCCTTGAGGAAAGCTGGGAACTGGGAGAGAGCAGGTAGAGAAAATGTGGTGGTAAGGGGGAGAACTGAGGAAAGGGAAAGGAGAAGGGACAAGAGAAAAACAGCAGAGACAGGAGAGTCAGAAATTTTCCCAGTAAGCAGTTAAGCAGTACCAAGGGAGAACTAGCAAATATCCAAATGAATGAGAGAGAGCTGGCAGCTGCTGAAGATGGGGAAAGGGCAGGCACAGTGTAAATGGGTAAAAGAGCAGGGTGAACAGCTTGCCCCTAAGAGGCAGGCCTGAAAGCTGGCAGCAGAAAAAATCCCCAAAGGCAGCGTAAGAGGTCAAGAAAAGAGGTCAGGAAGAAGGAGTGGAGGAAGGGGTATCCCAAGAACTGGATGCTGTGGAGGAAGTTGTACAAACTTCCTCCTTGAGGACTGGCAAGCCTGGATCCTGATTTTTATCCTGAAGCAGCAGGGTTAAATTTGTTTTCTGTTGCAAGCCTAGCTAGCGTAACTGAGGATATTATTATTCATATTTGTGTCTAATAAAGGTTACAGTGTGAAGCAGCTGGAGCAGAGCTGTGAAAGGTGAATGATATTAATGTTTTTATTGAGGACTTGGTAACACCGAGTTCACGTCTTTTCAGGTTTATCTGTCCCACAGATGAGACAAGATAGACAACACAAAAGCGAACAAATGAAAATGCATGATCCTGCTGGAGGCTGTTCCTCGGCAATCAGGACAAGACAGGTAGCTGGACATATCCCTTGCTTCTGGTGTCTTCATTTACCCCTTGCAACAGAAGTGACATCATTCCCCTTACAAGAACCTTGACTCATAGGTCAGTTTTTTTGTGTCAAAAAATGGTCACAGATGCTAACTTTTACGACTAGCATTTTTCACAACGTGGAAGACAGCTCAAGCACTTCAGATAAATCCAAACCAAGCTCAAGGAATGACGACTCAGGTCATTCTGGAGAACATCAGCCTTCATTTATGCAGGGCTACAGAGTAATAGTCTTTGCTGTGTCAATCCCTGAACTGCTTTAATACAAAATGAGAGTGGGCTGACTTGCTAGTACAAGTCACATAGTCCACTGCCTTTAATACTGCAGAAGTTAGTGGTTTAGCAGCCTAACTAAAAAAAATAATTTTAAAAAAATCAACAAATAATTTTGCTTGGTTAGAAACAGCAGAAGCCTCTTTTTTAGCTTCTTTGTTTTGTTGCTATAACCTTTTTTTAAAGGAAATCCAGTCAGTGGAAAGCTTTCAATCAACTTAAAGCACAGCATGGCGATGAGTGAGTGCCCATCTTAAGCCGACATCCTGGCCGCTTCCCAGAGCTGTGCTCACACTCCCATGCTGGGCATCAGGGCTGGATGATTCTCTGGGGCTTTTGCTGACAGAGTTCCACCTTGCAAAAATAATGAGCTCCTCCCTGGAGCAGAGCTTATATCACAGGTAACCCCTCTGCCAAGCATATTCTAGCCCCAGGCTAGAAAAGTATGACTTACTGTCTTGTTATATAAATAAGTTAGGATTTTAGAAAAACAACAACAAACAAAAACAAACAAGCAAACCAAAACCTTGAACCATCCTAGATACTCATAGCTCTGTGGCTACCTGACAAGTAGGATACAAAAGTTTACAGTTACTTGTTGTTCCTCTAAGACAGACCATTTTCTTAGCAAATCTGCAATAGAACTATTCATAAAAAAAAGATTTCTCCCTTACAGAGTATGAAGGTTTGTGTTCCCAATTTTTTGTCTACCTGTAGATTTTCTCTACAGGCATTTGTGCGTACACAGTCTTGTGTTTCCCTGGTCTTATTTATGCAGCCATCTCAGAGACTCTTTGAAACCCACTTCCCTGAGGAAGACAATGATAAGGCATGGATTGCTCTTTTCGTTTGAACTTTACATCCTCCTCCACACACTGCTTTGTGCTTGACCAGAGTTAGATTGGTCAGTGCAATGCAGAAAATCCTGCCAGAGAGGCTGTTGAATCCAGCTTGACTGTCATGGCAGCAGATCCCATAAAAATGCTTAGGCCTTATTCATGAAAGAATGCTCTTCCATTGACATCTATGGGGAATTTTGTTCATGAATCATCAGATATGATTGTTACCTCAGGTTTGCTCTAAGTCTTGTGAATAAGCTGAATTCTGTTCTAGTATGATCAGTTTGATATGGCGCCTAGACATGACTTGGCTACCACGATAATGCACGCCTTAAAATCCTCTAGTTATAGCTGCTCTGGCTGGGAGGTCTAACCTCATTGTGTGCAGTGCTCAACGCAGAAGATCTGTGCTTATTGCAGCAATCTGAATAAGTTGGAAAACAGTGAAATAGTGCAGTACAATATCTTAAAAAATAGCTCTAAGAATAACCTAATTCTATAAACCTGTCAAAGGAGGTAAGTCACTGGGGAATGACAAAGGCGTTTTTTTTTTAGTCAGCCAGGATTTAGTTTACTGTATTATTTTTACCAAACATGCTGTGAGGCTTTTGGAACTCAACATTCGCCTTTTGTTTTCAGAGAAGTGATCTTTTCAGAGAAAAGATCCCACTTACAGGGTAAGCATCCTGTTCAGTCCTGTATGCAACCCATTTGCCAAGATTCTTGATTAACAAGAACAGATTCATGTCCTTAGCCTGTCCAAAAGGTCTTCTTTACACTAACTCTGGGAAACCACTCCTTCAGCAGCGACTCAACACTCATTTCAGATGTTTGATGACCTCACTGCTGTCTTAAAACATAGGGCAAAGTTTATTCTTCTTCACTGTCATTCCTTTCTATAATGAGGGAGAGAAGAAAAGACAATTATCATTGCTCAGATGGCTCAGAAAGTCAGTAATGAGATGGAAGATCTCTCAGCACTGGGTTACCAGATCGCATGTGAGTTAGGTGTGGTTTCCTGACCAGCCTAAGCCTAAGCCTTGCAAGGCCTTTGCAAAACTGTGGAGCATCGCTCTCTTGTCCATGAGCTCCCATCCTCTCCCTGTAACAGTTTATGACTCATGCACCTAAGAGATCAGTCACATCAAGCTTATCCAGCTTGATGGATCCAGCGCTCATCCAGCAGAAAAAAAAAAAAAAAAAAAGGGGAGGAAAAAAAGGAGGATGTGTCCAAGCCCCTCTGATCTGTCTGACTGCTCAGCCACATGACTGCCAAAGGTGTAAAGACGATGAGGTAGGAATGTGTTACGCAGGGCTGAGTCAACCCTTTCAGAATTAGTACAGAATTAGACTGCCTTAAGCCAATGATGAAAGCAGAGAGAAAACAAAAATATCTTTTTAATCTAGGAATTAAAAAGCCTATCCATTTGTCATCATTACTGTGTCTGAAGATTTTACAATAATTACTGTAGAACTAAAAGATGGGAACTCATCTCTGCTCATTATCCAGCTAGTCTAAGCTAGTTTCTCAGATCCCTCTAATGGAGAGAGAAGCTTCCAGAGGAGGATACATCCCCAGAAAGGATAGCTGTTACAGGAGAGACCCATGTTTGAAGATGTCTTTGAGTACAGAGAAAATCCCAGCTCACTCTCCAGAATGCGTGCATTTCACATTTCATTTCATTCTCCTCTGGAGTCTCACTCAGAAATCTTCATAGTCTAGGGACCAGGTTGAACAGTGCTTGCACCCTCTGCGCTTGCTGTAATCATGGGGAATTTCTGCTCTCCCATCACTTATTACTAAAAAGTGGACACCCACCACCTTTTGAACTCTGCCTGGCTAATCAGGCAAAAGTGTATCCTTCCAGAAAGCAATTGATTTGGAGAGGTGGAGAGAAGAAACATTATTTTTACTAATAGTTTTGTATATAATTTTTCCCTCTGGACGTTCTTTTCTGCTCTCTTAGGGCAAGGTCTTAGAGTATATAACTTAAAAGATCTGGTATGGAGATTTTGATCATAATGACTTAATTAAATGAGGTGTTTGGGGAGTTTAATATTACATCATTGCTGATGGCCGGCTGATTGTTTTACTTGCCTTTGATCAACTGTGTGAGCGGACAGTCATCCCAATCACCACGGGCCTACAGTATCCGTCATCACCCCTCGGTCCTATTTGTCTTGCGTGTGTACGCAGAAGGCCTGCTTTTGATGAACTGTGAAAAGAAAGATGAACTGTTGTAATGAAAACATTCCCTCCCCAAGATCCTCTTTAGACAACATTCAATTGGTTTGACCTTGTCCCCTCTCACAACGGATGGTAATGATTCCTGCAGATGACCGGGTCATTCTGTGGACACTTGGGAGCGAGGGAGCTGGATTCTCCATCTGCACTAGCTCTTTGGATATGTAGGCTGTGGCAGGGAAATGCAAGAGGAGCATGGGTAGACATACCTGAGATAGACAGTTGTTATCAGGCAGATTGGAGTCCTTGTAGGTGGCTTGTGCATTCGGCCGCCTAGTTATATACATGCTCATGCAATACATAGCTAGCCAGCAGGAGCTAGTTCTCTCAGGGCTGCAGTCTCATCTCCAGCTGAAGCAAAGGCAGGCCTCAGCGAGGTCATCAGAGCAGTCCATGTGGTTTCCCTTGCCCATCTGTCCTGTAGGCAAATACAACCTGGCAAATCGTAATAAGGGTTACTAGCAAAGTTAGAGATCTCCCTCCTTAATTCCCAACGATCCATCCTTCTCTGAGGTATTTAGAAAAGTGACATCAGAGCTGGTACACACAGTCTGAGTATCCCTTGAAGCTGTCATAGGAAATGTATTGAGGACACCTCAATACATAGGAAATGTATTGAGGACACCTCAATACTTATCCAAGGAAATCCTTGGATAAGTATTGAGGTGTCCTTGTCCCTCTATCAGCTGAGCAGGTGATTGCCTTTGAAATGTATCACTGGCTGAGGAGAAGAGAAAAGCTTTCTGGCACTTAAAATACTGTGTATTATAAAAATTTTAAAATATTTGAAAGCTTAACAGGTAACTGCATATTTGGAGGCACCAAAGGACATGCAAACCATGTTATAAATACTTACTACCAGCTTATGCTGTGCTCAAAGAAGTGAGAATAAGCATGAGAGAAAAAGGATAAATAGGTAAAAGATGGCACAAGAGAGCAAAGGGACTTGTCCCAGGCCATATACTAGCTATAAAACCAGAGTCCAAACAATTCTAGTTGGTGTCCTATTTGAAAGGACACACAGTTTAGTGTGGTGGCCTTGAAATCCTTCTTGGCTGACAGCATTTTCCAATTGCACCTGAATATTTTGGGGACATCATGACGCAGCAAGCTGTTGCAGTCTCATAGGCTAGGCAACAGGTCTTCCAACAACACTGTCAATTCCTTAAAGTTGCTAATAATTTTCTGAACAGCAGCAATCCAGACCTCCCCCAGATTGCCCCAAATGGAGCTTCAGCTATTTCACTCACAGAAATATTGTTTGTGGAAATATGCATAAATGAAATGCATGGCAAGATCCTGCTGATTTCCTCATACTTCTTCCATTTCATGAGTTTCTTGAAAATGCAATAATTGCATGCATGGCAGTTATAAGACACCCTGACACTTGAGCACCTGCCAAGTACTGACCGTTCTTGCTTTGTCATGCTTCAGCGAAGCAAGAATGCCACTGTTTCTCTAGGAAATAGCACAGCTACCAGCATCTCAATAGCTATAATAAGAAGTCTTGCCAGATGTTACTATCTGCAGATCAGAGTGGTAAGGAGGATCTTTTCTGCCCATAACTGCAGCACAGAATCATGTAAACATGTTTCATTTAATCAGTTTAGTCAAGTTTTCTTTTATTGCAGGCACCTTAGATATTTGTGGCTGGCCTGGCTTCGCTTTCTCTTGACCCCTGCCGGGGCACATTGCAGTCATCTAGAAGACTGCAGTCCTGTCACTTATCTTCAGTTGAGGGGCTCCATAAAGGCATATTCCTGTTTGCCTGGATACAATGTGAGGGTAGCCAGAATGCTTCACTCTTGTATGGACCCTAATACATGCTAACCCCATTGCTTTCTTTATAGTGCAGTAAGCCTGCAAGTTCCCATCACTGTCCCAGGAAAGTAGCACTTCCAGCAGATGTGGTAGATTTAGCAGCGTTCATTCAGGCAGAATTCCTCATTAACCTTAAAAGAATTTTGTCTGAGAAAGAGCTGCAATATTAATCCTGGAACTGGCAGGACCAGAGAAAGAGCTTGGGATTCCCCTGTGGGATTTGCTCCACACAAAGAATGTTACCCAGACAGGGCTGCCTAAGAGATGAAGCTGTCTCTCTGACCAGCATCTGAAGCGGTACAATGAGGCTGAAAACCTGAGCTGGATTCGTGAGGTAGCTGCGTGGGTAGCAGTTTACGGTGCGTGCGGCAACAAGCATCAGGAGATTACTTGCTCCAGTAACTTGGGTTGGGTATTGAGAACCCAAAGTAAACACTCAAATCACAGTTTTGTAAAAAGGCTTAATACCCTATATTCATAAAACATCTTTCATTCAAGCGGCATTTTAAAGCATTTACGTTCTGCATACTCAGAACAGAGGGTGAAGCTGAACTCAGTAACCTTTGCTCCAGGCAGTGATGGGAGGGAGGCAGGAGGAACAACCAGGCATTTATGCAATCCTGAACTCAGAGTGCACCAGATGTAACCTGTACCAGCCCAGGCCCTGCTCCAAGAGCATACGGTGCCTGCCCATCTGGGATGCAGGTAATCAGTGCTCCCAGACGCAAGGTGGGCAAATAATGTGCTATCCATGGACTGATCTATCTTCACATCAGCTGTATCCGTAAGAGAAATAAATGGAGTTAGGTGCTCAGGTCTCACTGGAAGGAATGTTCCCAAGTATCCAAATAAGTAAGCACTGTGGCCAAAAATAATCCCAAAATGAAACAAACTCCAAAGAAAACTAAACGCTGAATGTGAGTCCGTAAGTTATTTGGCAAAAGATTTTTTACTGGGCAATACATAAAGGTATCCCTTGCACCCCTGTTTTGCTAAGTATTTAAAAAGCAAGTATCCTACCACTGATTTAGTGCCAGTGCTTGACTGTTTAGTCAGAAGGAGAGCTTTATCCTCTCCTGGTGCATGTCAGCAGATACGTTCAGAAGTTCAATACATATCCCAAGTGTAGAGCTACTGACTGATAGCACCAAGCACAGATTTTCCTTACTCAGAAAGCTCTCCAGCTGCTTGGGATGGAGAAGTGGAGAGTGAAAAAATTCCCTGGGAGTTGCTATCCTGGGGATGTTGTTCTACTAGGCCTAGGTATGTTTGCAGATGTGCGAAATGATGGATGCAGGGATTGATGAGCATTTTTGTTTGAAAAAGAAGCATATTTAATTTGCTAATTTTCAAGAAACCCAGTAAACAAACCCCAAAGTCCTCTCTCTGCAATAGGAACTTTCTTCTTCGGGGAAAGTCACCTTGAGGTGGAATAACAGAACCGTACAGACGTATCATTTGCATTAAGCCAGCTAATGCATTTCAGATAATATGAGAAAGACATAACTCTTCCTCCAAAAGTATTTTTAAACTATTTCCATTTTTCCCCAGTAGTCTTCATTTCTGATATTTATTCCAGATTTGAATCCAGACCCTTTCTCTTGGTCAGCATAGCCACACGGTGAGGTTTTTAATAGCAGTAATAAAAAAGAAAACTTTTCTAGAAAGAAAATATTTAAGTTTGAAATTAAGAATTTCTTATTCCTGTGTAAGAAGAAAAAGATGGATTTAAAAATCTATGAAACTAGTAAATCAATGAAATGTAAATCCCTTTGAAAGTTCTAGGAATTCAAATATATTTCCAATCTTTGAAAATTTACAGATGAAAGAAAAAATATCCAGCCATTTGTAGATTTTGGTGAAATTTGAAAGTTGTGTGTACTACCTATGCATTCCTAGATGAATGTCAAATGTCTCACTTCATCAGCATTTATCATTATTTCTAGCTCAAAATGTGTCTGTTGCAGAAGCAGCGGACGGCCCAGCATGCACGTTGCCCTTGGCCAGCGTACTTTTTCAAACCTAAATTACTGAAGAGTTACAGAAGAGGACAAAAGGATGCAGAAGAGCAATGGAAAGGAACTGGGCTTGGATACAGGGAAGAGCTGCTTTCTGTGGGAATGCTTGAATTGTCTTTTAATTCTAAACTAGCTTGTAGTGCTTGTGCTGGCTTAGTTGCACAGGGGATTTCCAACCTTTGACCTCCCGCTTGTCGTAGTGAACCCAAGCTCCAGCCTCCCCTAGGGAGCTGCATCACGTGTGGCCGCAGTACAGCAAGCCCAAGGCTTGAGCTTCCTGCAGCTTCTGCTCAAATCTCAGCTTCCCCTTTCCTCCCGAGCTGACCGATGGTGGGGCATTCCTCCGAGCAAATGCCAGTTGCATAATGCAACTCATTAAAAATGGTCAGGATTATATAAAATGAAGCGCTAAAAATACAGCCCCAATGAACCTGCCGAGAAGAGAGCTTCTTTGGCGAGTCTTAAACCCCTGCTTGCTATAAACACTGTGAGGGTGTGCACGCCGCTCTTTTGCACAGGTCTAATATATGCATGGCAGCATGCCCTTGGCTTTTTCTTTTTGTTTAATCTTTGACTCGACAGTGTTGGAACTTGCTTCCCCATGAAATCCAAGAAAGGAGGGATTGTTGTGTGGGTCAGGTTTTGCTTTTGTTTTGTTTTGTTTCTCTCCCTTTTGCCAAGTTACAGAAAGAAACTCACCAAATCCTGCCTGCTCTGTCTGCTCTTGCTGATCCTCTGTGCTCGAGTCCATTTAATTTTATCTTCCGGCATTAAGCTTTACCTTAGTGCAGATCCTGCCCTGGCCACTCCTGGAAGGATGGCATTTTTAATAACAAGTGTGCAACCTGCCCTTCATGTTTATTTGTTTGGACTTGAAAATTCCTTAAAGGGGATTCCCTGTCCCTTGTTCTGGATTTTCTTCCAGATGATTTCAGGGTGGAGAACCCCCCAAATCCCTTCTGTGAGACAACAATTCACAAAATCAAGTAGAGACCACTAGCATGACCTCTAGCTGAAGAATCAAGGATCAGCTCTGTGACCTTCTGCTTTGATAACAAAAAGCATACAAAACTCGACTGGAAGAAACTATTAAAGGTCATCTTGTCCTCCCCTCGGCCAACAGATAGGATTGGTTGTGCTGAAGGTGCTAGAGTTTAGAAAGTTATCTATCTGAGCTGTTCCCACCTTCCCACAGCAGTGTTTTCCTCAGCTAGCTGTCCCAGCTGTTCACTAGTCTCACAACTGCAACACATCTCTTGACATCTCTCACCTGGATTTCCTCTGTTGCTTTTTAAGCCCACTACTTCCTTTCTCATCCTCAGCAGACCCAACAGCTTATTCTCTTCCTCAGTGAGTAGCCTTTCACATACTTGAAGGGTGTTATCACGTCTACCCGTCTTCAATTCCCTAGACTAAACAAACCCAACTCTTTCAGTCTTTCCTCATAGCTCATGTTTTCTAACCCTCTGATCAGTCTTGTTCCTGCTTGTTGGACTCTCTCCAGTTGGTCAACATCCTTCTTCAAGTTTGGTGCTTGCAGGTGGACACAGATGAAGAAAGGAAGGAAAGGAAGGAAAGGAAGGAAAGGAAGGAAAGGAAGGAAGGAAGGGAGGAAGGGAGGAAGGGAGGAAGGGAGGAAGGGAGGAAGGGAGGGAG
>JAWLRI010001063.1:1143184-1226875 GCA_034781795.1 Crypturellus tataupa
AAGGAAGGAAGGAAGGAAGGAAGGAAGGAAGGAAGGAAGGAAGGAAAGAAGGAAGGAAGGAAGGAAGGAAGGAAGAAGGAAGGAAGGCAGGCATATTGCTCTCTCAGTAGGGAGGATGTGTTTGGTCATAGCAGCACACTGACTGGCACAACTCTATTGCTTCTGAGCCTGCTTTTAGCTCTGTAGCTGACACTTGGATCTTCATGGTGTGCTCATCGCATGGTACAGACATGCCCTGTGGGGCTTTCTGGGTTTGTGGGAAAGGTTCAAGCTCCTAGAGTCAGTTTTCAAGGCAGCAGGATTTCTGCTGTCTGACTTCATTGTCATGTTGCAGAATTTATTCCCTGGAAATCACTCTTTCCAAACTCTAACCTTAACATCCCTTAAAGAACTTGCACTTCATGAGCCAAAATCCTTCTCTGATGTCAAATGAAGTCAATGGACCAACATGTTACAGCATCTACACTATTATACCTCAGGCAAGGCTCTGCTCCACTGTGTTCTGGGGAAAACTCCAGTGTATATTGGCTAGGACCTGAGCCAAGATTTTTCAGTTCATATTTGCAAAATTTAATCACAACAGCTCAGATTCTGCACAGTCTTAATCCCATTGAATTGTTGCTTAGTCTGAATGAGTGCCTCCGGTTTTGATTAGACCAATTATGGTTATTGACACTTTTGAATAAGAAGCGATCAAAATCTGGAAATCTGGTCACACAATGTGTTCATCCAAACCAAGACAGCATTTCAGCTTCCCAGACCACAGCATATTGTAAAAAGGGCCGATGTAAGTGCACACTGTATTGGACTATTGTAGCAAAAGACTGCTAGGAATAAACTCACTTCAATGAGGAGAAGTGTGTAGACTAGCCCTTTGCAAATAATCTCCCTAAAAAGCTCCCTTTTTGAAAAAGAGGGAGGTCAAACCAGGAAAATAAGCAGTACCTACTCCAGGAGGCAGGCTTGCCTCCTGAGTGCCAGATAATAATAAACGATGTGCTTGTAATCCACAGCGGAGATATAATGGCATTTTCTTTGACATCAAATGCTAAAGAAGGAGTTTACAGTTCTGCAAAGTGCTTTTTCCAAAACACGCAGAAAGATCTTTTACTAGAGATAGCATGATCTCTGAGGATAATGGTTCCTATCTTTTCATTTCACATCAATTTGAAGAATTTGTACAAGCAAAAACTGTGTATTTACCTAAAACTGCATAATTTCAGGGATAAGAAGGATTAAACTATTGTTAAACCCAAGTCAGTTTAGAAGACATACCAAGATCATGAAAGGGGAGAAACTGAACACGAAAAAATTGGAATCAAAGGATAATTATATCTCTTTCCACTGAATGTTTTTATTTTGTCCTGAATGTACCCTTTAGATGTAACTATAACAAGGAGTAATCCTACCTCCTGCTAGAGGGCAGCTATTCCTGAGGGTAAACACTATGGGACTTCAAGGGCACTTGCTGCAGCAACAGCACAGAGTGGGCCAGAAGAAAATGAATTTCAGAAGAATAGGATTAACTCAGTTATAATTTGACCAAATCCAAATCATTCTATATTGACCCTCCAAAAATGCCAAATGTCCCACACAATGGTCTTGAATGCAGATAAATAGTCTGGGCTCTATTTCTGCCCCATCAAAAGATTAAAGGGCAAGCTTAAACTTATTGGAAAGTATTTTCTTCTCTGTATTAATGCCACCCTTAAAAAGTTGCAACAAGTTTTATTCTGTGTTTCCTAAGGACACATATTGGCTCAGCAATCCTAGGTTTTGCTGAAACACCTGCTCTTTACAGGCTCCGTTGACTGAAGGACAAGGTAATTAGGTAACTTATCCAAAGGTCACATGATGAGTAAAGAAGGATTAGCACTCAAGTTCCTCCTGACAGCTAGTTCTGGGCTGTGACAATTAGAAAAGGTTAACCACCCTCTTTTAGCTTTTATTTTCCGTCTTCCAGAATGTGGCAGCACGTATACAGGACTGGACTATGTTACATCGCCTCAACAATATAAAAAAAAAAAAAAAAAAAAAAAAAGAAGAAAAAAGGTCATTTCTTAGCCAAAAAGGGCTTTGAAAATTCATTATACTTGGTGGGATGTGGTGTTTAGAAGAGAAAAATGCAAAACAATGGGTTAGACTGAGCACACTGAATATGGATTCTGGAAATTGGCCCTCTTAATCTGTGGTCTCCAATAAAGTTTTTACCCACCCAGCCACTCTGTGACACTTCCTCATGTTATTTTGTATCTTCTGGTCAGAGTACAGCTCACTCTTCAACCTATTTCCCAGCTCTCATTCTATATCTGCATTTCAACACCTCCCCTTTTGCTATGCTCCTCCCTCTACTACCTGTGACCTCTTGTGCACATAAAACTGCCTCGGTGGAGCTGTTACACACTGTCTGTTAATATATTTAAATGACTCATTAAAAGTGAAAGTATTCTGCACCATTCACCAAAGCTTCTCCTCTAATTCAGATTACTTGCAACAAAACTGTAGGTGAATCCCTTCATTTCCCGATTTGACATAAGTTGCTGTAAGCCACAAATTAGGACTCTCCAAGAGCCACATAGGATGAAGCAAAGCAAGGGAATCCAGGAACTGACAAGTCTCCCATTTCCCATAGTTCTGCTTCCCAGTTAGCAATTGCCCTTCATGGAGCTGCCTTGACTCTAAGGGAGCCTTTTGGCACAGAAGGAGCTGTGAGTAGTCTTGCTTTCTTCCTTTCAAACAAGCTCTTTTCTCCACCAGCAAATGTGCCCTCTGTCTTATACCCTGGAAGAATAACTCGTGCACAGGATTGCTCAGCTTGAATCTGCCACAGATCCCCAAGCCTAGCCATGGAACACTATTGCATAGCAAGATCCTTGCCACTGTTTCCAGTCAGCCCTGGCCCCTCGGCTGACACAGTCAACAAGTTCCCCAGTGCCTCAGTCCCCTCTGCTAATGTTATCAGATATGTGTTTGCCTCTTCCCTTCAGCCTCTGCAATGTCCCTGGGGGCCAAATAGCTCACCTCAGCTCTCAATAAGGCCAGTAGGCTCCCTCTGAGGAAGCTGGATCCCTCCTTGTTTAGTGCCTAAGTGCTGCGCCGCCCTCCTTTTCTTGACAGTGAGTGGGCATTAACATCAAACGCTCATCGTGTTATTGGAGATCACTGAACATGTTTTATCCATGTCTGGAACAGAGCTGTGTGAGGGACGGACACTCATTGTCACAGTCCGAGAAGGCACATACCACACTGGGCTGTGTAACAGAGTACTATATCCCAATCTCTGCACTATAAATATAGTATTGAGGTAAAGGGTTGAAATAAAAAAATACCTTCACTAGTTGCACTGTGCATTGGCGATGCAGCCATTTCCTTGCTTGCCATTTCCTTGCTTGTCAGTTCTTTAAATTCAGGTAGCTTTATAATCTGAGAACCTCCTGGAGCATTTATCAGAAGCAACTGTTTCAGAGTCAGCGAGGGTCCACCTCCCAAATATTAGTTGTCTGGATTTGCATAACTTAAATTCACAGCCACTGAGAGTATTCGCAAAGGCGAGACTTGATTATAAGCTGTGAGCAGGACAGCTTGACTTTAGAAAGTCAGCTCATATTTCTCATGTGTTAAAAAGAGCACCTGTTTAAACTATGTAGATCTAGCTAACAGAAGGCATGTCTTGGGCACTGACCCGTTAATAGAAAGGGTGGGGTTTTGTAGTCATTAACAGCAATCAGCAACTGAAACAAACACAGCAAAATTTGCATTTTCTTTAATCCAAGGATGGGCAGGAGAGTGAAGATCATAACTGAAATAAATGTCTAACACATCATATCTCATCCCCAGTTGCTAACCTTCTGACATGCCCTCCATCAAGAAACTAGAACCTCAGAAGCACGTTAACCATTTCTAATCCTAGAGAAATTCCCTGTACTGAATAGTAGCTAATGACCTTGAACTAACTCCTACCAGACAAATGGAGAACATAAATTATAATCAGAGTATACTGCTCTCACAGTAAACTACTGTGCTACTCCCTCTATAAACTTGTTGTAAAGACGTTGATTAAAATATCACAAAGAAAGAATAAACTTTCTATACATGTTTTCAGCAGCAGACAGTATTGATGAACTTGCATGGTTCAATGCCTCCTCCTCAGGACTGTTGGAGGTAACATCACTGCCCATCTCTCCCTGAAATCTCCCCTGAAAGCGGTGTCCTTTGACAGTGCTTTTAGCACGATCTTTTTGTTTTCTCATTCATAAACTGGTGTGTGACCAGGGCTGATCCTTGAGCAATAGCTGCCTATCTGTCTTTCTGTGAAAGCAGCTGTCTGTGTGCCACCTAAAATAAGCAACGAGGGCTACCCACGCACCTACAGCTCTGAGGACATCACCAAGTCTGAGGAAGCTTGGGTGACTGCCTGCTCCCAGGGCCAGCCCTGGCAAACGCAGTTCTCATCTGCTCCAGATTAGCATCAGCCATCTCAGCAGCTCAAAGAGCTTCAGCGCTTAGTTATGTACTCCTTCTGACAGTGATAGACAGTGATGTTTTCGACAGTCATTTAGCTCAGGAGATATGCCTGCTACCTATGACAATACTGATCAATTGCCAACAAAGCTAAATAGCGAGGAAATGCTTGGATGTGAAACACAATGTGTTGGCTTTGTGCTGGACATATAATACTTCTGGAGAGCTCTGATATTACAGGACTTCACCAGGCACATAAAGCCCTTTCTGTATCACATGTCATGCGTGGCCACTTGCGACTCTGTCATTAAAGGCCACCAGCACCATAGGCAATACTTTGATATACAATATTTTGTGAAAGATCAAGCCTATCAAAAATAGTAGATTTTTCACTACATCAAAGACAACCTACTGGCATTTAGCAAAGCACTTTTCCTTAGATCCTGGAGGAAGGAACAAACCTCATAAAATAATAAATATCTTAGCATTTTATCTCCTGATGCCTCTATCTATGTAGGTATTTATATGGCCCTCATAACTAGTCTCTGGGCACTTACCTGACCTGATTAGAGAAAAGACCTACTAAACAAAGACATTATTTGTGTGGAAAACCACACTCATCTTCTTAAAACAGCTTTCTGAAGGAGAGACAAACCTGTTAGGGGAGTGGAGTTAGTCAATGAACATTTTCCTTCAAAAAAAATTTTTTTTTTTTTTCTTAGTGGGACACTGCTGGGCTGGTGCCATATAATCTGAAGGATTTCTTTCTTATGGGATAACAGCAAAGCCAATCAAAACACTGGGGACGTGACACTCCGCTATATGTCAGATCTTTTACTTCATTTGAATAGAGCAGAGGAGTTCATAAGCCTGAGTCTTTGGCCACTGGTAAGTTTCTTCTAGGGCAGCATATCAACAAAACACTTGTATATTGCTACTCTTATAATGCCCTTTGCAGAGAGCTTGGACAAATGTAGACAACCAGTCCTGTGCCATACTTTGGATGTCTGCCAGAGCAGGTTTTTGCAGCTATGTGCATGGCTGAGCAAACCCTGAAGCTGCTGCTGCTGGTGCAGTAGTCTGAATGGCTGAGTGTTTGCTCTGACCAGTGCCATGTGTGCATACCAGGGTCATGGACAGGGAAAGGTAATATCAGAGATGGCCCTGGGGGGGAACCGACCCTCCCCTGCTTGCTGACCCTTGGAGCAAAACGGGTTGCTTGTATTTCAGGCTGCTCAGGGCCCTTGAAGAAGAACCTCACAGTCACCAGGGTGCCCCTATCCACTTCACATGTTGACTGGCACAGCGAAGAGGGAGTGAGACGCTACGTGATGAGCCCAGAGCCACAGGGGATGGGATTCACCTCCATGTCCCTTGCCAGCCAGGCTCTAGGCAGAGGCCTGCAACCTCGGGCAGGCAGACCTGGCACTGCCATCACGCATGCTGAGAGACCACATCAGCCTCCCGGCGAGGAGATCAGCGCTAGTCGCCTGCAGGGCTGAGGGTGCTGTGAGGAGAGCACTCGGCTGAGGAGGCTGGGGAGGAAAGAGGCCTCCTACCGTCTCTTATCAGCTCACCAGTGGGTGCTGCTAGCAGGGTCTTGTCAGCGAGGCAGTCATAGGCGCGGCTAATCGGGGGAGAAGGGATTAGCATATGAAATCTCGTCAGGGAAGACACACTGTGGAACTGCAAGCATGTCATCACGTCATGGACAGTGCGTGCTGCAGGGGCCCAGTTATTTTCCTATTGCCAGAGCACAGCCCTTTGCAGGTCCTGGGAGGAGAGCCGGCGGCATTTCCCCCTTTCCAAGGGGCTGATTCCCCAGGCATTGTGCAGGGGGCTCCCGGGCACTCCTGGCTTGGGGATTCCTCACCCTTCTTGAGCGTGCGAAGCTGGGAAAGCTGGGCACACATCCCAGCTGGCTTCCCCTGCCCACCAGGTGCTGGTCTACACCACAGGGCCTCTCCTGGCCCCCAGAGCCAGCCAGGGCTCCAGGCCCACCAGGAGGCCGCTGGTTGCCACCTGGCCCTCTCCTGCAGTTTCTCAGCTGCTCCTCCGATCCTCTCCCCGCTTTATGGCGCCGTGGCGTGGGAAGGGGGAAACGAAGGCGAGCGCCGAGCCTTGTTAGTCCTTGAAGGGAGCTGTCTGCGCTCTTCTGTGTGTTGTGAAGGGTGGAAAATGAGCTCATTTTGGCAAACCATCCTGAGCACGAGAGGCTACTGTCCTCAAAAGAAAGCCTGCGGGATAAGTCATTTGCGTGGATTCCCAGGCAAACTTTGGATACTAGGATTTGAAAGCAAGAAGCACTGTGAAATACCGCCTTCCCCAGTGTTTGAAATAGTACAATATACTCCAGCACTTTCCAAAATCGCACACCTATGCTGAGTTTAGCTTTTCTATTTTCCAGTCATCGACTCAGGCAGAGAGGCTCAAGCTTCCTCTTTTTGCAGTGCTTTTGTCCTGGAAAAAGCTGAGATACACAAACCAGGCACAAAACCTTTCAAATAAAGTCCTTTCAGGCTTCAGCTCAGAGTGCCACCTGCCATCATCGTTTCCCCCAACTGTTCTCAGGAGATTCTTACAACAGATGCACCTGGGCTGGAGCCAAGTTGGCATGAAGTTTGCATGCATCCCAAGACATTTTATGACCTTAATAATGTTTAGCTGGAATAACTGGGCCTGTTTACGGGCCAGGCCCAACCTAGTTAAAAGCATTTCTTTGTAGGGTGGCGAATACATAAATCAGCTTCTATCCCCTCATGTCTCTGTCATTGACCTTTCTGTTGGAGGAGAAGTGGTGCAGAGACATGTGTATGTATGCTCATGTGTCATTGTGCTGGGACCATATCCATTACTAGCTTCTGCCCTTATTCTTAGAGGACATGTTCCAGTAATAATACACCCCAGTGAACTTTTCCATTATGAGATCATGATTTCTTCGATAGGAGGTTCAGTAGCATGGTGCAACTTATTGGCCTTTAGCTGAGCTATAAAAATTTTCTCACTTTATCAACACAATGTGGCAAAGCTTTTTGAGGGAAAAGAAATGGCAGCCCTCTTAAAAAAGGACTCGCTTCCACTTTTACACTTGCAAAACCTAGATTTTTCTTGTGCACAAGTGAATCTGCATTTTTATATAGCAGAATTTGTACACCTGATTTATGCTTTCCAACAGACAGCCTTGACGGCCAAATACTTGGACTGACAACCATGCAAAAATTGTGAGCACGGGAACAAAAAGCTAATGCTAATTTTGCTACACAGGTCCCTGAAAGGGAGATTTATACTTTTGAAAATGCCTAAAGAGAAACTCATGATGTTGTGAATAAAGTGTCAATATATTGTAACGAGGACAGGACATCAGTGTTGATTTATATTGATGTAATATAATCATACTTGTTATAATTATTTCAAAGGAAAGATATTCACAGAAAAGAGCAATGGCTGACTCAAGTTTTTGTCATTGCAAAACAATAAAACCACAGAATTTATAGCTGTATAATCAAGTTTTTATTAACAACAAATGTAATCAGATAACAAAGTACATCTCTTAAGCCTTTTCTCAAGACACGGTCTGGCCAAAGTTCTTCCCTCAGCTTTGTTTAGCTCAAATCCCAGATTGCATGAAAATGATTCTTGGTGTGAAAATTGCACCCTACAGAGAGAGATTTAAGAAAGCCTATCTTTCTAGCTGATCAAAGAGACAACTAAGAGACAACTTGATTGGAGTTTAAAAGTATCTGCAGAAGAGTATCTACAATGAGATACTTCTTTACTCCATACTCCAATAGCTGGAAATTGCAGCAAGAAGAAAATAGAGCAGAAATGAGCCTTTAATAGTGAAGGCAAATTAGTACTACAGTAGATTCTTAAAAGACTGGCAGATTATCTAAAGTCTTTGGTCAATGTTGCATTTTTCTATAAACCATGGTCAATTCAGTCATGGATTATTTGTAGGAGAAAATTAAGAGTGATTGGTGGAAAGCTACAACCTGTGATTTGACTCCAGAACATCTCTTTAGGCAGTCACCTAACTATTCCTAGGGCCCCAGCTTTGATTGCTACTTTGTGTAGAGGATCAGCCATGACTTTTAAAACATCCCATAAATTAGATAACCCTTTCTTCAGGACCACGGGTAGCTGGGCATCTGCTGCCTCCCTTTATGTGTCTAGAGCATGTGGCTGTGGCTTGAAAACAAAATGCTCATAGGAGTTGAGGTAGGAATCAGACACAATTTTGCTCTTTACTTAGTACCCAAAGTGCACAGAAAACACAATATAAATAGCAAAGGTTTGCCCACGTTTCTTTCTCTGAATTTCATCTCTATGCTAGGGCAATTTTGAGTTTTGGTCAGTTCTGGGATAGTTCCATTGATAAACCAGTTTTACCCCTGGTAAGAAATACACGTTGGGATCTTCCCTTTCCTCCCCAAAACTTATTTTAGGTCCTTGGAAAAATCCCACAAGTGAGTCTTCTTCAAACTGTTTTTTTTTTTTTTTTTAATCCTGTCTGTTCTTTGCTGTCCTATTTCCATTCTCCAGTCTCCTTCTTTGTAGATAGGAGCTACATTCCCGTTCCCACCAACGTCATTAGCATATCAATTGTTTGCTCAGAGGACAGTCATTATGACTCTGTTAGTCTCTGTTATTACTGTGTTGCCCTTAGACTGGTGCTAGAGGCCTTGTCAGCAAAGGCAGAAACAGAAAACATTGTGTGATAGTGCAATGACCATAGCAACAACATCGCATTAATCAGGGTCCATAGTCTGTGCAAAGACAAACTTCCCAAACCATCCCAAAAGCACAATGCAAAAGACCATCACACCCCCTTTCAGCTAAGAAACTACAAAATGCCCCAGATATTCCCTTCTAGATCTCCCTTCTCCAGGCCATCAAATCATCCAGGAATAAGCTAAACTCACATAAACCATCACAGGACAGTAAACACTTAACTATCAAGGAGGGTGTTAGAGCAGAAGACTTCTAGGCTATCTGAAGCATTTTGTTTACGGACTGGTGGTTTAGATTTCCCCATACTGGGGAATATCCATCAAACGGATCAGTCAAAGCAGCAAAACTTACAAATCCCAGAGGACATCTAAAAAATGGGTTGATCAAGTTGTTAAGAAAAGAATAACAGCAATTTACTTAGATCAAGCAAATGCATACCTACATAAACATATACACATATACACACACACACACATATATAGATATGCAGCTCACCATCTGTTCCAAGATCAGTGACATGACTGTGGCCTTGTGAAGTCAAGGAGCACAAGATACATTTTTACCATGCTCGATTTGTTAAGGTATTAATGTCCTTAGGGGATGGAATATATCTTCAAAGTAATTAGTTCAAGTTCAATCATTTGCCTTTGCTGCTATTACAAAATAACCAGTAGTCAGGGGATGCACATAGGTTTCTGTATACAACATCAACAAGACATGCACAATGTTGGTAGACCGAGAAGCACAAGTTTATATTCCCTCATATCACTGATTGAAAGTGTGGACATCATTGCTGGCTTAGTTAGGAGCAGAAAATGAAACAAAAATGGCTTCCCAGGCAGAAATTCCTTATATAAAGATAGATAAATTCAGGAGACAGTCTGAAACTGCTACTTCATGGCCTTCCTGTCTTGATCTCTGAGGTTCCTATACTTCCACGAGGAGAAAGAATTAAAGTACATCCCAGACAACCAGCGACATGGACTGTGGTATGCAGGACACTCTCGAGGGCAGCTTCATGACACTGCGATTCACCCAGGAAGGTCCACAAACCTTTCTGAGAAGGGGGATTGACCTCAGACGTCACCTTGGGAGCAGTGCAGCAGAGGATAAAATGGAAGGAAGATGACCTTCTTCCCTTAGAGCACACCTTTGCATCCATAGCCAGCTGATTTAAAAAATCTACCTGGCTTCTTTTCCTTGGAAAGGTTGAAGACAGAGGCTAGAGGAATGCTGGAGACAGACCTTCAGCAGAGGGAGGCTCCAAACTTTGAAAATGTTATCGTCTAGACTCAAATATCAAATAGCTAAAATCCAGCCGTGGAAAGGGCGCAGAGAACTGAGCACAACAGGCAGGCAACAAGCAGTCTCATAGGCCTTCGAGCTGGGTGCTGAGTGCGCTCCCTGACTGGCACAGATATCAATTGAGTTCTCTCTGCAAGGCAGAAGGGGGAACGGAGACAGGAAGTGCCCACTGACAAACAAATCTGGAAGTGCCCTGAGAGAAGCAACAAACATTGGGGAAAGAGATTGGGAGGTACCTGCTGTTATATTGAATTATCAATGTGAGGAAGTCTGACACGGAAAATAAGGACTTTGAGGGGGGCACATGGGGAATGTCACTGGCTTCCAGAGGTGACAACTAAAACATTAGCAAATCCTCCCTGTGTTTCATATTGGCCCCTTCCACAGAGGAGGACAGAGGATAGTGCTGTGATGGTTGTGACAGGCTAGCAGGTTTCAGGCAGCTGTAGTGTCAGCCCTGAGGTCAGTTTGGGTCTCCAGAAGAGGTCTTTGGATAGCAGTGTGTAGACATGGATTCCGTGAGGAAAGCCACTCAGCCTGCAAGGAGAGCCAAAGATCTCCCTGGGACTCAGGCTCACTGTTTCTATTTTGTGGTCATGGCACATTTCTGTTTGCAAAGCAGTATTCAGTCAGCCACAAGTCACAAGGTTCAACCCTTTCGGACCCTGTTTCGGGAATCTAAAGCAAACAAAAAATCATGAGATAAGGAAAAAATAAATTTTTTGCTTGGGGAAATACTCCCAAGCATAAAAGCAGAAAGTGGCCAATTTTTCATAAATCAGTAGGCAAGCCAAGTTCAATTCCTTGGTCTTCTCTGAATCTCCTATGGTATCTCTGCTCATAGTTTAAGGCTGAGAGTAGAGTCCTGCTCATGGCACAGCATGGCTCATGCTCATGTGACCAACTGCATACACCAGAGCAGGAACCACAAACCTAGCCATTTCTCACCATGTGCCTAAAAGACCGCAGCCTGCAGACCACTGGGCATAGTCTAGATATGAGCCAGGCTATGAACAGTAAAGGTAAGAAGAAGATTGAGGCTGGAGGTAACATGATCCTGTAGATATCCTCTTAGCAGTCTACTTCATTAGCTTAACTATGTAAAGAAAATCAGAGAGGAGTCATCATCCCCCTGAGAGAGAAATGAAAAGCTTCTGAAGTGGGGAAGCATCTGGTCTGCCTTGCACAGAAGAGGATAAAAAGTTGTAGACCTTTGTCCTAGCTTTGTAGTTGATTCACAGACATGTTGAATGGGGAATTTCTGCATGGACTAGATCTGTATTTGGAAATATGAAAAATCAGCTCTCTCTTTTTTTGCAAAGGATGAGGGACATCCTGTCCTGCATAAGGATATGGAAGTTCCTAAATTACATGTAGTCTTCTAATGCTAAAGGGATGCCTCTGACTTTTAGAACCTCTTTGTCAGAGTACACCATATTAGCTCACAACTTGGTGGCCTACCTTTTTTTTTTCCGGTTGGGTCTCTGGCTTCTGCATCAATTCACAGGAGTCATTCAGGGAGCTCAAATGCATTAGGATGCTGATTAGAAACACAGCCACCTTGGGAACTGTAAAACTATGGATACTTCTTTCTGACCCAGAATTTTCAGAGCAAGGCAGCACATTATTTAATTTGCTGAAACAGTAATTCAGAGGTCTGAAGCTGAAATAGAGAGGCTAGGGTCATATGCCAGCCCTCATTATCAGAAGTACCTGCTTCCAGTTAATATCTTTATATTATTGAATATAACAATTGTATCCTAATATCAATATTAATAGTATCATAACATATCATATCATATAAATAATTTAACATAAATGCTTACTACTTATCCACGTGCCTACTATTGACTTCCGTCACAAAAGCTAGTTGCTATTTTTATTAAAATATGTCTCTACAAATCCATCTTGGTTCACCTGAGAGCCACATGTTCCCTGGGTAGATCTAGATTTTCACCTACTGGTATTGTTGAGGTGTGGCTGTCAGCATTGAACTCTTCATCTTCTGTTTCCAAAATCTCTCCTTTCTTGGCCAAGAGCTACTACCACTTAATATGCAGCTATTAGTGGTTGATCATGACCCCCTCCAAAACTTGGCAGTCCTTGACAGCTACAGCTCATACATATCAATCCAGATTTATCCACGCAACAAATCTCTATCCATTTCTCCCTTAATCTGGAGAGAAAAAAACTAATGGCAAGTCACAGTACAACACTGGGTAGTAAAACAAAATTCGTAGAAATTAGAAAATTACAGATTTTTTGTCACATTTTCTGCAAAAAGTATTTAAATGGGTTTTGTTTAAATAGCCTGTTAAACAGGCAAGAATCATCTCTTGGCACAGAACTGACTTTCCAAACAACAACTAATTATTACATAAAACTGGAGTTTCCCAGAAAGATCTTTTTCTGACCTATGCTGATGCAAACAGCAACAGCAATGACACATTAAGGCTGTGTATGCAGTTAAAATGCTCAATATTATTAGAGACCACAATAGTGACATCTGCTATGTGTTACTGCTATATATTATTCCACAAATCTGCTTTGGAAAGTTCCTTGGGCAAAGCTACATTTCGGTTGCCAGTTTAGGTCAAAATAATTCCAAAATCTTTCTTGAATTTCTCTAGGTTTCTAATTATTTTCTGTCTTCTCTTAGCAGTGCAGTAGCAACTGATGCTACCATGACAAGAACAAGCTTTCCCTGCTTGTGCAACTCTGAAAAATGATGTCCTTTCTGAGTCTTAGGGTAAACAGCAAACCAACAGAGTAAGTATCACAGAAAGCAAGGGAAGAGAACTGATCCCAGGCAGAGCTGAAGCCCTTAGGAAAGTTTCTCCAGCCCTTGTCACAGCCGGCAGTTTAACAATGGGCTTCACTTTCCACCCTGACCAGTCAGCTAGCCTTAATGAGTGCTAATAGTAGGATGATATTGCCAGAAATAAAAGATCAGTCATATGAACATGACTGGCAGATAATTCAAAGCAGAAATATAACTTCCTTAGAGAAAGCAGCAACTCAAAGTGCATTTGTTGATGTGACATGCAGCAGTACCTAAATCAATTGCTTTCCAACAGCGTGAGACACAGCATGGTTTTATTTGCAGAGAACAAGACCAGGCCAAACTAAAGAACTTGGAGCAATATGACCACTTGCCTGATGGGCAGACACACTGAAAGCTTTTGATGCTCTTCTGAAGGTTGGCAACCGATTGCTTTCCCGATTCACCAGCATCATTGCAAACAGGTAGCATTTTTTCAAACGCTTTCAAGTGGGGAAATGGAGGCTTATCAGCTCTGGAACTAGGCAAGAAGAGGCCTGAAACACTGACTGCTCTTTCCTTCTCCTTGCTATCAAGCACCAAGCTCAAGGTGAGCAGCTGTGTCACATCCAGGGTGCACAGTATTTATAGTTACTATTATTGTGGTTACTATTATTATAGTTACTATTATCTAATAACAACGTTATGGGATGCTAAAGTTTTCAGTATGGCTTTATGTGTTAAAGAAGCCAGTCCCTGTGATATATAGTGCATTGCATTGATAATGTTCAGGCCTAGAGTCTGCCAGAGTAACTTTTTGCTTGCAGAGCTTTGGGCAGCTCTTTGCAAGCTGATGGGTGAGTTGTGGTCACAAGCGATAGGGAAGCAGAGGAACAAGCCAGCAGAGGAGTCTGGACAGGGACTGCACAAACTGATAGGCAAGCAAACTGCTTGTATACAATACAGACTGCTCATCCAAGAAATAAGCCAAGATGGGTGTTAATGCAAAGATGGGGCCGTTATAGGGATATGGGTTTGGGGGGATGCCCAGCGCTCTGGCACCTCTGGGAAGGATGCGATTGATTCCCCAATCTAGAAGAAACTACTTTTCTGCCTTTTGCTTCTGTTATGTTGTGGGGTGTTAGTGATGATAAAGACTGACCTCCTGAACAGTTTTCACAGGTAGGGGCCTGCTTCTTTTGCCTCACTTTGCTTCTTTTTGTACCTTTGCAGTGAAGCATTTGCAAGCCCCATACCCCTAAATCTTGTCCATTATAAGGTGTCGAGTCTCATTTCTGGGTTTCTATTCAGCTGAGGGTTTATGAGATCAAGAGTTTCACTTAGATCCCAGGCAAAGTCTTTTTTTTTTTCTTTCCTTTTTTTCTTTTTCTCTTTTTTTTTCTTTTTCTCTTTTTTCTTTTCTTTTTTTTTCTTCTTTTTTTTTAAACAGGAGCTAAAGTTTCATTGTGTTTGTGTAGAACAGTGAGGATGTGAAGGACCTATTTCATGAGAGGTCACACTCTCCCTCCTGATTCATCTCCAGCCCTTTAAGAAAGAACCAGTTTAACACAAGTTGGGTATCTATAAATGACATCCCTGAACTACATTTACAGGAGGGTTCTTGCCTGCCACTTGAGTCTTTAGGAGGCAGGCAAAAGCTAAAGCCACAGACACATACACAGCCAAGAGTTTGTTTGAACTGGATATATTCCTTTTTTCAGTATCAGGTCATAACTGTACTTGCATTGAATTTTACTCTCAAACAACCAATTTGAAATCTAAATGGCAGCCTTTACCACATACATCGCTGCCATTGTGACAATTGTACATGCAATTTAGGAAAAAAAATGGGCTTATTATACAACTACTTTGTTTCACTTGCTCCGGTGTATTCTATACTCAGGAAAGCTTTAGTTGGTTTGTACTTTGTGAGGAGCTGGCACAGGACTTGGTGAGGAAATCTCCATGCTCAGTGGAAGCACTGCTAAATATAGAAAGGGGTAAAAGAGAGATCCCCTTGTTTTCATTTGAGAGAAAAAACACATAGGTTCGTCACAGCAGATCAAACATGCTGTCTTTCAGGAAGCAGCTACATGGGGCAGAGGCTCTTGTACTCTCTCTTCAGCACAGGTCCTACTTGCACTTCCCAAGGAGTCTCCCAGGCATCCCTGGATATTTGAGGACCAGCAAACTGTTCTCATATGTGCAGTTTGTACACGCTCAGCATCCATCTCTCAGTCCAGAACGCTCCTTCCTGGCTCCTTGGAGCATTTTAGGTCATTTCTTGTGGGCCACCTTGCATGTTCTGTGGACCCCTTTGGAAAGCCATGGTCTGCTGAAAGACAAGGGGTTAAAACAGTAGCAGAGCCTTTTTGGTGAGATAACCTCAAAAAGAAGTGGGGCTAAGAAAACACAGCCTTTGCAAAGTATCCAAAGTCTGTCAGTAGCATAAAGCATCAGTCATAGATTGCCCCTGCAATGAGCCGAACTCCCACAAAAGCAATTGTTCTAGTTCCATTGTCCAACACTGTAAAAAAAGAAAGAAAAAGAAAAGCGACATTAAAAGAATACATTTCACACAAAAGGAGGGGCATGTTGAATTAATTTTTAAGGTATTGACCATATGGTGATTTCCATTTCAGAAAACTTGCATTCGGCAGGGTCCCAAACACATTTAGACAAAACGAATGATAAATGAGCATCTGCCTGCTTAAAACCCAGTGTTTGACATAGTTTGCTTTCTTAAGCAATTAAAACACATCTTGGCAGTCTTCAGCCCATTCCAGAAGGGGACCAGTATCTCTTCCTTTCACTTTGATTAAATGTTTGCTTTGATAAAATACTTAGTAATATGCTTTATTTAAAGTTAACTCATTCAGAGAAGAGACCTGACTAATGCAGGAAGATTTATACTTTTGCAGGGCCTCCATCCTTTCTTTACTCCTTGTTCTGACATTCAAGGAGGCTTTACAAGTTTCCCAACAAACTGAGGTTGCTTTAAGGAAAGGAGATTATCCTTCAATTAAAGGTGATCAAAAAAATTCTCTCATAGTCTTATATCATCCTAATGGACAACTGAAATCGCCTCAAGCATGGCCAAGAATTGCCCATTAATCTCTGAAGTGGTGCAGGTGTGTTTCTTAACACAAAGGGCATTCTGTTTAAGAGGGATAGAAATGCCACTAATATACAAAATGGCTAGCACACATTTCAGGTTTTCTCCTTGTAGGTGCTC
Organism: Crypturellus tataupa; assembly: GCA_034781795.1. NCBI lineage: Eukaryota > Metazoa > Chordata > Aves > Tinamiformes > Tinamidae > Crypturellus > Crypturellus tataupa. The sequence continues at coordinate 1,159,678 of JAWLRI010001063.1, forward strand.
TGTTAACGTCTCTGTATATATGTTTGATTATTTGTTGCCTTCCCGAGTTTTCCCACAGGTATGCTCCAATCAGCAATAATTAAAAACAAAATAGGCTAATCACACTGCACTCCCCAGGGTTTCTAACGTACATGAAAGCCTATTGGAATGCACTAATGGTTTTTCTATTTTAAAAGGAAACTGATTATTTGGCCCAGCCCTGCAATATGAAAATTCAGTGGGTAAGAAAGAATTTCACTGAATAAACAGTGAGAAGTATTTCATTTGGCATTGACAAACAGAGCACTGGCAAAGCAGCCATTTTGCTGAAATATGGTATTTATGCTGCTTTGACATTGCACTTTGTTTAAATACATTAACTGGCTAAAACACTTGCTCTTCAGCATTTCCCCATCTGCAGATTGTGTGGCCCTGTCTGTAACAGCAGAATTCAAGGAAAGAGTTGAAGATTTTGGTGCCTATTTGGATAGAATTCATTTGGATGACTGAAGAATGGAAAAATGGAGCAAAGACCTCTGTTGACTTTCGATGGTGTTGGTCCAGGCCTTCGATCCAGCAGCTCGAGATGAGGCGTCTTACTTGGAACTACTGATGAAATTCGACAGCGTTTACATTGAATGCGCTTCTGGTTTACTCTCACCACGAAGTTGGGTGTGAACTGACATTTTGTCGAAAGATCCTCTCTTTGAAGCTATTACTTTCCATCAAGCCTACTCTATCTGGGCATGATACTGTTTTAAAGAGCAGGATGGATTTCAAAAGGAGGAAGTTCTGTGTACTAAAGTATTATTTATATTAAGAAATAATAACACTGACACGCCAGGGTGTGTTACAAAAATTGAGCATTGAAATAGACAGGGTAAATTATGCTTCTGCAAAACATTCTAATCATTTTTTCCACACAGAAATGTTAAAAAAAAAAAAGAGCTCTGTAACTTTAACTTGCTATATAAATAACATTATGGTGCTACCAGCAGGGTTACATTCTCCTTGTTCAGAGAAGGCCAAGTCATCATGAGCCCATCAAGTCAACATGAGTCCATTTCCACACTATTAAAAAGATAGAGAAAAGATTGCCAAATATGAAACTACCCTCAACTCTGGCCCGGCTTTTAGGCCCAAATCCTTCAAGAAATGCTAAATAGATGACAAAAAGCAGAAAAGTGATACAACTTCTCTCCACAGTGTGAGCGCTTGGACTAAGAGGTGGTTTAGACAAACCTGTTTGACTGTATATTGCAACAGCCTGAGGAACCTACAGCGGGTGGGATGCTCCATCCCAGCTGAAGAGCAGCACCTTGGTAAGGTGGCCAGGTGGGATAGCAAGGCTCTGCCTCCACCTCCTGCTTCAGCAGGCTGCAAGAGGTGAGCAAGACTCATGCTCGCCTCTGTAACTGGGAAATTTAATCCTTAGGGGATTGAGCAAAGTCACCCAAACTCAGTGCAATGTGAAATGCTGGAAATGGCAAATGTCCTGTGGGATGCTCCCACTGAGGGATATGTCTCCTGCAGAAAGCACAGTACAAAAATGGAAACACTGGCTGAATCAGGTATGTAGCAGTATAGGAGAAAGGAAAACCAGACACCTCCTGTGCACTGCCTGCTTCACAGCTTTTTCTAACTTTCTCACCAACTTCTTTTTCTAGCTGGAAACTTCTCAAGCTTAGCTACCAGCTGAAGCCACATAGCAAAGCATATGCGTAATTCATTCATGCCTATAGAGCTAATTACATGCTCCACTGGTTAGCTAAAGGAATTCACACATCCCACCAGCCAAATAGTTTTGGACCAAGGAGTTTACAGGCTAAGGAGTCGATATTACGTTACCTAAAATTTTTAGTAAAAGCATGACTGCAAGATGAAAAAATATACATCTAGGGAAAGTTTGAACGCCCCTAAGAAATGAACCATCTGAGCAGGCTCATTGCAGATGATGTCCATATGGTATTCTGCAGGCAGGTGTAAACTTGCTCTGTCTGCATTCAGAGCTGGCCAAGCACAAGGAAGTCTTGGACAAGTGAGGTCATTAACTCCAGTTCTGCATGCTGTTAACACAGCTCTCCAACTGGGGCATGGGGAGACCTTCTTTATGTCTGCCCTTGCAGCAGATATTCATACAGGAGAATCCGCCTTTAACACTGACACATCTTTGCAAAGAATGGGTCTTTGTTTAAGAAGAGCTACCAGCTATTCACTGCCAGAGAGACCAAAAAGGAATTCAGACATGATCCTATTGCATGGAGACCTTTGATTGTCATTTGTCTAAATGGTCAATAATTACAGTTAATTGCAGCTAATTGACCAAGTTAAGGATTTTTGACAATCCCAAAGATCTAAAAGTTGGCTATGGAATTAATATGCAGGCATTTCAATAAAAAAAACTGTTTGATTTCCGAGTGTCCGAGTCTCCCAGCTCTGCTCAGGACTATTAAAGATGGGCAGTATTTGTGAAACTCACCCTTTTGGAAGTGTGACCATGCTGGGCAGCTCTCTCCAGGCACCAGAGTTTGCCAATGTCAATGCTGATGCTAGTGCAGCAGTGAGCAGTACCTATAAGATGTCAGCCAGAAGGAGCCACATGAAGGAATTGAAATTCTAGCCTTGTCCCTCTGCGTCTGGCTGCCAGATTCTGACTTGGTTTTTGTCTCTTGCCTCCTCCTCCCCCAACCTCCATTTTAATTCCTTTCCATTCCTTTCACGCTGCTGTGGTCTTTGACCTGTTCTCGTCCCTCCTGGTTTCTTCCTTGAGAACATGCTCTTGCAGGCGAAAGAAGACAGAGTGAAACATTAGACTGCATGTTACGATGATTAAAAGGCATGTAAGAAAAACAAGGCTGTCATTTTAATCTCTCACTAATGTTCATTGGCATGTCTTTGAGATAGGGTACCGTGCTGACAATAGTGATGGACAGGGTGTGAGATTGGCCCCTTGAACCCAGGGGCCTCCCAGGAATAGATCATGTCTAGACCTGGTTTGCATCAAGGGCCAAACCGGATAAGCTGATTAGCCAATTAGAAATAGTTCAGCTAGTGGAGTAGAGGGACCAAAGAGGGCTGAAACTGGAGGTCATGTGGATATCACAACTGATTAATAACCCCATAGTGATGGGGAACCTGGGAGGGGTTGGAGCTGAATGGGTAGGAGGAGCCCAAGTACAAAATCAGGAGAGAAGACTTCTTTTTTCTCTAGAACCTGAACAAGAAGAAAGATCAAACATGAAACCTAAATGTGGAGAACAGTGATATTTGAGATTCCACCAAAATATTTCTAGTGTGTCCTTTAAATGTCATGGAAAAAAGTCTCACTCTAGAGGCTTCATTTCCTATCTTTACCAGTGCATTACTTTTCATTGCTTTATTCTCATCAGTTCTTACTATATATGGGCAACGCTAACACTAAACATGCTTTTAATCATGAAACTCCCAGAATTTTCCATTTGTGGGCACCGTTAGTCAGGGATCATGTGAATCATAGAAGTTTTAAATTACTTACTTGGAACACCATTGAAAGTAAAACAAAATGAATGCAAAGGTGATAATTTTTAAGAAATGGAAAAAAACACCATCCTGAACTCCCTTTGGGAAGGCACCAACTCTGCATCACCAGTTCCCTAAATCCAGGTCTTGCCTTATTAGAGGTAATTAGGCTATTGCTTTCTTCCTTGTGTCCTGAGACTATGACCTTTTCTGTGATGTGCCTGGCTGCCAGCAGAGCATTATGCACCATCCTTACATTCCTGGCTGGCTCAGACTTAAAGAAAGACATTCGCTTGTACTGAGGAACGTGCTCTGCTGCATCCTCTGCTGGCTTGCTGTTTGTTCAGTCCACCTGGAGACAGCGAGGTGGCAGGAGGGTAAAACAAGAGCCCCCCACCATGTATGTGCACACAGGTGGAAGCAGGTGCTGATATGCTGGCCTGTATCTCACACCTGCCATGCTCCCTGCTCCTGTTAGCGTTTTAGCAAGAGTGGGGAAATCTGCCGTCTGCCCAGGTCATCTGCAGCCCAGTGGGTGTCCCCCACCCATGCATACCTGAGGCATTCACATGCTGTCAAGCATGACATCATCAAACATCCCCAAATGGCAGAGAACAACAATCCCTGATGCAGTGGGAATACCTGTTTTGAGCATATAGGAACCATGTCTGTCTTTTTTTAAAGAAGAGATGTGCCCAAGAGCTGCTCAGATTCAAGGCAGGATGCAGGTGGATAACTCCTGTGGTCTTATTTGTTTTAAATATCGGCCTTATCTCTGTGGTTCAAATGCCAGAGTCGTACATTCAGTTAGCCAGGCCTTCCAGACAAGCTACCCGAGCTGCCTGTACCTGCTACTGTTCTGCCTTGATGTCCCCATTCCCCACATTTCCCTCAACTTCTTGTTTTATCTCTACATCCTTAATTTTTATCTCAGTTTCTCACAGTGTTGCATTATAATTTTTCTCCATCTTGTATCTGTACCACACACTTAGCAAGTACACATGGTATTCTTTATTTTAAAGCACCACTGGTAACACACACACTAGGAACAATGGCCTGAGAAAGAGCTCAGTACAAGCAAGCAGCTAAGCAAGTAAGTGTAAAGAGTTTTAAAGACCGACTCTCTGAATTTTTGTGCAATAACAGAAATGCCATGGCTGTCATGCCTGAGAGCTGTGAGTATACAGTACAATTTATCTTAAATGAAGGTAAGCATCTGAATTGCTCTTAAAGACTCTGCAGGGTGGAGAGCTCTTTCCTAAGCAATGTCTTCCATATGCTTACCAGCAGGAAGATTTTCCTAGGATGTCTGATCTGCATCTTTCCTGCCACGTTTTTTGTCTGTTAGCTTGCAGACTTTGAGAACAGGTAATTTCCTTTTTCTATGCAGAATTTTATTTACTTGTAGGTTATCTCATGCAGTTTATGTCTTTCTAGCCTTCTATACAATTCTGTCGTTCCACTCCTACCTTTCTCGAAATGTCCCATATCTTTTCTAAAGTGCATGCAGTGCCCCAACATGCACAGAGTGTTCCCCCTGAGGCTCCCTCAGCACTGCGCAGATAGCATCCTCCAAGATCTATTCCTGCTCATATATCCCTAGGTAATACTTGATATTTTCACAACAGTATGACACAGTTGGCTCTTTTGACAACTCTTTGTCCATTACACTAGTGTTCTCTCCTATCCTTTTCTACAAACTTTCTACTTAGCAAATTGCTCCTTATTATGGATTTATGTTGCCTAAATGTATGCCTTATGTGTGTCCCTGCTGAATTGCATTCTGTTTCTTTTCAGAGCATTCATGCAGTTTGGCAAGATAATTTCGAATTCTAGTCCTATCCTCTATCACACTCACAAGTCATCCCTGCCTGGTATCATCTGTAAATTTAATAAACATTCTCAATATTCTATCATGAGGTCATTAGCAAAAATATTCAACACTAATTCCAGATGGTGTCTTACATTTCTGGGCAATGCAAAATGTGTTGAAGCATCTCCATGACTGACAATTATCTCCATTCCTGCTATTGCTCAGAACTTTGGGTCTGGGTTGTGTGGTCACCAGGGTTAAGAAGAACTCTTGCATGTAGATGAAGTGAGCATTCCTGCTGACATGGAATGCTGTATCCCTTTCCCATTTAAAGTCTTGAAAGAACTATATGTCTAGCCTGGAGGAAATACATTAAATTCTGCTTAATAAGAGAGGTACTTTATTCTCTCACATTCACTTACTCCTAGTAGTCCTCCTTTGTTCTCAATCCTTTGTTCTCAAAACTTCATCCTTGAGCTGACAGAAACCTCATTTACAGCAACTACTTTTACTTTAGAGAAAGGGTCAGTACTTCCCATTCCTGTGAGCAAATGCCAGACTGAGAGATTTCAGAAGTACCCATAAAAAATCCACAGAAGTATTTGAACTGCACAAGAAAGATTTTGCTATCCATGAGATGGTGTTTCTAAGACTAGGATGGTGTGCAAGGAATAAAAACCACATGCTGACACATACAGCATGGCAACCTAGATAAAGACCTAAAAGATGGAAGGATAGGATTATTTGTCTCAATACCACAAAAGAAATGAGAAGCATTAGTGCTGGCATAATAATGAAAGCATGGCAAAATCAGTAAGAAGAACTAGGATTATTAGCATAGGATTACAGTGAAGATTACAGCGTCACTGAAATAATAGAGATGTGGCTGAATCACTCATACTACTGGAATGATAACAGAAAAGGATACTACTTATTCACAAAAATGTAGGTAGCAGAAACAAAAATGAAGGATACGTAGATGCCTAGGATATATAGATCTGAAATTCCAAAAACAGATGGAACCAGCCTTGCTGAAAGAGGATGCCATTGTCAGATTTTATTGTAGACTATTGAAGGTCATACATCTGTGGGGATAATATGTATAAGGTTCTTCAGGAATCAGACATCTAAAGTACAGGTCTTGTTGGGAATGGAAGATGTTAGCTCCTGGATTCAGAAGATCCAAAAAGCAGCTACAGGAAATGGAATAGCCATCCCCAAAGCTTTTAGTACCAATTAACACATACACTTATCAGGAATGGTACAGCTAATCTTGATTCATGACAGGGGGAAGAACTCTTTCACATTTTGAACCCTTATCTCAGCCCTGTTTTGTGTGGCTTCATCCATAGATTTGTACCTATGACAACTGGAACTTCTCACACAGGTACTGTGTAGGAATCCCTGAACAAAGTGAATCTGAGACACCAGACACCAAGATACTATGACTGGAAAGGACCCTTGAAAGTCACCCAGTCCACTTTTCTGCCCCATCACCTCCAACTGAGAAGATATATGGCAACAGAACTAGAAGTAAAATGTGGCTTTTCCACCAGTCAGGGACAGCTTATCAGTTTGAATGCCCAGCCATCATGTGGCTTCTCCAAAACCAGTCCTAATTCCTTGCCGTGCACAAATATCTATCTCAGCATCCTTGCAGGTGTAAGACCTCCACTTTCCGCTAATCTACCCTCCGGCATCCTTGAGGGGGCAAAGCAACCCCTCACCTCAGGTCCATCTCTTTCACTGCACTAACCAGGCCATATGATTCTGTACAGTCAGAGGGAGCAGAATAAATGGAGGAGACAGCTGTTAGACAGCTGCATCAAGCTTTCTGGCCCATGTTACATTTCCATTGGGTTTGTTTGTATATAGTGATGTATGAAAAAGCTAACTGGTGGCACTTTGAAGCAAAATCTTCCTATTATTCATTTTGTTTCTTAATATAATTTCCTCTTTATTTATTTAGCTTTCCACTCTCACTTGAGTTTTCAGTAATTTAGTGCAGATGTTCTATCTTTCTGCAATTTATTAATACTGACTTGCTTTTCCCTTGCTTTTTTATAAATGTTTTTCAAATGTTCACACTCTGACTGCATGACTTCCCTTGCTTTGCTCCAGAAGCAGGGGACCTCCTACCATCCTAGGAGCCAAAGGCCACCGTTGCTCACGGAAGGAAAGGTAAAGAGCTCACTCCAGCCACCCTGTATATACAAGAGTCACGCAGAAAAGGTGCAGAAGGTAGAGAGAGGGGTTGGGTAGCTTCCCCTTGGGATCCTCAACTGGCTCGATTAGTTGGCTGTGTAGTGCCAATGAGAGGAAAATTACTTCTGTTTTTTTGCACACACAGCATGGATGTGGCTCTCTTCACAAGGTCACTGAGGAGGCATCCAGTCACTGATTCACCCAGCAGAGGGTGGGCAGCAAGATGCAAAAGTGGCTGATTTCATAAAGAAGGGCAGGAGGACAGTAGGCCAGGAATCAGCACGTTTTGACCTGCCTTACACTTGGCACATTTTGACTTAGCTTATACATTTGCTCGCCTCCTGAGAGAGAACTCCAATTGGTGGCACTGTGTCCACTTAGGAGATGGACCCAAGCACTTGCCATTCATTTCTGCATAAGCACAAATGCTGCAGCCAGTTCGCTCAAAGGAACAGCAGAGAGGGGAGGTTGCTCATACTTGTGCTGGATTTGATAGTCTGCCTTGGTTGGGAAGCTTAACCGTAGGTCTTCTGAGATCTAAAGGGGAACCCAAGCTGCCAAACCACAGGCTGCTCTATAGGATATTGGTCTTAAAGGGAGGGGAGTTGTGGAGTAGATTATATACTCTGCATTAAAAAAGATATTGTGAGAAAGACACAGATGGTAAAAGGAGAACGTACAGAATCCAGGACCCCATTGAAGAGCTTCATCACTAGGCTGCTCACAATCTCCTATTTGCAAAGGTGGCAAGTGCAGTAGGAGTACAAGCTACTCATTATCAGCAATTCCAACAAGGTAAGTGCAATTTTCCCCGTGCCTCGCTAATAACAGAGACAGGAAAATGTCCCCAACAAAGGATTTCTGCCCTGATCTTCTGTAAGAGACCCCTAAGACACCTGCAGACTAGCAGAAATGATCGGAGACCAGCAATTGCCGGTCCTCCAGCTCCCTGGCTGTGGTGTCAGTGATCACTGGCCCTTCGTGGAGAGTAATGGCACATCTAGCACCACCTGTGTTTGCTGTCTGCACAGCACCTGTCCACAATATCCAACACAACCAAAAGCTTATAGAAAGAACGTTATTTCCATGACTCCAAAACACTACGAATACACTCTGGAACTACTGAACACATCAGAGGCACTCACAATAGCTTTTTTCCAACATGTTTTTAACACTCTCTGAGTTGTCTGGCTATGGTTTAGTCTGGGTAAAACAATCTTGCATCTCTTCTACTAGATTTCCAGAGAAGATCCCTCAATACTACCAAAGAAGCCTTATACCTGGGCAAAGAGAGCAACAGTAGAATTTGGCTAAGCGCTGAGGAAGACAACATCTTTGATTGCGTTGTGCTTACCTGCTCTCCCTATGCTATGTTAGCACCTGCAGAAGCAGTTCAGCATGCTGAAACAACTCCAAGAAGGGAAAGTATTTCCAAATGTGCATGATTAAATCCTTAAGAGTAGTAGAAACAGGAAACTAAAAGTTTTTTTCTTCTTCATGATCTTGCTTAGTTTGGAACAACTGGAATGGGTAGTACTGGCAAATGAAGATGCTAATTCTGGTCTCCTGTTGCAGACTTCCACCTCATAGCCAACCGGGCTGAGCACTGAAACCAAGAGCTCTGCTCTGCACCAGCCTGTCCCATATTTCTGAGCACAGAAACCCTTCCACATGCTGCTTGGAGGTCATATACTTCTGAATGTGCATGGTCCCACTCACATAACATGGTGATCAAAATGCTGAAAAAGTCATGAAGGAAAAGAAAAGGGGAGGTTAAAACAAGAAGAGTGCAAAGTGTGAAGTATATATTAGATGAGTGCAAATGCCTCGTAACCAAGGCATATCACAGCCTTCTGCCAAGGAAAATGATGTCTCCTGACTGCAATGACAGATTCAAAATTGAATAGACTAGCAGCAGTAACAGGCTCTTTTTCAGGACATATCTCCATATTCTCTTTCTCTTCCTTGTCCTTCCAGCTAATCCATTTAGACTCTGGGTAATACAGCTATCACCCCTACTTATCAGATCCCCTACAGCTTTTACACCCTGTCTTTCCCTTCAGCATATACTGCACTCCACTTTTTGGCCGTGACCACCGTCTGCTCCATTGGGCGACCAGATACTGCCGCATGTGGGTTCCTAGTAATATCAAATGACTTTAGGTGACTAATCCTACAGTGAATGTTTCACTTGGTGGATGTAACTCAATGTTTTGGGAAAAAAATGCCTGTTTTTACATTCCCATGTGCTATATTCATGCAGAGTATTTCATGCACACACAAGGAGCCAGTCTTCATTTCTGCTGTCCAGAAAGAACAGCCATTCTTCTTCAGGCATCAAGTGTGGTATCTGCTGGCCTTGCCAACAGATACTGCCTGCTCGCAGGGCACTGCTACATGTCCTTGTGCATCCCCGGGAGGTCTAGCAGCTTTCCAGTAACTCCATCTGGCTTTATGAATTGTCTCCTCTTCACTGAATGATACCAACAACATTAGGCCAAATTCCCAGCCACAGAGAGGGACACATGCCCATGGAAAGCAGAAGTCTCCAGCCCCGCTCGGTGCATATTAGCATATCTCTGCTGAGGTCACACTTTGGGGCTCACTGCAAGCACAGCTTTGTACTGCAGGGACAACAAAGTAAACAACAGGAGGAAAATTTGAGTGACAACAATAGTCATTTTGGCTCTTCCACAGAAGCCCTAGCAGAGGGCAAGATACGTATTTTGTAGCATTTTGCTCCTCTCTGTCCCAGCTCATTTCTTATCCTCGCAAAGGCAGTTAGTAAGCCCAGATTGGTCTAACAGTCCATTAGGATCCAATCTGCTCAAAGCCACCCACAGTGTGACGGAGATTTGAAAGCTCAGATAAAACTTTGCTGTGGGTAATTTTTGCTCTGTTTTCAAGTTGCATGGGGTGTGCAGTGTGTGATGCAACACTCTGGATAGGCAGAAAATTATATGTAATGTCATAAAACGCAGACAAACAGGGAAGTGGTGTTCATCCTGTCCTGTGAACAAACTTTTGATCTTTTGAGTTTATTGTGGAGGAAACAAACAAACAAACAACAACAACAAAAACCCACTGTGACTTGCTTATGAAACTGATTGATTGAAAATAATAGTTCAAAACTTGGGTGGCTCAGGGGAAAACATGCTGAAGAAAAGCAAAGGTGGTTTCTGGAAGCCAGGAAATGAGGAAATAATACAACTGATTTCACAAAAGAAAAGCAGATGATGTTTTGTAAATTGCTGGGATAAATCTGTCTCCATGCTCAGGAGGGAAAACAGATAACAGGAAACAGGACAAGACAAAATGCAAATGGAGGGTCTGGGTAACATCACTAAGTTGTTCGATGCCCCTTCTGGACCCACTTCAGACCCCTGTGGAACCAATGGTGACTTTCCACTGACCTCAGTGGACCAGGTCCTGTTTCTCCTAGTTAGAGACAAGCTCACGCTGTAGGAACTTTCACATGTTCGGAGGAACGGGAAGAAACATGAAGTGCAAGGGATTTCAGACACTTAATAGGCTTCCCAGTTTGCCAGGAAATATAATCTACATTATATAGCAGCCTTCCTGCAGCCGCAGCAGAGTTTCCATACCCAAATAGCATTTAGAGATAATGAAGTCCTGGAAAAGCCAAAGCAGTACACTGACTTTACAGGGACAGCAATAGATATTCCACAGTAAGTAACAAGCCGGGATATCCATCTAGAGGAGTTTGTCCCATTTCTGATGAAACTTCCGTCATGTAGCAGAGGTCAGTGTCCACGTTTTCAAGCTTTTCTCTGCCACAAAGATTCTATAAATGTGTGCTCTCACCCATTTTCACTCTGGTTGTCTCACTGCACAACTGCTCCAGCGAATTGTCTCAGCCAGCTGAAATGCTGCTCAGTGGACCACTGCAATGATGAAAGAGAGGGACTTAGCCTTCAGCTTTCATATGCTGCATGGCTATGCTGGCAGATCACACAGAAGCATTTTATTTGGGAGGAGACTGAATTCTGTAGGACTCTATCCCTCTTCCCTTTTGGAGATACGTATGTTCAGGGGAATGTGTAGCTGTCTGAATCCTAGGAGTAACAGCTCTATTTGCTTGGAATACATAATCAAATTGTAGCACTAATCAGTTCTGCAGGATGCTGAAAGTATCAAGTTTACTGGGAGGTAAGAAATTAGAAAGACTTTAGAAACCAGGCTCCTGTCCACATAGTATATGGCCTTGATGACTTAGACCTGAGTTTTCTTAGAAGCATGACTCCATCTTAGTTTTGCTTGGTAAAGCATTTTCCACTCCAAGAATTTTCCTGTATCCAGGAAACAAATGGACTTTGGTGAGGTATAATTCCTATAGATATACAATCCATTGTATTCACTCGAGTATGTATCACTGTAAATTTCTATGGCTATCTACAACTAAAGGCCCTTTACTAGGGGTTTTTGGTGTCACAAGATAAAATAAAAAACAGCAACAAGAGGAAACATGTACAGTGAGGCATGATCTTGAAGCGCTCATTACATTAAAAGATGGGCAAGCATTATCTATGGTGTGAGCAGAATACAATTTAAATAGAGTCAAATTCTCTGAAGTACTTGATTTACATTTGAAGATGTGGGTCTTAATGATCATTCAGGAGGAAACAAATTCAGTATCTCAGAATGGTTATGATTGGAAGGGACCTCTAGAGATCATCTAGTCCAACCTCCCCTGCTCAAGCAGGGACATCTAGAGCATATGGCACAGAGAGGCATCCAGGTGGCTTTGGAAGATCTCTGTATAGCAAGCTGTTGTTTATATGGTCTTTTCAATATTATTTTAAGTTTTGAGAATTAACAAAAAAAAAAAAAAAAAAAGGCTTCTTCAGGTCCCATAGTTAACATCTGAACCAGTAGAAGCAGGAAGCTGCCTGAATGAAGAAGTTTAACTAGGGGTGAATAGATCAGCTTTGTCTAAAAAGTCAAGAAAATACCATATTCAACCGTGCTTAGGAACTTGTTTTTTGCCTTTGTTCTTGCTGCATGAGCATCAGTAGTAGGGCAAGTAAGGAAGAACAGAGAAAGACATTAAAACAATACAGCAGACATTAGAACAAGCAATAGCAAAGACATAGCTTTGTTTTACAAAAATCTCTGAGAGTCTTCACATGGCAAGTCTACACATCTATTTCACCTACACAAGTAACACTCTCACAACACTGTCTGTATCTGGCTGTCACTGTGATGGATGGTCATCAAGTCCTACTGTACTGCTGGTCCTCCAAAGCCCTTAAGCAATCGGATATCAATAATGTTGCAAGGCTAATCACTTAATAATAGGACTCCCTGCAAACCAGACACCTCTACCACACGCCATGGGAGGAGAAGATGCTTTGCATACATCATCCTGTCAGCTGAGTTTATTATTCTTGCATTCAAGATAAACTGCAGCAGTCAAATGCTGGCCTGTATAAATTCCAGCCTCTGGAGTCCGGCAGGCACTGAGGTCCTTGTTAAACACACACACACATGCATAAATCCAACCGGGTAAATAATACGACATCTTCCTATTCCCAGCAGATCTTTCAAAAGCTGGTGTTTTCTTTGTTACCTGGGGTGGTCTTCAAACCAGCTGTATAAACCAAGGATAAGGAGTGAGTACATGGACTGTACAGAGACAACAGGCAGGAAAGACTTCTGGTCACAGGCAGACCTTACTGCTTTGTGCTAATAAAGCTTTGTCGTGTGGTATTTAAACAGACACCAGACAAATAAGCTTCAGGCTTCAGAGTCTTTATCTCTTCTGTTTACCTCTCCCCAGGATTCACTGCTATATCTGTTAAGACAAAGAGCATAGGCATCTAAGAGGCACAGAAATGATAGAAAATCTTCAGAACTCAAGCCAACACCTTTTTGAAGGGATTTCAGGAGAAAATCATTCCTCCCTGTAATGCATCTATATTGGCCTCTATTGCGATGATGAACCAGTAGGGCCACGGGTTTGGCTAGCAGAGCCATGCCAACATTACTTTGAGAGAGGGTCCTAGGAAAGAAAAAGTAAATCTACTTGGTCCCTTTTAAATGAGTTTATCCTCCTAGTAATTCTGATTTGACTTTGCAAATGTGCTTCCTGACTTGGTAGTTTGACTACTTACCTAACTACACTTCCAAGAGTGGAAAAGAAATATTTCCTCAGATGTCTCCTATTATTGGAGAAAGCAATTGAACACAAACAAACAACCCAAAAATCTGGCAGGATATCTATGGCTTCAGCAATATCCCTGTAGGCTTGAGCCAGAGCTGAAATCCTTGGGCACTGTTTGAGATGGTTTCTAAGGCCGCAGTAATAGTAGGTCCTACTTCATGACACAGGAAGAGACTGGCTGCCTACTTCACATCCAGATTTTTAGGACTGAGATTTAAGTCATCTTCTGCTAGAATCAAAGACTAGAAAATCCAAGCAGAATCAAAGACTAGAAAATCCACAGCCTACATAAAGAAACAGGCATAGGAGAAAGAGAAATGGGAGGTCGCTGGCAAAAGAGATCTTACATAGAAGTGACTTTATTGTTTAGCTGGGGCCTCTGAATTGTTCACTGAGTAGCAATGATCTTCCCCCCTCTGCTTCCCTTACTAACAGTTTCAGATAGCAACAGTGGCCAGCACTATAGTTGATCTCTGGATGCTATTTTAAAAGAGGAAATTATTCTCAGCTTACCTTTCTCTGCTTTCTAGTCTCCTTTCACATTCAAGAAATAATAGAAGGATGTTCCATCCTCATACCCTTCCATGACACTTCCAGGGCTTCCTGGTGCCTGCATACGACTCTCCAGCGTCACGGGGTAACCACCATAGCACTGCCTTGTGCTCTTCTACATCTTATCTACCTTCTTTCTCCCTCCCAGATAGAGGAAGGCTCAAATGAACTAATCCTACCAATTCAGTTTATGAGATCAACAGCCTTTACTTCTGTTAGAAGATGAAAACCAAACTAGCCTTGAGGATACTGTGCTTCAGCAACAGAAAGATGAGGTGATGCTGCTTCCCCCCAAACCTTAAGCAACACCAAATGCTCAGCCCCAGAGAAGGAGACTGTTGTTAATGCAGCATCCCTCACACTTCCAGGCTCAGAGATCTCAGGAGGAAAGTTGTCTGCAGTTATTGATGTAGATTTCTATTTTCTGTCTCTTTGGCAAGGCGATTTAGTGAGAGGGACTGACTCAGAAAGAAATAAAGTGAAACTGAAACTTCTTTATAGAGCAGTTGCAAAGTGCCCTTCTATTAAAGTGAGAGTAGCATGGACTTTGAAGCCCTGGAAACTAGCCAAGACTGTTAGTAGAAAATGAAGAGCCTGGAAGCAAGGTGAGGTACATAAGGCTTTAAAAACTTCTTACATTCCCTTAGCTCACACCTTTCTCTACCCTCCTCCCCTCTCCCAGCCCCTTCCAGCCCAATAAAAGGTGCTATCTTCTATTTCTGCGAAGTTGAGGTTTGACCTAATAAAGGAAAAGAAAGTAAAATGCAGGGGTTTATGCACTGCCTGCTTCTTTACTTGAGCCCTTTTTTGCAGACCTAGAAAGGATTCTGAAGGGAAATGAGGCTCCTTCCAGAGTCCAGCTGTTGGAGGGAAGTAAAGCAATATCTCTGCTAAGAGCTGAGAGCGGGATGCTGCGTTCAGAGGGTACCTTGGAAGCCACTCCACAGCTTTGCACATCTGTCATTCTGCTCCTGGCCAGAGAAAAAAGACATGGAAAATGCTTCCTTTCTAAATCCTAGATGGGCTGGAAAATCAAACTAATGCTGGTTTGATTTTCCACGAGAACCTAGAAAGCCTGATCCCAAAGCCCATAATATGTTCTAGTCTACACTATTTTTTATACTACTTTTGGCAGTACATCAGGTGAATGGCAGATTCCACAGAACATCCCATTCTGCTTATAACTTCCAAGCCTTGGATCTTATGGGCATGCTTTCTGTCTCAGTTTTTCAACTGGATATTGACCCCACCATTTTTACTGCTGGAGAAATTTGCACCTGCAATTTTGCCAGCATATGTCAGCAGCTGAGTGACTTCTCTTCTCTTGGTGCTTGCAACTAACCTCCCTTCACACATGCACAGAATTTTCCATATTCCCAAGAAATGACAAGGGCACTTTTCACAGCCTAGTCTTCATCATCTCGCCCTCATGTAAAAATGGATGTCCTGTACTGAAAAGCCTACATAGGCAGACATCAGGTACTCTGCAAAACCCAGCAACACTCCACTGCTCTTTGCAATACCAGATGCAAGAAGCTGGTTGTCTCTCTTCAATTCCTAATTTCTCAGCAGATAAATCATTTTTGTACTGCTGTGGAAGGACGCGCTGGAGAGTAACCCATGTCTGTGAGGCCATGCCAACTTATCTCAGTCAGAGTGCCCTGATGGGAACTTTTATGAGCAAAAGCACACTTCCCCTTCCCATGAACTGTGCATACACGCTGCAGCAGTATGAGCTGGATCCCATTACTCTGCTGAAATCTTATATCAAGCATCACCAAGTGAATGAGTAATTACATGACTGGCACTTAAAATATCCCCTGCTGAGCTTTTATTACTGAGAAAAGCAACAAAAGTGGGGAGAAGCTAGAGTAACTCTTGCTTTTGGGCCTTCATCTCTCTCAGTTCTTCTCCACTGTCAACTCCTCTGTTTCAACAGCCTCCTTTGGGGGCTCTAACTTACTTGGATGAGATCGACCGGGTGACAATTGAGCCAGGAAGTAGTTCAGGTCTGTCTTCTCTCCAATCCCCTTTTTATTTCATGGACAACCTGCATATCTGATGACAGTCCCATTGCTACAACACTAGCATTTTATCTGGCACAAGAGATGTCAATAAAACACATAATCAACCCCAAAGGCTCAGATAAACCAGGCTACAGTCACACAGGTCATGCAGTCACACAGTGAATGATCTGCAAGCCCTGATCTCTGATAACACAGTTCCTATATGGATTCTGCTATTGCTGTCGCTCAGAGTTTCCCTGCCTGCCAATGAGGACAAGCACTTCAGACTTCACAGTTACCACTTATTCCGAGCCCGTCCTGGGAGACACCCCTACCACTGCAACAGTCAGCAGTCTGGGAGCAAGGGAACAAGCCAAACAGTCGTGTTTCAGGACAATTCAGGCATTCTCTACCCTCTTGCTCAGAGGCTGGAAGCAGAATAAAACTTAAGGTTGGAAGGGGGGAGCTTTGCGGAGATAGGCTGTTTAGAAACCTCCTCAGCCACAGTGCAACCTTCAGAGAGAGTAATGAAATGTTCCTGTCCAGACATTGGTATTTGCCAAAAGACAATATGTTTTACCCATCTTTGCAGAGCCTCTGGCTATGGTACCCGCTTAGATGTGCTTGTTGTGCTCAAAGCGCTGCAGCTGCCTCTCTCTACCGCAGCAGAAGGCTAATTGCCCCCGTCTTGCCTCCAGAGGGAGATGGCCTGCTTGCTATCTGTCGCCAATCACACGCGCCTTTCCCAGGGTGACATTTGTTGGCTTTATCTGTCATCATGTAATTTCTTACACTGAGTCACCCCTGACGGGAGGCTGCGGTTGATGCCACTAACCTCAGGAGCTCCAGGCTCTGCCCACCATCAGAGCAATGGGAGAGGATATAGGAGACCAGCAAGTGGGGAAGAACCCTGTCACCTTCTGCTGTGCGCAGAGGCTTGCTTTGAGGCAATAAATCACAGTGTCATGCTAAAACACATGCCCATCCAAGGAGGACCTGCACAGTATTGGTAGGTGGGCAGCATGGATAGGCCAGGAGACTGTTTGCAGCAGGACTGCACATCAACACACCGTTGAGAGCCAAGAAATCCCTCTCTAAAGGCAGCCAGTGGCACCAGCAGCGCAGAGGACTTTCCAGCCTATTTGGCTTATGTCCAATTTTCTTTCATCCCACAGGCTGAAAGATTTGGGCCAGCAAATGTCAGGGAAAATTTGGTTTTGCCTCTCTGTTATTGCTCTGGAGGTGCTGAGAACCATGTCTGGTAAACATGTGGGCTGTGTTTGTTTGTTTGTTTGAAAGGATGTTATCTTTTCTCTGTTTGATCACAATTCTTTTTTAAAAACATTTAAAAAAAAAGGAAATTATCCTTATGAATAATAAATATGTGATAATGGTTTCAAAAGACTTCAGTATGAGATCTGTGCCCTTTCTGATAGGTGATTTTTATCACCTCTTATATTTGCAGCCTAATATGTATAATCGTATATAACCTAATATGTATGCACTGTGGTGGATTCAAAGTGACATTGATCTTTCCTTATGTCCTAATAGGAAACTCTACTTTTCTCTTATATCCTTTTTTTCCAAAGTGAGTCAGTCAGTAATGGAGGAAGAAGTGCATAAAATATTATGCTGGGGGCACGGTTAGTTATGTATTATTATTCACAAAAATACACTATGCAACAAGAAAAGCATCCACCACTATAATATTTCTTACTGTTTTCTGGTCAAAAACTCCCAAGACATTAATGCTAGGAAATGGACAGACAGAGTTATCAAAGCTTCATCTGGTCTGCAAACTCTACTCCAAGAGTGAAGCCTGGTTGTAATGACAGAATTTACTTCACACTGAACCTGACATCCCCCAGACCGTTCCTTCTCTTGTTTGCTCTTTTTTTTCTCACTTTTACAACTCCACTGAAACAATGTTTTTAGCCTAGAATCTGTGTGGAATAAGGTTTACGTAGCTATGGTGCCCAACACCCTCCCAGCTTTCAAAGCCATAAGCAGAGGGGCAGGAATCTCAAGAGATATTAAATTTCTATCTATCTGTTTTGTAAAGATTGGTAACTACCAAAGGGAGATAGCCTAAAATTGCCTATCTTTCTGAGGTGAAAGATTCCAAGGAGATTTCAGACATATTTGTAAATATCTGAATCCATACTGGAAAGAACTGTGTAAGACTCATTAATTCTGCTGCTTACAGACATACTTGCTCTTGGTGTCCGCATCTTTGCACTGCGGAGCCTGTGGAACCATCAGGCTGGCAGCTTGCACCCACAGTAAAAACACTGCAGGTGGAAGAGCTGTTGAGGGGCCAGCCACATGCCAAGTCCTGCACCATACCCAGAACACTTACCATCAGCTCTTGACTTTGTCATGGGCTCCCTGCATTGCCTCAGCATCTGACTTTCTTGGGACGGATGGAAGTGAAGGAGAAGGGCAAAATGCTGCTGGCGACACCACAGAGCAGAATGAGGACCATGCTGGTAAATGGATGCTGAGGAAGGCATCAGCATCAGGTGCACTCACCCACAGTTCCATACAGGCAGACAGCAAATCAGGGATACTGGGGCTTCTGGGGTGTTTTGGAGCTTGAGTCTCATTTACTCCAGCAACCACTACACATCAGCATGGTAAGCTGTGCTTCCTCCAACTGCAGAGTAAGCACGTGTGAGAGAACAACATAGAGGTGTTTATACATTGCAAAGTATAGTAGACTTCAGAGCATAAAAAACACCCAGTGGAAAAACACGTGGGCATAAGTAAAACTTTAACTATCAGGGCTGCCATGCCAGCAACATGTGTATCCTTCACAGGCTCTCCTGCTTGTTGAGGGCTTTGAAGCTCCCTAGGAAAACTCCAGCTTTTTTTGATTAGTGGCTTCTCCACCCTAAACCCTGATAATTACAACATAGGCCTGGTTCAGATTAGAAACCCAGTCCAGAAAGGAAAAAGGGAGTGTAGACAGCCCATGGCGCAGGGGGTGCTGCCTAAGGCATCCCCTCCACAATGTCCTTCAAACTCCAGCAACTTCCAGCTCTTGCAGGGAAAAATGGAGACCAAAACAGGGAACAGCACTGGGTCTTTCCAACCCTAAAGGATCCATGCCTCCGAGTGAGGAGAGGCCAGCCGATGACTTGGCTCTGATGGACCAGCAAGAACAGCAGCGTAAATTCTGACCTCTCTGGGCTCTGGCTGTTCTCTGGCTCTGGGCTCTCTGGCTCTGGGCTCTTGCAGAATAGCAAGAGGCTGGCACTCGCCATGGACTTAGGGCAGGAGTCATGCAGTGAAGTCAGCAGCTACAGCCTGGAGTCACTCTGGGCCAGAGCTCCCACTGGCATTACTGAAATGAATGGAATTGCACCCACTGAATTACACCCACTTGAGTTGCATTGGATTGAAGCTCTGGTCGAACAAAACACTGAAGCACGTGCTTAAATTTAAGCACATGAACAAACAACTTTGGTGCAAATACTTATATGCTTGAGTGCTTTGCCAGGTAGGTGCTGTTCTCAGCAGCGCACACCTGAAGGGAGGTGGTGCCATTTTTTACCTGGTCACTTTTCTGACTATATCCAGGCCAGAAAGGAAACTTTCCACTGGCTGTTGGCCAACAGGCACTTCAGGTATGTGTCAGATCTTAGAAAAAAAAATTTAATCTTATCTGTCTCATTATCACTCTGACATTTGCTTTGGCTTTGAGTTTAATTACCTCTTGAATTGAACAAAGGTTCAGATAGGGCTGAGATAATAACGAGTCAGTAAAGCTGATGTATATAGGAAATAGGGCCTCACTAAAGGTGTTAGCCCATGCAAGCTGACCCCCAGTTATGAGAAAGAAAAGCTGATAAGGGAGAAAGCTATTAATCAATCATCCAGGAAACCTGGGGATGTGTAAAGAGCTGTCTGATGTTTGCATCTTACAAGCCACCTGGATGGTACAAACACACCAGATCCCACTTAGATAAATACCTGTGCATCAGAGCAAAACCAGGCAAACAAAGGGAAGCCCTGGGGGAAAGCAAAGATGGAATAAACAAGCTATATATATATTTTTTATAAAACCATGAAAGCCAAAATTCAGAATAGAAAACTGCATGATGGAAAGGATGTATTATTGGGTAGCTACAGTTCTAGCAGCAACAGGACTCCTGCAATGCTGAGGCACACAAAGTAGGTAGCTCGCAGTCTCAGTCTCAGAGACATTTTGGTCCACATAGAGAAAGACCAAGAGGGAAAGCAGGGCACAGATGCTTGCCTAACATCATACAGGGTGAGCAGCAAGGGGTAGGAATAGGATGAAGAGACTGTGATTTCTGGGTGCCTCATGAATCCTGGATGGACCAAACTCACTGCTATGTTTGCACCACTTGCCTGTTAATGGAAACCCTACTGCTTCTAGGACATTTTCACTCCTTAGATAGATTTTAGATGCTTCCTGACCTAGCAGGTCACAATATTCTTTTTTTTTGTTTTCATGAGTTTGCTTTTTGGTCTGTTTCTGGAGTGGGTTCCAGCTGGCTAAACAGCAGGGATAGATGACTGGGAATTGCATCAGCAGAAGGTAGAATAGTTCAAACTTGAGGCTAGACATACTGGCCAAGACTGTGCTTTTGCAACTGGCTCTTTGCTAAAGCTGATAAAGAGAAAAGCAGGGTTCTCAGCAAACCAGAAACAGAACAGTTACTCCGAGGAGTTATCCACAGACAACTTTCCTGCAAATATCTGAGCACAAGACTATGTGTTCATTCAAAATTTCAAAATCCACATCTCAATGAGAAAATATACTTTTCCGACTGCACTTCAGAAAAATCCAACTGGCATTTTTGTTTAGACCTTATCAAACAAACGAAACAGAAACACAACCTTGTCAAAACAAAACATTAATTTAATTTTGATTTCATCAGCTTGACCCATGTCATAGCATACTTCAGAGTCAAAACACTAAGACTGTTATGCAATGACCCGTCATAATATTATGGCATGGCAATTAAATAGACAAAACTTCAATTCTTTTATACTGTATTATAAAAGTCAAAGCAAATGTTTCAGTAAACCAGAAAGACTTGTACCTTCTTTGAAAGCTTTTGTCAGAAGCACCTCATCTGCCTCCTTGCAGACCATAGATTCCCCAGAGATACACTGTATGCATAGTCCTTGATTTTTTAAGAGAATCTGTCAGGCCAACTGAGTGAGAGTGCAGCCCTTAGCATCACTATGGAGTCACAAATAGATCTGAAAAGGAGGCCAACAAAACCTGCAGATTCAGACCCTGCAGATGCCTCTCGCACACAGCCTTAGAAATTGCTCCTTCTATTGCCATGCTGTATGCTGTCACCTGAACGATAAGGTCTAGATGCCCCATTCTCATACTAAGACCTGTGCGGATGAGTTGCAAAAAGAAAATGGTTTAAAACAAAGAACAATGTCACAACCTTGACCATTGTGCCTCTTTTAACAGCACAGAAAGCTGATGTCTCAGCTGTGTGTGGACCAGTTACAATAGGGAGATATTTTACAGTAAGTGGGCAAGACTAATTGGTGAATGAAATGCAGAAAGTATCAGCAGGGATGTACAAATGCTGGAATAATCATATCTGTTGACCAAGATTCTCAGCAGGCAGTATGGCATTGAAATAACTTATCGTAGATAATGTATCAAAGGCTCAGTTTTATGGAAGGATTGGAAAAGTAGTCCTCCAGGCATATCCCATTCCATATTGCCTTTGAAATGGAGTGGGAGAAAAACCACAAAGGGAGCAGCTTTGGAAAAGCTCGTGAGAACCCAGGGTTCCTTCCAGCACAGCTATTAACCTCTTGACTCTTAATGACATTTGCACATTGGACTGAAGGAATGGGACAATCCAGACTAAGGGAAGAAACAAGAAAGATATCAGAGCTTGATTTTGAGGAAGAATATCTTTAAAAAGTGATTCAAAAGACTGGAAGAAAGAGCAAAGTCTGCTGGAAGAGCTTTGGCATCTGCAAAGGGCATTGAAATCCAAGGATTTCATAAGTCCTCAAAGTCTTCAGGGAGACAGGAAAGTCAGAAGCATTCATTTTTTTCAACTGGAACTCTTGGTCTATTCTACTCTTTTGGATTAACAGTTTCTCTGTTCCTTACCTTAGTGGACATATGTCCCTAAAGAGAGAAATTAAGGCTGTCCAGTCTATATTCTGAAGGTTATTTTACAGCCTATGACCCATAAAATCCTTTGGACCATAAGCCATTCCTGGTCACCACCTTTCTTGGGAGAAACTCAGGAAGAGGCTGTATGTTGGCTGAGTTTTTCTGCCAGTAACATCCCGTTCCCAGATGTAGTGCAAAAGGCCTGTCCTTCTTCATAGTGGGGAGGGCCCAGAGACCCTGGGCCCCCTGGCCCTGGGATGTATAAAAATCGGCTGATCCACCTTGCAAGTTAGAGATGGTCTGAGTGACTTCTTGACATCCCATGCTATTGTAAAGCACGTTGGATCAGATTAGAGCCTTATATGCTTCTTTACTGCAGTAATCATTTTCCACCCAATAGAAAATGCCTAGGGAAAGCGTATTAGATGCTTTCCATTAGACCAGATGGTATCAGACTGGAACAGATTTGTCTTTCTTCTCAAGTTGTCTTTGAGCTTCCAGCAACTAGTGTCAAAGGGATTTCCCAAGTTGGGCACTGCGTCAAGTGCTCTGTGGCATTTAGCCTGCAGCTTCTTCCTGACCCCCTGAACCATCCGTCCTCTGTGACGCCTCCTGGGAGAGCCCCATCTCAGGCTGACAGGACTCCTAGAGGAGCTCTGAAAGCTGCACAGTTCTACCCTACAGAGACCTGTGTGACCCATCAGAGCCCTGTGGTGCCACAACAACCCCACCTCCCTGCCAGGGACCAGACTTTTCCTTGCAGGTGGGTGATCTGGAGCTGTGAACTAGGTGAACTATGGGTTCCTGGCCTTCTTGTTTCCTATATCCTATTTCGAGAGGATGACTAACCTCCATTTTTAAGATGTGATTTCCATTAGGACTACTCTGTCTTCCAGCAGTTTGGGTTTTTTTTTTTTTGTTTGTTTGCTTGCTTTGTTTCTGATGCCTCGTGTGCTCTGAACAAAATAATAATAAATAAATAAAAGAGACAATGCACACAAACCCTTTGCTTTTCCAGCCCCCAGTTCCTTGCAGTGGTACCAGATGTTCTCCTAGAACATTCTGGCTCTTGGCATGAGTGATGCACTCCACTCCAGCAGTTCCTCCTTCAGGCACAACTCAGTTGCTGGCTCTCAGATGCGTAGGTCTGGCATGTCTCTTAGCCTCCATTACTGAGGAAAGAGCCCATGATAGTGTTGTCAGGCGCTCAAGAAAAGAGGAGAAAAAATAATAGGCAAGATATTTTAAAGACCATGAGAAATACAATGAAGAAAGTTTTAGGAGCAGAAGATGCTTTATCATGACCTTTCTCTATCAGACAGAATTACTTTTGAAAGTACTGAATTACAAAAAGCCTATACGGGCATGACACAGGCTAATGAAAGAAAATAGCTTTTATTCAGTCCCTCCGAAATGATCCATAAGCAATATAACATGCAGCTACGTAGGAAACATCTCTCACTGCTTCAGAGAACCTTGAATATAACATTTCATAATGCTATTGTTGAATCCTGCATAAATAGTAGCAATGGCCCTGGGTTGCCCTTCAGGTCAGTCCCTTCCCTAATACAAGTTATGTGCAGTTGCAGATTAACTGCTGGTGACACGGGCATCCTCTTGCACTGGCCACCTACCTACTTGGAAAAATGATACTCTCTCATGAAATGTAGCCATAATTTTCACATTCCCAATGAAGGAAAATGAAGCCAAAGCAATGAATTTTATTTTATCTTTTTTTTTTTTTTTTTTATCCGCTTTTGCTTTTCTGAGCATTCAGTTGTTTGTCCTGGCTGTTGTCTGGCTTGCAGGTTGAGTAATACTGCTCCTGACCACACAGGACCCTAGAGAGTTGTTCCCATTTACTGCCCTATTGTCCCAGGGATGAAGGAATTGAATTTTATTCATGAATGCACTTACAAGCATCCTGGTGGTTGGAACAAGCTGCACATCCACCTAGATCAAAATAAAACTGAAAGAATATTTTTGCTTCTACAAATGCCTAGCCAAGGTTTTAAGGAATAGCTTATCTTGGAGCACCTTCTTTTTCAATGAAATGTGGCAAGCTTTTAGCCTCCTTTGCTACATGAAGCTTAAATAGTAAAGCTATTGGGCATTTTGAAAGGAGATTTATTCTCTTCCACGTTTTCATGTTGGTCTCTTGGATGGTAATTAAAGTCTGCATCTCCTATGCTTTCACCATTTAACTCCTCAAGGAGTTACATGCAGGTACCAGAGCAAAGAGGTCTGGCTGCAAAGCACTGAGAAGACCAAAGACTAAGCAAGAAAAAGTCTCCCACTTTTCTGGATTAAATGAGCAGAAATGTGATGGGATGTAGCTGGTATGACAGCAGATCTAACCAGCATATACATGATTGGAGAGGATATATACGTATGACCTACATATATGTGACCAGAGAGGATAATAAAGTACATGTGCACTAGGGTATTTTAGGCAACAAGGAAGCTAATTTAGTGAACCAGATAGTCTGTGTGCAAACAGAACCTTCTTGCCTCCTGACTTACAACTCGGAATGACTTTCTGTCATTCACATACCAAGAAACACAAGCAGCAAACAAGTTCAGCTGCTAAGGCTCATGCCTCTCGCTCCCTCTGGAGTTCTCAGTGCTTTCTGACATGGGTCCAATTGCCCTCCAGCCTCCCGCTGCCTTGGCACGTGGAGCAGCCTGTCAAGGTCACCTCCATGCGCCTGGCAAGGCAGTGTGAGTACGTGCAGCCAACCCCTCATGCTGGGCATACTGACCATCCCCCGGCGGGTTAAGCATCCATCAAGCCAAGAAGATCTTAGCCCTACTGAGCTGGACTGTATCTGTCTAGATTCCTTCTACAGCTCCCATTTCTGATCTCCTTCCTCCTTTCCTCCTTCTGCCAAGATAATACTTAGTCTGACTAGGAACAGCCAGAGGGGACATTTCTGTCATTCAAATATAAACCCCAGAGCTGTAGTCTGGATGCACTCTCCACTTCTCTCTCTTGGAAGCTGCAATTAAAAGCATGCCACTTTGTGCTCAGTCAAGTGGTGACAAGAAGACCCGCACAAGAGCAGTCTTAGTGATACCAGTCATTAACACTGTAAGGTGCTCTTTGCTTTGCCACATTTTGGTGCCAAAAGTCGAATTCAGCTGTGGGAAACATGTCAACATTTATCCCACTTCACTATAAAAAACTGAGCTATGAGAAATATTGTCTCTAATCACAGACAATTAGGAATTGTTGTTTTAGTTTGTTTTTTCAAGTTGCCTTTTCACTCCCACAGCAAAGATTGGAGGGACCAGTAATAGCTTTTATTGGACCAACTGATAAAGGCAGAAAAAATACACAAACTTTCAGACACCACTTAGGAGGACATAAATGGACAAAAATTCTCTTATTTTTCTTCACCGTAACATTTGCTCCAGCAAGAGCTGTACTTCTCCCTATGTCTCCTACCACATTTATGCCCAAATACATACCACAACACCACAGCTGCTCTCATCTCCAAAGGGATGACCAAAGTCTGAAGATCACAGAGTGAGCTGTTTTCCCCTTTTGCAGGACTGTGGGATTGGACATTTGTGTTTCAGCGGGGCTTTTTGCTCATGGCCACACATTTGACCTGGTGAGTGGTTTCCTGGGACACATGAACACTCAGAAGAAGATGAGAAGCCAGGAACCAACATCCAGCTCATGCTCATAGCGTGATGACCCCACAGGGAGTCAGGCCACTCTGAGGTTTGTGTGCTGCTGCTCTTCCCTGTTCTGAGTTGCTGCAAAGCAACTAAAAGTATGCAGAGCTACCCCTGCTTTTGGTCTTTATTCTGCATTTGCTAAGTGTCTCTCCTGTTTTGGGGGTCTGCAGAGAACCTACACACAGCCCCATGTTGTGGCAATGTAAAGAACGGACAGTGCCACTCAGACAAGTTTCCCTTGACTGCCATAAATTCTATGAAAGTTCAGCCCCAGAGAATGAAAAGTAACAGGTCAAAGCTCTGCTATAGTCTTCTGTACCCAGCTGTGTTAAATCAATCACCATCACTTGGTGCTACTCCCAAACACCTTTCTCACCTTCAGGTACTCTGTCCTCACTTCTTCTGGCCCCATAAGCACCCTATTCTCCCTCCAGCCTCCCATTTGCCTGAATGAAAGGTGTCTTCTCAGGGTTAGTTCACCAAGACATGACTTCATCATCTTTTGCCAGCTCCTCATTTCTACACTGACATGCAGAAGTGGCTTGAACATGCCCACACTAGCAAGCAAAGACAGCTGGGAGCTCACTCTGTCCATACTGACTCCAGAAGCCCATGGGTCAGGTCTTGCTAGCACAAACATGGTGAGAAAGACAGCCGAGGGTGTAGCATCTGACTCTGAGCTCACAGGTCCCTCACAGCACTAACCTGAGCCACACAGACTTCCCTAGCTTAGTATTTCTGCACCAGCCTCCACTTGATGGTGCCTGGAGACATGGGCAGCACCACAGCGGCTGCAGCAGCCTCCCCGCTGACTCAGCTGCCCCTCCGCCAACACTTGCCCTTGACTGCCCAACCACCAGTGCCTGTCGAGGCAGGGAGCTGCCCTGTGCACTCGTGGCCCCTCCATCCCACTGCAGATCAAGCTCACACCAAAACACAACCTTGCAGTGTGCAGCTCCACACACACCCTCTCCTCAGGATCCTTGTGCAGCAGAAACACACCAGCCCCACTACTATTCACATTTCCTGGATATAGTGCAGGAGAGGCAGAGAAGAGGCTTTGGGCCCCCGTAAGCTTCATCCCAGTCTGTGAACTGAACTGTTCTTTCATATCCTTCCAAACACAGTGTTCTTCCCACTAAATTACAATGCAATTGGGAAGGACGTGACCAACATAAAAGAAATTGAAAAGAACGTAAAAATTACAATTGACATTTAGGACTGACTTTCCCTTTTGCTACAGAACTGGCTCCGTGATTCTCAGCACAGAGCTGGTCTTTGGCTATTCATTTCCCAGTCTTTATGGGTTAGGTTATTAAAAATAATAACAAACATCATCATCATTTTGCCTTTTGGAAGCTTGGCTTCTAAAGTGTTTAAAACTTCAGGTATCTACTCCTCTTCTCAAGCAAGAGGGTGCTTATACTGTCTGGTGTTTTATAGAGCATATTCCCAAGCCACCAGGTTAGGAGGAAAACAATCCCCACTAGCAATTGGCTCTTGCATTGCCTCAAAGTGAAGGTAAGGCCAGACAGGGTTTAAGAAGTCATTTTCTCCTTCAAGTGTTTTCTTCCCCGAAGCTGGCTGTTTGCAAGCGAAACCACAAGACCTGCAGCTTCCTCTTTAAAAGACATTAGGAAACATGTTTAGGGCTGTCATTTGCAGAGGAAGATTTTGCTTCTTCTGTGGACTTTAATTTTTATACATCTTACCTTTCTTAATTTACACAAAGACAAAAAATAGCTCTCTCACCAGCAAACTGTTTATTTTTTTTTTTTAATGCATAGCTCCAAAATAACCAAAACAATGTTTTTTTTATAAAAGTGAGAAAAAAAGTATAACCCAAGGCTGAGGCTGTGTGCTAAGAACAATTTTAAAAAGGAACACTTCTATAGGTCCTAAAATAGGTTTTTATAATTGGAAGAGCCTACTAGGGCCTAAGTATAGCAGGCTTTATTACAACTCATCTAGCAGGTACTTAGGTGCTGTTCTCAGAACCTGCCATTAGCCAGGTCTGCTGAACAGGACGCACAACCATTTTTTATGAAAATGCTGGCACGAGTTCACACGCACCGAAGGTGCTGAGTCTTTGATCTCCAGTGCCAGGCAAAGCCTTGAAAATGTCACAAGGTGATTCATGTGCCCAAGAAAAGGGAGATCTGCTGAAGAAAAGCAGGTGTGAGGTAGTTCCTAGCTAGACTTTGTTCTGGCAGCGCAGAGCCCTGGGGTGGGGGTACTGGGAGATGGGCTTTGCAAGGTAGGATGCTCGGCTCCTGCTGTGGGGGGGAGCCAGAACTGCTCAGCCTAGGCGCCAACCTGCCCTTTCATCCAGGAAACAAACCGTTTTCTAACTTGGAGTCTGAGAGCCTCATTTTGAAAGGAGACAAAGTGTCTCATAACAAAAATAGTCTATGAAAAAGGTGGAAGGAGAGGAGGAAAAAAAAGGAAAAATTCTCTAATTTGGCTATTTCAACATGGCCTGTATTTTTGAGTAGGCGGTAGGATGCCAGAATAGAAGGGATGACAGAGTTCACCATGAAGAAGTACACCAAGCAGAGAACATAAAGGCCAATATTTTCAAAGTCTGGGCCTAATGTTAGGAACCTAAATCTGTCTAGTAACACTGTTTGATTCTCAAGAGTTAGAGAGCCCTGCCAAAGCCTGGAGAGTCTCAGTGTTTTTGAAGCACCTAATTGCTGATTTAAGAGACTGAGAACTTCCATTATGGAAGGGCATCTAATCTTACTGGAAGGCTCCACTGAAAATCCCGTCACATCTACCTAGACTTGAGCATCCAGATGTGAAAAGGCTCTGCCAAATGCAGAACAAAGCAGAGTGTGCTCCTGCTTTGAAGAGACACTGCTTCTAAATCTGCCTCTTTGGGGCGGAGGCAGCCTGGAATATAAATCAACGACCATGTTGCATATGTGTGTTGTAAATAAGCACTGGAGAGCTTCCAAGGCAGCCAGCTTCCTTGCTGAGGCGCCAAGAATTGAACCTGGGCTCTCCAAAGTCTAAAGCATAAGATAAGATAGCCTGGGTTAAAAACCTAACCATCTGTTGCTGGGGGCTGCAATGACCCATAGCTCCCATGAGTCAGGCACAGAGGGTAAGCAGGATTTCCTCATAGCTTATGAAGACAGTTGCATCTTTAAGCCTCCAGCATGTACCATTTGAAAAAAAAATGGCAGAAAATGTCAGACTCTGCCAGCTCCCTGATCTTCTTGGAGTCTTGCTCAGACTCTGGTGGACAACTGCTGACAAAGACCCTAAAAGCAGCTTGCAGGACTGCAGAGAGCTCCTTGTATGCACAGGAGAGGAAATCCAGGCACCAAAGTTTTTATAGAAGCCAATGTTAAACAGTGTCTGCCAAACACTGGACCAGCCCTGTTGCTGGGCGTGTGGCATCCCAGGGCAGGAGGCTCCCCTGGACCCACTCACCCTCTCTTTAGTAGTGCTGCATCACCTTGGGTGCACAACAGGATCCTGGGAACTCAGCCCAGTCATCAGGGCATCAGTGATGAAGGAAAGTGGTGGAGGGAAATTGGTCCAATGGGATGCAGATAAAGGAAGTCACCTCGCCTCTGCTCCCCAGCACTAAAACCCACAACCAAAAGCCAAAACACCAAACAGGCAGTTCTGCTCTGATGTTTTGCCCTCTCAATATATCTGTGCTTAACTTCTCTAAAGCATCTCATTTCCAGATGGCTAAACATGGCAGAGGTGGCCTTATTCTTTCATCTGCTACTTAGCACTGCAAAAAGAGAGTATTTCTTTCCTTACCCCTCACAGCTGTTTAATGTGTGATGTAGTCACGACGAAGCATTTCCTCCAAGACCAGGACAATGAGCGGGAGGAGCTAAATATGTTACTCTTCCTGATAAGCCTCTTCTCCTGCTTCCTGCCATGCTTTGCGAGGACCATGCCTTGTGGCTACTGCTTCTCTCTGCCTCTACAGTCCCAGCCAAAAGGATGCTGACAGATAAATCAAAGTTCTTCTCTGGGGCTGAAAATGATGGGCACAGAACCACTATGTCCCATGAGGCTTGTGCAGAAAGGGGTGGATATTCAGTCTAGGTGGAGATATTCTAGATATAGGTGTTCTATACTCTACCACTGATTGGGAAGCAAAGGGACTATGGGGAAAGGCAATATGGATGAGGCTGTCTTTTCCCTTGTTTAATCCAAACAGCTCTTCCCTCTCCAAATGTCTTTCCTGGCTTGCTAGAACTGGAGATGATGTGATTGCTGAGTTCCTGCTGAAAGGCAGATAGATGATCAGTGCTAGGAAGATGCATCCTGCCCTGGCAGAAGGCAAGGATGGCATGCTCCTTGTGGGTACCATGCCTTCCTTTGGGGACCCGTTCATTCCCACTCATGCAATCAGCCTCCCACTCCTCTTTTCCCTGCAAAGAGTCCCTTCTCTCACGGCTGTCTGTCTTCTTCTGGGCATCCCCACTTGCGTGTGCCAGTAAGCCCTGCTGAGCTGGGCTGCCGCCGGGAGCCACAGAGCCGGTCACCAGACGTACGCACGAGGTGCTCAGCCCAAGGAGGGGCGGCGGTGCGGGGAGCCCTGTCAGGGCCCCGTCAGGAGCTCGGCGTCAGAGCGGACGGACGCTGCCTCGGGAAGCTGGCAAGGCCTCCAGGAGCAGCAACTGCTGGCGCCACACGCAGGGCCCTGGCTGCACGCGGCTGAACTCTGTGGCCACTGGATGCCTCTTAACATATTCCAGTGCCCTCAAGACAAAGGTAAATTGGTGGTTGAGGCAAAAATCAGTTTTGTGTGCAGTTATATTGCGCTCCCTGAATTCCTGGTCAACCAACTTTTGTTTGTTTGTGTTATATAATCACTTCCTTTCCCACTTTAAAGGCCATTTTGTGCTGGCAGAAGGTGCCACGCTTGCAGCTGCAGACAACCCAAGAGTTAAATCCAGGCTCTCAGGCAGGTAGGGCAGAGGCCGTGACAAGGAGAATTACCTTTCTTCTTCTCTCCCCTCTCCCCACTACAGCCGTAGCCCTGGGTTTTGCCTTCCCTGGGCCAGCTCAGGGTGAGTCAGTCCAAATGGCCGTGTGCCCTGACGCTTGTGTGCCAGCATCAATGCCAGACGGGACCAGGGAGGGAGCCCGTGTCTCTGTGGGCAGCTACATGTGTGGATTCACTGAGCAGGGGGACCTGTCTGCCTTGCACAAGACGAGCATGGGGAGCCGTATCCAGTGTCGGCCTCCATTTGACTCCAAATATGGATCAAGTTCCTCGAGTGATGACGTGCTTCCTGCCTCCAAGGATAGTGCAGTAACTCTAACTGCGGGCAGCAGGGAGATATCTGCCTCTCAATCTCCTGGGCAGTGTCAGTCCCTGAAGCAAATCCTTGCATCCCTTCCAAGAGTTTTCTCACTTTTTTGGAGTTAAGCATCACTACCGGATCTTTGCACAGTCTCATTACTCACACTAGCATCCAATAATTCATCCTGATAAACAAGGGGAGATCTGTGGAACTCACCAACACAAGTAGCTGTGTACTGACTTACTCTTCCCTACAATAAGGGTTTTGTTTTGTTTGTTTGTTTGTTTGTTTCAGATTTCTCGATTGTGCCCTTTTCCCTGTGTTCTGAGTCAACAAGAAGCCCAGTAGATCTTGTTTATGTCTATTAATTAAGTTTCCTTACAGGCTATATCTGTCCACTATTTTGCAGCCTGCCCATGCACTGAGCAAGCATGAGCAAGATCTATTCACGTTCAGAGGTAAATGGAAGGTTCATTAATGAAGTTGGCACCCTGAAAAACTCAATCTCAGGTTACGGTATGGTCAGTGCTGTCCTACAGCTTCTGATCAGCGCAGAGGTTAGGTAGCATACAAGTATCTGTCTGCAAAATACATGGTAGACATGGCCATGGCCCTAGGTCTGATCTAAAAGCAGTAGTTCACCTAACTCCTTCGACTTTTTTCTTTTTTTCTTTCTTTTTTTTTTTTTTTTCTGAGGGATTTTTGTGAGGGACTTTGTCAAAAGCTTTGACAGTCCCTTAATGAATCACTTCTGTCAGTTTAGCTACCAGTTTCCTGCCTGAAGGAGTTCCAGAAGATCAATAAGTGCTACTTTCCCTTTGTGAATATTGAGTTGTTTGGAATCATCCTGTAGCAATCACTTAGATAATTAATAGTAGTTTTAATTGATTATCAGTTGATCCAAAGACTTTTTATACATGATATGCTTGTCAAGTTCCCACTGTTCCTCTCCAGCCCAATCCCCAGTCCTTGTCAGAAAGCAAGAGGCAAATAATTTCAGTCTCCTAATTCTCTTGCCAGTTTCTGGAACACAGACTCAGAGCTTCCAGTTCCCATTAAGAGGTGAGGAAGTGCTCACATTTTCAAAACCACTTCACATCCAACAGGAGGACATGAGATCTTTCAGAAGTTCAGGCAAATGTGAGGAAGGAGGATGTTATTTGCTGTGACATCAGTTAGGAAATCAAAAGCAGTGTTGGACTATCCCCAGCTGTTTGCTTGTGGCAGAATGGGCACTTGCCACAGCAGCATGGACACTTAGGGTTACACAAGGTTGTTTTCCTCAGTGGTACTTTGCTGCATGCTCATGATAATTTGCCTCAGAGCAGTAGATATTCTTGCATAGTCCCTGGTAAAATATTTACTATGCTTTCTTATCACTTCCCTAGAAGGCTTTGTTGGAGTTGATTGATGCATTTATTCCTTCAGGATCTAAGTAGCTTTCTTTCTACACAGGCCTGGAATACATCCAATAGCATTAAAAACAAAATCTCCCTTTCTCAGTCCATTCTTTTAGAAAGACTTTCACCTGAAACCTCGGCTCCTTCTGGCACCGAGATGGCTGCGCAGAGCTGCCCTCCTCTCTCCTGAGGGTGGCTGTAGCCATTGGTTTTCATGGGGTTTGGAAAAAACATGCCCTAGTAAGCTATTTGTCACACCTCCAGGAGCTGGATAAGAATGAATGAGCTTAAGTACAGCAAGGGAAAGTTAGGTTAGAAACTGGGAAAAGCTTTTTAATGCTACAGTGATGAAACACAGCATTGAGGACTAGACAGCTCATGAGAGTCCCTCTTCTCCGAGTTTTGCCTGGTGCTGCCTCTCACCACCTCACTCCCATACTGTCAAAGCTCTCCACTGACTCACTGCTTCCCATCCTTCCTTCTGAGGAAGTTCCATTTCTTCCTCCCAAAGTTAAGCATTTTGGTCTTGCTGACCCCCTTGCTGGAATCATATCTTCATTTTGCCCTTCTGTTTTATCTTCTAAGTCTCCTCATTAGGAAATATGCAATTGTGACTGTGTTATTTGTTACTGCTCCCCAGTTTTATTAAGACTCTGCCGCGAGTTCAGCCCAACACTCCAAAGGGTTCAGGAACGTGCTATCGATGCTGGATCTTGTCCAATCATGCGAACAAGCAAGCCTTCACTCAGGATTATCACCAAGAAATTTTTTCCCTAGGATAAATGAATGGCTGATGATGATGAACAGATATAGCCTGCCATTGTCTTGTGGTGTTTGTTAACTATCACAAAGTTTTCAATTCCATTTAAATAGAATTCCTTATGAAAAAGCCCTTGTGAGCCAAAGCATTACACAAAGGCCACATTCAGCTCTTCCAAAATATACATGAAAACCGAATTAACATCCAATATGTTATATACAGTACCTGGGCACCAGAGTGTCTCCCAGGCAGGCTGAGACAGAACAATGTCATCATCTGTTCCTCTGGGACCCCTTCTTAAATTGTCACCGGCGTAATGGGATCTTTCCACAGCCGTTTCGCTGGAGGATATATCTGCTGCAGTATGAAGTACAGGCTGAAATCTGCAAAGGGCCAAGTTATGCTTTGACCTCAAGAAGTAACAGGGATTGAACTCCAGGGCTTTGGCAACAGCAAGGGCAGCTCAAGCTGCTGAAGCCGGAAATGACACTTGTTAAACGGCAAGAAATTTTCCTTGCTGGGGCCAGTCCCTAGAAAGGGCCGTTCACGCATGAACACATGCATGCTGAGGTAACCTCTCACACGGTGTTTCTGCAGCTTCTGCCTCTTCCCGAGGTCACAAGAGGTGGCAGGTGGGCTTCTAGACTTACCATGCTCTTGTGCATGCACCTGGCACCCAGACTCCACAAGGGCACAGATAAGCAAGACATCTCCTCATGACAGCCTGGTCCACTACCCTAAAATGCTTCCCAGACTGTGATGAAATGCTGGAGCTATCCAGTGTGAACAAACTCTACCAGAATTTCTAATAGTATATTTTCTTTCTCTTTTCACCAACACATTCACATTTATCCAATCATATTCACCCATTCTCACCACAGAACATCACAATTGGGTGATATCTGAAATGTGTTGCCCACAGCACTATGCAAGGCCCAGTTCTCAGCTTGATAGAGCCAAAAAGCAGAAGAGTTAGTGACCAGTTTGGATCTTCTTTCCCTGCTGTGATGCCACCTTTCATTCTCCTCCTTGTCCTCCAGCTCAGGAGTCTGACTGCAGGGCAAGGTCCTGGGGGGCCAAGGGGAGGGAGCAGGGGATAGGGCTGTGTATCACTCCCCTCCGGGGCTCTGTGCCCCAGCATCCTTGCTGCTCACGTACTATGTCCTTGCTGACCCCTATTCTTTTATTTGTTTTTATTACAAAACTCGATACACTGATTACCCTGCTGTCGCAGTGCCAGCCATTGTATCTGGCAGTGGAAGGGAAGGATTATCCTTGCTTTAGCATGCAGCTACTCCAAACAAGGATCAGCACATTGCTGTGCTAGGCACCAAACAAACAAACAACATGAGTTGAACTCCCTCGTCTAGGAAGCCCATAGTTTGGGGGTTAAACAACATATCTCACAGGTGAGTAAACATACAGAGGAAGAGCCTCAGGGGAAAGCAGAAACCAGTTATCTGAGACACATGCATACACCTACAGCCAGAAATGGCAGCCCTGCCAGCCAGAGGTGGAAATAACAACCTAAAGTCATCCCTACTGACCTTTTTTTTTTTTTTTTTTTTTTTTGAAAGTATCTGAGATTTATCCAGGATTACTCCCATATCCTCATGGGCCAGCGGTCTCCTCGAAGTGCCCCAGCATCTCCATCAGTCTTTGAAAAAACTTTGCAACAGGAATAATGTCTTTTTTTTAGCTTTCTGTGGATGATTTGAGAGCTCAGATTTGAAGAAAGGCCTGTTCTCCACACAGCAAAATCTAGCCCAGAAGGATCCAGGCTTTGCAAAGCCATCACAGGAATCACTCAATACTCCCATCACTTGCTACCAGGGAGCCAATCTTAAAGTATCTATTAATATGCAAAGGCGTCAGTGTTCAGCAAATTCTGCTGTATGTCTGTGTACCCGTGAGTCTACCACCTCCCATTGTCAAATTAGATCTCTTCTTCTGAAAAGGAAGCTTTCAAGAGAGTAGAAGAAAACCCAAACATTCCTTATCAAAGGAGACTTTTTAAGTATTTGTCTCACACAAATTGAAAAACATACATTTTATAGAACTTGAAAAAGGAGGAGACAGTTATCTGATCAACAGAATAAATGTTATCAACTACAACTTTATAGTGAAATCTGCTTTCAGGATTAACCGACTTGCAAACCAGGGCATGGGATGGACAAGGAAGACATTTTTTTCCTTCTCTCTCTGCTACATTTTTTTCTGTTGTTGTTCAAGCAAGATATGGAACAATTTTGAATTACTTCTGGAATATAAAAGTAATCTTCTACTCTATTACTACTCTATTACTTCTACTCTATTACTTTCTGGAAAGAAGTATCTTTCCAGATGTAGAAGAGGGAGTTTTTTGCTTTGGTACCTGCGTTTGAAAGACTAATTGACCATGATAGACTTCTCAGAGTTCTCCAAACAGGTTAAGATGTCTTTGAAGAGCTTTTCTGGTGATATAGGAGCAGAATGGGAAAAATTATCATCCCAAGTAGAAACTACACTAGCTGCAGCAAGCCATGCTTCAGAAAATACCATGGAAGTAAGAAAATGCAACAATAGAAAACAGGAAACTTCAGAGAGCTCATATTTCTGGATTGATAGGGAAGCATGGAGAAGAGAGACGCTGTGGAAGGTCAGTGGTCTCTAGGTCTAATGCTTAGGTTTGGAAGGGCTAGGATCTAGGAACATTTCTGTTTGTGAAGAAAAAAAATATTTTTTGCATACAGAACAGATAAGAATCCAAACAAAAGAAGCTCTCCAAACCTTGCAGAAATGTTTGATATTCACCATCCGCTTGTAGGTCTAAAATTAATCTCTGGCTTGTTTCATTCAGATAAAGCTGGTGTTCATGATTTGCCAGAAGATAAATCTACCTCCCCAAGTTGATTTTTTTCCTCTGTACTCTCTGTTCTTTAGTTTAGTTTAGCTTAGTTCAGTTCGGATTTTTTTTTCCCTCAGTTTCCTCTGAAATGCTCTAGATGAATTTATTTAACTCAGGACACATTTTCAAAGGCAAACTGAAGACAGGGCCCTGATACTCAATGGATGACTATAAATTAGATATCTAATATGAAATTTCTATACTTAAAAGGTTGTTTGTTTGTTTGTTTGTTTGTTTTAATGAAAGCACCTTCCTCTATCTCTTTGCTGGTCAAATAAAGACCAGGCATGGTTGAAGCTATTTGGGGAAAGGTAGTCCATGGAGTGTCATAACCGATCTGTGATGCAATGCAATAGATGGGTCATTGAAAAGGAGTAGGACACAAAACTCTGATTTTAAATGAAACCAACTGCTTAGGTAAGACTGAAATAGAAACAGCACCCTTGGAAAGGTCATCCTGCAGACAGATAGCTTTTCTGGTACTTCTTGGGACCTTTTTATGCATCATAAAGTAGAAATATTGTTTCTGCTTGTTCTAGGCCAGAAAATCCTAAGTCAAATATGAACACACCAAAAGATGCATATGCAGTTTGAGATGTAGCTCTTTCTGGGTACTGGACTTTAGGTCTTTAAGTGGCATAGATCCAGATGGACACATTGTGCATGAGTGCGCTTCACAATAGCTCAAGCACTCCATTTTGCTTCCCATTTTTGCCCATACCCCACTCTCTGTGAATGTTTTGTGCGATCAGCTGTAGAACAATACACAACTGCCTCCATTTCTGGAAAATACCTTCCTGAGAGCTGCCATTCCCAGGCATTTCTGCTGCCAGGCTGGCTTCCTGGTGTGCCACTCCATTTCTGATTAAAAACACAGCTACTGCAATTGAATTTCTATCAGGCTGATGCCCCCTGCAAATTCACATGGGAACATGAGCTGTGGTTTGGAACAGTTAAGTCAGATGTTAGATGGGGGGGTTACAGCACTCCCCATATATGTTTTTGTAGCTCTTTCCACATCCGGCCTTACTATTTCTATTAACACCAAACTCATCAGCTTCTTTTGTAATTCTCCAAGACCTACAGTTTTGTTGACATATTGTATCATGGGGTTTCACATGATAACTCCAAAAAGTATCATAAACTCATTGCTTTTCCCCAAATTTCTTATGGAAAGGCTGGGGTACTACTTCTCTGTCTCATTCTTCAAGTTTTAACCTCTCTGTCATGCCATGGTCTTTCTACGGTCCTCTTTTTACCTGTGCAGTTTTCCTAATAAGCAACATTAAGACCTGCTTAAAAATATATTTACATATTTCAAGGACATGAAAGTAATATAACTTCTCAAGAAAAGCCACATGCACAACTTCTTTTGGCTCCATTTTTACTCGACTTTGTCTCGGTTGTAGTTAGTGGTTTGGCAGATCTTTGTTTATTTTTGGATCAAACACTCACGCCAGGGAACACAAAGGGTCCTGGTATGAAATTCAGAGGAAGACCTCAAAGAGGGGTATTTATTTTTGTTAAAAATAGTTCAACCCATCTCTATCTGTATTGAATTTGGCAAAAGAATGGGTATGATTTTCATTTTTTGAAATGCTTTATTTTAAACATTTGATAAAAATAGTCAATAACAAAAAAGCTAGTTTATTTTTACTGCAATGCATTTTTTTTTCTTGCTGTTCAAGTTCTAGATGACAAATATAGGCCTTGGGCACATTTAGAGAAATATCTGAAGACTATTCCTTCTTATTTCCGCTAAACTGAATATGTAACCAAAAGTCTGTTAACCTCTTCATCTGAAATCTTCTCTCTTTCTCACACAGTTTCATTAATCCCATTTTCAAACATACTTCCATGTTCATGTCTGTGTTGGTAATTTTCTCAATTACCTTGTTTTTCCCTCAGGAGGATTTGTTTTCATAAGTGACTTTTGCACTCCCATTAGCTCATATCCCACCAAACAGCATAGGTCTGGGCTTAGTTTAAGATGAGTTTTAGTTTACTTCTAGATTGTATTTTTTCTCTGCTTAATATGTCCTGCTCCTGACAATTATGGTACCTGGTAATAGTACGAGGAAGGATGTGTTGAAGAAGGTGGCTTTTTTTTTTTTTTTTTTTCTGTGGAAAACAGAAGGTATGCTTCACAGCAAGCACAGGCAACCAGAGCTTCAGCCCATGCATGTGCCACCTTGAGGGCTCCCTCATTCTCAAGGGAAGTGGAATGTGCCATGTCCTAGTCCCTGCTATCAGCTGTGAAAAATCACTGAAGAACCATGTAATGATGCAGATTTACACCTTTTAACGATGTAAACTAGTACCCAGAAGAACTATAGTTTAGTTCAGTATATAGCTTTTCGGACATCCATATTTGACTTCAAGTTTCTAAAGAAGTTAACAGTTGTGTCCAGTAGAGGTAAGAAAACTCAAGCTATGCAATCAGTTGTGACTAGGAGCTGCAGTCCTAGACAGGACTGTGAAGGACTGTGCTATATAGGACCATGCAAGATTGTGCATTGTGCTGTACAAACACTGCAGAACAAAAGATAATCCTTGCCCTGAAGGGTTTCGATGAGAGAAGAAAAGATTCTTTGGAAAAAAGCCTCACCCCAGACATTCAAGTGTGCAGTAATGAGTCATCTGGCCAAATGCAGTGGTACCTGAAAAAGAGGTGGTTTCTCAGGTCTGTAGAACTCCTGCTACTGAGCATGGAGAGCAGTATGTGGCAGGTCATACATTGCAAAATATAACCCTAGTGTTTCTTTCCTTGCAATCTGCAGTATGTAGCATCTAATGCTATGACCAACACATTAGCCCTGTGCTGGTGGGTGTGGAAGACATCAGGAAATCACTGAGTATATTTTTAGGGCATTTCAGTTTCTGGCAGTATATACCCTGAGATTTCAGTTCAGTCAATTTCCAGCTATACCATCTTAAGCTATCCTGAAGGAAATGGATACAGTCTTCCATTTGATACTTTTTTACAGTAAAGCCAGGGAATTTCTCATAAATCACATCCTTGCTAGAACAAACTGTGAGGTTGGGAAAGGGATAATGGCAACAACTTGGATTTATTTTTCTTCACTCAGCTTATATTTCTGAACTTCACAAAAGGATCTAGAAACGGTAAAAAAACTTTTCATAATGTAATGCAGTCATCCAGAAACCAGACAAATGAAAACCACAGGTTCACTAAAGAGAGACTGCCTTTCTCTGCCATGCTGAAGGTTATTTCTTTTTCTAAGGAAGTGTATTCAAGAGTAGATCATGCATACTGCACAAAGGGAAGATCACATTTCCTTCCACCCTTCAGGTTCCTTTTGTTAATAATAATTATAAGCCAACACTTAACCTTGGAGTCACATGCCTACTGGTGAGAGATGGGCTCTTTCTCTAATCTCAGTCCTCCTCTCCCATTATTGTTTCATTGACTACTATTGACTTTATAGTGTGGCTGGAAGCCAGAAATGAATGGGAGAATTGGAATGGCAAAACTGGTGGGGCAGGTTTCCTTGGCCAATGTTGCAATGGGCAATAAATAAATAAATTAATAAATTAAATAATGCTATTTATCAACAGCCAGGATCCAGGTCCTTCTAGGGTCACTATGCACATATGTTGCAGGTTCAAGACAATGGCCTGGAAAACCTCTTCAAGCCTTGGAAGTGCAGTTCCATTCTGATGGGTATTTTCCACACCTGACATTCATCCAAGTTAGCACAGCCTCTAGATTTAGCAGCAAATGCCCAATCAAAACCAACAGATCCACAAATTCATTTTTCTAATCAAACCTTCAAATTATATCTTCAGACACTATTATTTCATCAGTACAATGAAAAAAAATATCCAGAAAGGACTTCCTATCAAGAGGGAATTGGTGAAATGTTACTTTCTGGAAAGGACAGCTAGAGGGGAGCACAGAAAAAGACTCCATGTTCTGTTCTTGCTGCCATCATCTAAGAAACTAGATTGTCAAGATGTATAATTGGGTCCTTAGGTCCTTAGTATTGGCGTTATATTTAATTATATGTTTTGAGATTCTGTCCCAGTATCTTCCCTGGGTTTTTAGTGACATTTTCTTAGCTCTAGCCTTTTCTCAGACAGAAAGCTTCAGTTCTGCAAGCAGACGATGCAGAGATGTCATATGCATGTGCCATAAGCAGAGTTAATGTGTGTAATACCATTGCAGTAATGAATACCCTCAGATGCACAATGCTGGAACAACCTCTGCTCACATCCAGCTTGCCTATGCTTCTCTGTCTCTGCTCCACTATGGGTAGCAAGGTTGCCCAGTGGTGTGCTCCATGGATGTTCCACCATTTAAATGGAGAGGACTGAGGGAAAGGATTTTGGCAAGGCGTACTTCTGAGTCCAGCACAGAGAAGACAGGGAGCCAAAGACAAGAAAATATCCCCCCGGCTGAAAGTGGAGGGATTCACCAAGCTGAACTGAACACTGTGTTTCCCTGTTGTAGTGACAGCAGCATGATGCAGAGAGTGACTATGCAGCTCTTCACAAATGGCTCAGGAAACAATACAGATTTTAAGCAAACTGTTCAAACAGAACCACTTCCACCACAGCCTGAGTCTGCTTCTCTCTAGAAATTAGGCCCCCTAAAGGCAATTTGCATTACTTACCACAAAATGAACTTGCATGAAGCGTCTTTTGAAAGCTGAGGTTCTCATAACAAAAGGGTATCCAATGATCCAGGGAATTGGATACCATACATGCTCCTCAGAATAATTTAATCAAGAGATATAGGTTACTAGTCTATAGTTACTAGTGATGTAGCTATCCTTGCAGGGCTAATAACCAAAAGTGACAGTCTCTCAATTCAGAGACAGCTGCATCCATAGCAATTTCCTATTTGAACTGGTCTTGAGGGATGAGAGGAGCTGATCAGTAACAGATTGATGATTACTTAGGCCCAAGTAATCATAATCTGATTGTGTTTGCTATGTTTAAGCAAAATAAATCCCGACTCAGTACTGCATGTAGATGGCAGTACTTACTGCTTGCAGATATTTAGGGCAAATTCCACAAAATTAAGAGTGATTGAAAGAAAGCATTTCAAACTGAAAAAAATTATAATCAGGAACTTGTTCAGGGACATGCTGGTAGCAACTCTGTGAAATGAACTAAGAGAGATTCTTGAACTCACCAAGGAAATCAAATTGCGAAACACATGAAGAAATTGGCATGAAGAAAATGGGGTGGGAAGTCATATCCCTAGAGAAGATAGCAGGGATAACTGTACGATAGGTGCTGGATTGTGAATTCTTCTAGCAAGTTTAATTGATGACTACAAACAGGAAAATTAATGACTCAGCATCATGCGGAGCAGTACAGATTGTAGAAGATTTGGGGGACCCTTGAAAAACAGCCAAAGAAGAGCAAGGTTCAAATAATTTACCAGCAAACCATTTTAGTCCCATCACTGACAGTGCAAGGATGAGCTACAGGTCAGCTGGTGAAGGTGGAGCAGGAGGCCTGGGTTTTGCAGACTTTTAGGTCATATCCTCTATAAAAAGGATGACAGGAATACAGCTAGTGAGGGAGAACTAATCTTCCTAGCCTGAATCTAGCGGTAATCAAGACATTACACAATGCAAGAACTGTGGGTTAAGGAACTACAAACAAGCTTGGTGTGTTGCAAAATGATTTAACCATGTGAAAAAAATGTGAAGAGAGAAGACATTTTCCATTTGCTTTCATGTAGACATTAGGCATCTGGGTAGCAGGCAAGAGGAATTGGAAATTCTTATTAGTGAGAAGAAATGTGATATAATCAGCATTACTGAAACCTGCTGGTTTCAATTTGCGTGTTCGGAATGTTAAAATAACTGGTTATAACCTGTTTAGGAAAGATAGAGTTGGTGAAAAAGGACTGTGTGAATCATACCATAAAATCATACCATAGAATAGGAATTGCTTCTCAAGACTCCTGTGAAGTGCATGGAAAGAAATACTGTGTTAGAGGGAACTTCCATATGCTGGAAATGCCACACATCCACTGACAAAACATCCTGACAATTTGGGGAAACTATAGGCTATTTTCTAACACAAGGAGCCATCATGTGGTAACTCTTTTGGACTTCATTCTGACAAAGATGAATTAATTACTGGGCTGAGAGTTGACGGTTGTCAAGGGAACAGTGAGGATGACCTGATTATATTCAATATGGACAAATAGAGGGCTGTCCCTAGCAGTTATATATGTGCAGTGACTTCAAAAGAGCTCATTTCTCAAACATAAAGAAAATCAGCAATTCACTTCATTGTGGAGAAAAACTGAGACAGAAAAAAAATGTGAATGAAAGTAGGACTGTTAAGGAAAATTCTGTTAAGAGTCAGTAAGTGGATGAGAAAAGAACTAATTTTAAAAACTTCATAAAAATGGTAATTTTTCATAGCCAGGAGAACCCAGGGCAACCAGAATGACATTTTCAAAAGGATATTCAGAACAAAAGAAACGGCACTAATCATTTAGGCCCACAGAACAAAGATAGTAAAAGCACTAATGATGGTATAGAGAGGCAAACATGGTTGAGTAAATAGTTCTGTTTTAGTATGTGCTGTGTATACAGACCACATGATCATTAAATAGCTTTGAAGCTCACTGGTAACAGAGAGGAAGCTAAATGTCTGTTAAAGGCAAATCTTTTCTCAGTCAACAGATCTCCATTCAGGAATCATACAATTGTTAGCTGACGCCTGTT
This sequence comes from Crypturellus tataupa, assembly GCA_034781795.1. Classification (NCBI taxonomy): domain Eukaryota; kingdom Metazoa; phylum Chordata; class Aves; order Tinamiformes; family Tinamidae; genus Crypturellus; species Crypturellus tataupa. The sequence goes on from JAWLRI010001063.1 coordinate 1,202,786, forward strand.
GGGACTAATTTTGAAAGTGTCTTGTGAAATGGGATATTCCAGAAAATGGAAGGAACACTAGCATTATGCCAGTTCAAACAAAGCAAGCTGGATGAACAGGGTAACTCTAGATCACTCACCCTAACCCTAGTCCAAGCAAAATGGAAAATCTGACACAGGACTGAACTGATATAGAAGAAAAAGGACAGAAAGGTAATTAATCCTGATAACATGACATTGTGGAAAATATGTCTCATCAAACAAAATATAACTGCACTCTTTTGATGAGATTGCAAGAATGGTCAGTAAAGTCACCTGTCACCTGCAATGTGATAGTCCTTGATGAAGTGTCTTTCTTAGCACCAGATAATAGTCTGACTACAAATTAGCATAATTAAATGTCAGGAAAGCACAGGTGAAATGGCATAGAGAAGAAAGTTACTGACAGATTTAAAGTAGCAGTCAGCAGGGAGAGGGAGTTCTTCCTGAGGGTAGTTGTGTTTGTTGCTCCTGAGTTTGGTACTAGTCTCAGTACTAGTCAATGTTTTCATCAATGAGTTTGCACTGAGGCTTGCAATTGTCACAGGATAATAATTTGTTGCTGACACAAAGATTGGCAGACGGGTAAACAATGCTGAAGGCATGGCAGTTGCATTGACTGACGATATGACTTGATAAATTAGGCCCTTCAAACAACACATGTTTAATGAAGCAAATGCCAATATATGCATCTAGTAACAAGGAATGCAAGTCATTCATATAACCCAGAGATGACATTCTAGAGAGAGATGATTCTGAAAATGATTAAGCAGAAGGAGAGCACAGCTGAATCTATCAAGAGTGGGACTCTCTCAGGCTTAATACAATTCTGTGAGCTATATTAAGGCTGATAGGAGTCTTCATGTGGCATCAGTGAAAAAAAACACCAGTATGCTGCAGTCAGTTCTCCTCACAGTTTTTAGAAGATTCTTGAGATTTGAGGCAGGGGAATCACAAAAGAGACACATAGCTGCTTCTGTGATTTGAGGTAACTTCCTTATTGAGTGAGACTTAGAATCAGAGAAGATAAACTGGTAGAGCTATTTTCAACTTTCTGAAATCAGGGCCAACTTCAAAACTGGATCAGGTTGATTAAGACTTTTCCCAGCAAAGTTTTGAAAATCTCAATTGATTTCGAGTGCTTTACAATTCTTCATGGGGAGAATTTTCTCCTTATATCTAGTCAGAGCATTCCCTTGCTGCAACTTGTGCCTGTTGTCTTTTATCCCTGCATGGTGTTCCTTCATGAGAAATATGAATTTACCATCTCTATAATCACCCAGTAGGTAGTGGAAAAGTAAGTAGCTCCGCCTTAGCCTTTGCTTCTCCAGACTGAGCAATCCCAGTTCCACAGCCTTATTTTGCATGCCAAAAGTCCTACCTGCCAGTCATTTTAGTAGTCTTGTGGTGGACTCTCTCCAGTCTACCAATAACATATTGAGCTCCATTTGCTTGAGAAAAGATTTAAAGACTAGAGCCTCTGCAAGCCAGAAGGAAAGGAAGACTTACAACTGAAAGCTGAAGACAGATAAATTGAATAACAAGGTGGGTTCTTATCTACTAAGCAGCCAGATCTGGTGCTGGATTATCTAACTCTTCATGTCTTCAGATCAAGGTCATATGCCTGTTTGAGAATTAGTTGATAGCCATACAACACAAGCTGCCTAGGCTCAAGGACATGGATTAAATTACTGAATAGGAGGCCTAGAGGTGAAATCTGAGGGAATTCTCTAGGAAATAGGTGAGCATAATGCAATTCAAGCAAGTGCAAATTCAGGGTTGCTCTGTTATGCAAGCTTATGTTATGCATGAAGATTTAATAAGTAAGTCCCTTCTCAGCTTAAAAAACTAACCTCCTTATTTCATGACTGCAACCTCTGTGATCCTTAGCTTAAGAAGGTCTCCTTCGGCATCAGCTTTTATTGATAGAATAAGAAGACATTACTAGAGTGCAATTGCCTCTCTGTGTCTTGTGAGCTGGCAAGTTGTATCAACACTTGATGGCTCTGAAAAAGACATGGCCTTGTCCAGTGATTGTAACCTGAAGGATTACAAAATGGCCATAGAAACACAGCAGTTTCATATTGCCCACAGCACAACTTTCCATTTGGCATTTATGAGACAACAGTCTACCTATTTTGGCTGACAGATGCTGGCTTGGAAATAGAAGCAGGGGACTTCATCAAACTGTATAACAGTAAGTGAGAGATCCACTCAGCATCCTAGAAGTTGCTTTTGCGTCCCTTCAACTCTTTGTAATGACGCCAGCCTGAAATGCAGGCTAGAGGCAAGGCAGAAGGAAGTCTGGCATTTTATATGCAAGTTTAGATCTCCGCTAACTGATCGTCTGTCCATGTAAACTCAGTAAACAAGTGGTTTAAAAGAGCTCATCCAGTGAAAGCTCACTACAGAGATTTGTTGCACCTCTCCAGGAGTAAGTCAGAGTATCACTGCAGTTTGACTTAGCAAATCCCTTGCTACTGCAGGAGAACATAGCACTGACTTGAGCCAGTCTTGCTTTCTTGCACTTTGTATGTGTGGATTTTGGTCCTTTATTATAAGAGTTACAGGTCCTTCCCTAAAGAATCAGTTTTAGAATATTGAAAGCTGTTCTGTGGCTATGTCCGGAGATGCACAAAGTAAGTCTGATGGCATTAGATTACATGTGTTCCTCCTGAGGAAGGCACAAGTTATTTAGTTGCCCAGGACTGTCGAAAACTAGACCTGATAACCATGAAGTGTCCTCCAGATCAGATGTATTACACTGTGGATTTCCAGCAATACCCTCTCTTGCCAGGACTGGCATTACAGGTTGCAATTTGTCTGTCTTCTACCGAGAAAGGGGTTGGATGATTTCTGCAGCCTTATCTCAGACACTGTAGTAACTTCAGAATATGAAAGCAAGCTGATCAGCCAAAACAAGTCTTACACTACTAGCTGTAACCTGTGTATTCGGAAGCAGTGATTCATAACCAGTATTATGGAAAACCACGCGACAAAGCCAGTACCCAGTGGTTCACATACAACAAAACTAACTACTCTCATCTTTTATTTACAACTTTTGTTAACATTTGGCCCTCTGTTTGTGAGGAATAACATACAGATTCTTACTGTGTCAGGGCTGTTCTGCGAGGCTGTTCAGAAGAATGATAGTTGGAAAATAACCATTATATCTAGAATCTGCACTAAATCATACACTCAGCTTGGAGAGGTGACTTTGTTTTCCCCTCAATCCAGTTTTGATGTTCTTTTTCTCCTTCCTTTTAGGCAAAGCTCTCCACCCCAGAAGGCAGGTAAGGAGCCAATCCACCTCTCTGCCCCACTCCAAAATAAATGTTCAACTCTAAAGAATGTACAAAAGGGAACGGTGAAAGGCCGAAATGGTTCTCAAAAAAAAAAAAAAAAATTTTTTTTTTTTTTTATTTAATTTTGTGAGGGTTTTTTGTGTTTTCCACAGCACTCTACTTTGCTCCACTGAGGTTCTTACCATGGCTCAGCCTGACAGTCTGACATGTCAGAGAACAACTGGCACACAAATAGATATGGTACACTAAAAATGCCACATGCCTTTCCTTTGTTGCATTCCTGATGAAAACAACATACTTCTGGCTGATGAAACAAGCACTGCACTGAGATATTTGTCCAAAATAGTGGATACCTCTGTCATAGATTTGAAATGTTTCTTGTTAGATCCATATCCAGGATTATGCAGATCTGGCACTGCTCCATTCAAGACCATGTTCTTAGCTTGAAAAAACTCAGTTCAAATCCCATGAGTACAGTGGAGATAAAATGATTTGCAGCAGCTGGGAGTGTAAGTCTCCAGTGCACAAATTAGTGCATATGGGGTGTATATATGTATATACTGGATATTCTCTGCTTGTACTGCACAATCCATGGAGTCTTCGTTCACCAACAGATAATCACTGGCCCGCTTATTTGCTCTGAACTCATATGTCTCAATATTCAGTATCCCAAATTGATATCGTAGAGGAAGACTAAGAACAATTGGGCTTGAGTGGCCATTGTGTCCTATTTGTATTCCTACCCTTACAGAGATAAGACCATGCTAGCAACATCAACTTCTCAGCCAAGCAGGCACCCATCCCAATGCACAGAAAGGAGAACATGTGGAGTCCTTGTAGAATAACCCATTCCCACAGATGCTCTGCAGGGCTAGGCTATGATGCAGTAGAGCATAGGAAAGGTGTGCCTCGCATCATAGTTTATCAGTGCTAATAGAGGCTCTTGCAACCTTGATGTTGCATCTGTGGATGGTCAGTTCCTGAATGGCTCAAATCCAGACTCCCTCACTAATAAAGCATGCAGAGATATTGAAACTCCAGCTGTTGTGCCCAGATTCCACTGTCTGCTGCTAGGAAAGACAGATTGCTCACAAAAGGGCAACTGTGAGTGACTGACCAAAGAGATCTGTTCTCCCCAATTCATTAAGTATTTCCATGTGCTCTGTTCCAAAATATTGATGTGCCAAGCCTTGGGAGTTTTATATTTAGCAAGGAACATAAATCACAGATGTGGGGGGCAGCTTCTGTAATGTTTCCTGTCCTACTGACAATGCCACTAATAGCTCAGAAGGCCTTGTAGAGTGGACAGTAACCACAGTTGTGCAACCAGAAAAATGGTCATTTACCTCTGGTAGAGGCTGGGAAGTGCTTTTTAGTGACAGGTTCTCTGGATCCTGTGAATTTCCCCAGATTCATGCTGAGGATCTGGATGTAGACCCCCTATCACTCGTTCATTCATAGAGTAACCATTAGACAGAAGAAGCAGTGAGATGGAAGAGGCAGAATATGCTGAGGGGTTTCCATAATCTTAGAGTTATTTCATCTTTGTTGGAGTCCCTGCTGGTGCAGGTGCTTGCCAGTGCTGTTCACCACAGGGGCACACAGACGGGTGCTACATCCTTTTAGAGACTGCATGTTCCATAGCAGAAAGTGATAAAGTCAGATGCCTGCGATTTTTCCTCTTTTTCTTTCCTCTTTATTGTTTACTTTCTTTTCCCCAGTTAGGAAGCCTCATTTAAGTTTCTTTTCCTTGTACTGGAAGGTGGCGTGTAAATTCAGCACTCAGGATAAATAGCCAGAGAGCTGGGGAATACTCATGTGAACTCCAGCAGCCTGGCAGAGCTGCAAGCTTTCCTAGAATATTCAAAACTAAGGCAGAGGTCTACTTTTGCAAGGTAGGTTTGAGGGTCCCCCACCCCTGCTGTGTGGTTCATTGTTTTATGCCTCTGAATAACTCAGTGTTTGATTTAATAATAATGCTTTGTTTTCCTGTGGTTCCATCCATCTAAGGACCAAGAATCAGTTACCAACATCGAAGCAGATATCCCCTTGAGTTGAGTTTTGGCGTCAACTGATTCTCTCAGAATCCTCATTCTGACAGATTTCCCCCTCTAGCAGCTTGCCCTGGCCTTTAAAAATTCTTTCTAAGTTGACTCTGAGAACAGCTTTCCTGCTTCCTTCTTGAGTTTATAGCAAAACTTGCCAAAAGGGAGAAAATGTGAGTCCGAAACAATGACAGCAACACACACAAGACCCTGCCAAATGCAAGCAGTGAACAGCCTGAAGGAGGTAACCCAAAACATGTTTATTCACAGCGCTTGTTCACTAATGGCCAGATTATGGTTTTAGCAATGAGAGGTACACAGTTTCAGGCAGATGGGATGTGTGCGCTGGCATGTCCCTCTGATAAGTGTATTGTGACCCCATAGGGAGAAGCACTCTTACCACAGAAGTACATGCAATTCTACCAGGCCTGAGGATCTGCTGATGGGGCTGGCTTCACAGTAACTCTACCATGATACTACATGATGTTAGTGCATTCAATTTTCTCAGATTTAACAAAGTCTCAGTTCTCCTTAAGTCTTTCAGAAAAAAAAACCCTGCCTTCCCATAGTTTCCCAAATCTCTGAACTCTTTTTGCCTTCCCCATCTCACCTAAGCTTTTCTTCACCCTTTAGTCCTGCCAGGACTAGCAGTAGAGTTTCTCTAGGTATTAATGCGTGACTGTTGTTTTGCAACTGAATGTAATAATCCCCCTTGGACATGAGAAAATTTGCCTGTGGTCTATTACAATAAGGGTTTTGTCAAGCCCATTTTCTTTTGTTGCTTTATTGTGCCCAACTCTTACTTTTTTTTAGAGCCGCTTACCCACTCAGAGACAGCATCCACTGTAAAAGTGTCCATGGGGCATGGCTTCTTTGTCTGTAACATACCCAAAACGTACACAGGCTGGCGGGTTGACAGAACAGCGCACTCTGGATACCCTTCTGTTGTGCAATGGGATTTTATTCCATTTGCTTTTCGTGAACTCTGCTAACATTGTGCAGGGTTTTGTTTGTGCTCCTGTGTCTATTTTAAAATGACACACCTTGTGGACTTCTGTCATTCAAAATTTTACAAATACTTCACCCTGATCTTCTTGTGACATGTTGACTACTGAAGCTAATGACAACACTTTTTCATTGTTTTCTCCTTCTCTGTTGCCTCTGGCAGAGCTTATTTAACTCTTTCTGTGGTAATTAATCTCTCCTTTGCAGACTTTCCTTACCACAGATCTAAAAAGACATCTACCACACACCTACGATCTCATAAAACATTCTATTCTAATCCTTCACTGCAGCTATATTTTTCCACCAATGCCTTTCACGTGGCCACTAGCTTTCCTGGGTTTTACATTCTCACACCACTAAGCAGGGATTGTTTTCTGTATTACTGCTGTGAAAGGAACCTTAGGAGTTTGGACCCCGTGGTGCTGAGAACTGCATAAAAACAGACTGGAACAACGGTCCCTGATCCCAGAGAGCTAACAAATCTTTTTTGGCTCATGTTATGTTTTAATGTCTTGACACAACTTTAAAAAGAAAAAAAAATCACAGAGACCAGACCAAAAGCTTCCACTAGGGGCATTTCTCTGAGTACCTCCTCTCTCTGTATTTATTAGTACAGTTCCACACTCCTGAACGTGCTGCGGCTGTCAGAAGAACAACTCTTCATTCACAGTCTAACAAAAGGAAGCAACTGCTCCTCCTATCCCATATAAAGTGATTTTCTGTGTTTACAGCATTTTCCAGGACAATCATGTAATCGGGAAGGTTATCTTCCTGCTACTGAAGCTTTTTCTCTGGGGATTTGTGTTCTGTCATGTATAGTCCTGCCACCCACAAACATTTAAAAACACAACTCAAGCACCCAAAAATATGTGTTTGGGCAGAAATAATAGGATTTTTTTTAAATTGTTTGAAGGGGAGGAATTTTTCATTTTAATACTGGAATCAGAACAGTTTCAAATAATTCAGCTTTCTTCCAGATCTGCATCGGTTAGAAGCATTCATTTGAAAATGTGAGTTGAGGTAACCTCACGATTTAGCAACATCATTGCCTGATGACACACCTGCTGCTGGGACACCCATTGCTTTCTGATGACATAAAAGATGCTGCTGGAGGGACGGAAGAGGGTGCTGTCAGCTTCAGGTAAGACTCATTTGACAATGTTGATAATAGCCCAGATACTCTGTAAGCAAAATCTCTCTGGAAGAATGGTGGAAAGGAAGCAAAAGTAGTAAGTTCAGCTCCAAAGCAGGTAGCAGGACAGAAAGATTTCTTCCAGTAACTTCCCACAGGGACTTGTATTTGGTTCCATGGTCATGTTACCTTCTTGAGGGAGTCGTAACTCATTTAAAATGAGTTACATGGAGACAGACACCAGCAGTCCTCCGTAAGGTATAAAGGCCAGCACTGACCGCCCAGATTTGTGGAGGAACTTGCCAGCATGCATAGAGGAGCACACATGCAATTGACAATAAGGTCCCCTTGGGCAGGGGAAGAGTAAAAGGAAGAGAGCAAAAGGCTTATTTCTTCACAGAAATAACAGCAGGTCCCTTATTCATCAGCTTGGTCTCATGCAGCAGGATGGGCCACGTACAGTGAGTGCAGACCCCACCGAGAAAGGCTGCCTTAGTTCCTTGCTCTGAACACTGAATAATCCACATTGAGTATACATGCAGAGCCCAGCCCCAAGGATGGAGGCCTTGTTTGGCAACAGATGCCCAGAGGCACTGCATGGCATATTAAACATCATGTAGGCATGTGATCCTAAGTCCCTGGCAGCATCCCAGCAGAGTCATATTCCCATTGCATTCTTTGGATATCTCCCAGCCACTGGCTTGAGAAAGTCGCTAACCTTAGTATGCTTCATTGTTCTGACGGGTCCAGAGGGTGTCTCGTGATTTCCACTGACCACTGCACGTGCATGTGTGCAGGTCATCCCAGAGACAGCTGAGGGGATCCGTTGTGTCTCCAGGGCAAACATTGCTTCCTGGCACCCGCCACCAGGGGTGCAATATGGCTGGACAAGGGGTCTTTCCAGTCGTGGCTTACTATCATCAGTCCCACCAACACCTTCTCATGAGAGAGAGGAGAGGAGGAGCAGGCAGTCTAACATGGTCTCTGAGCTGAGCATCTGCAGTGTTTGGACAGTGGATCATCCAGAGGGGCCAAGACAGGGGAGCGTGTTAGCAGGGGCCAGCAGCAGGAGAACTATGCCTCCTCCATGGAGGAGGCACCTCACAACACCATGGAGGGCAGGCTGCATGCTCCCCAGTTCTGATAATAGAAAAATCAGTACAGGAGCTTCACCAAATAGTGACCATGTTTCAAAAGAGAAAGAATTTGTAAAATGGGATGGGCTCAAAAACATGACAGATATGGAGAATGCAGGGATTGCTGTCTTCTTGTCTTCTGCTGAAAGGTGTCTCCCCTCCTTGGGACAAGAACTGTTCATCCCCCCCAGCTTCCAGTGATCCCCCATCTCTGAATGCACCAGGTGCCTGGGTACCATGGCAAGGGCAATGACAAAGCTTACAGATGTGCTTTCTGCTGGTCAGCTCCTCTGCCAGCAGGGCTGGCCTGGCAGTGCGAAAACATGAGCCAGAATGCTTTTCAGGGGCTGTTTGCCTTGGACTCAAAGCCACAAACCTCCTTTGTAGCTTGCAGCTTTGCCACACAACAATCCACATGCTTTTTGTCCCTTGGAACATGGGAATGCTGATGCATTCAAGACCCTTCCCCAGATATCTTGCCAGCTTCCACACCCTTATGCCAGAGCATTTACTCGAATAGAAAATAATCAAGCATGGGTCCTGGTCTACTGCCAGGGCAGAGGTCTGGCACTTTGTAGATAGGACCTGAGAGTTCCTTCTAAACTCGGCGACACAGGAATAAAATCCCCAAATATTGGCCCAGTCCTTTCTGGCTCTAAAAACAGCAAGACTGGTTCTTTCAGGAGTGTGAGTATGCTAGGGTAATTGGCTATGTTGTCCTAGAGATATCTCAGAGGATCGGAAAAGGGAACAGGAAAAGCAAGTTTTGACCCCAAGAAGGTAGAAGGGCTGAGTTGTGAGCATGGTCAGGGGAGCTGAGTTCAGTATCTCAGCAGGCATTTGCTACAGGCAGAGCTCCTTTGGAGCAGGAATGGTTGCATCAATCAAACTTGCTTGACTGTCACAGTGATGGGACTGAGAGCATTCTGTCACCCATATGTTGGTAGTTTCACTGTAGCACAAAAGTGCCATGTGCTGTGAGCAGGCTAGAGATCTTGGACAGAGGCCTTTGGTAACAACTGTCAGGAAGTGAATCATTGAAGCCAGAGGATGGACCAGGAAAGAATGGGAGAAGGAGGTGATTCTGTTATTTCAGGCATGGAGAGGAGAAGATCAAGATGACAGCGAGAAGAGCTGAAGAGCTTCAGTAACAATGAAAATGTCACTATGAGCAGCTGTGGAGAGAATGCTATCCTCAAGCATGATAAAAAGTTCTTGACATGAAACATCCACTTTCACAGCTCAAGAAAGAGGAGAGCTGTCAGCTAGAAATCGAAACAGCTGTTACATGGGTCTGATGGATAAAGGAAGAAGGAGCTGTACGGACAAGACCAGATTTGCAGGCATATACAACAAGATGGACAGTTCTTTGGATGTGGAGGATGAAGAACACACCAAGAAGAGGCCTAGGAAAACATCTGTTAGTGGGGAGCACTGGTATGGAGGGAGAGGATTGCTGGATGTGGATACAGGGGGCTTTACCAGCATCTCCTACAAGAACAGAAGCAATGGCAGCAGCCAGGGACAGAAATATTGCTGAGAAAATGAGAGGGCAAGAACCGGATGACTTAGACTGGGATGATGTATCACTTCTAACTCTTTATCATAACTTATTATCTAACAATTTTATTTTAACTGATTTGGTTGAGGGAGGCAGGAAATGCTCCTCTTCTCCAAACATTATTGCATTTTTATGAGTTATTAATGAAATGACTATAGGCTCCCATATGTCTATTAAATTCTTCACAAGCTTGGACTAACAGGACGAAGTTCAAACTACATAGGGTACTAGAGACTTCTCTCTTGCCTTTTTTTTTTTTTTTTTTAATGTACAATAGATGCTACAATTACAGCAGTAATGGAAAATATCCAGGACACTTGCAGAAAGCAGCTACAGTTTAATTTCATCAAATTGCTTGACAGAAAATGAAACTCAAATATACTGATGATATATATTTCAAGATAAAGTGCCAGCTGAAATGACATTACTGATATATCATTTTGAAGAGGCTCTGTGTTGTCTTTGAAGATATTCAGAAAGAGAGAGACTAGCGTTTTACATTTTCTGAAATATGTGGAGTGGAATCATAGAATCACAGAATGGTTAAGGTAGAAAGGGACCTCTAGAGATCATCTAGTCCAATTCCGCTGTGCAAGCAGGGACACCCAAAGGAATATTCACTATAAACTTGAGAGTCTGTTTCTTTAGCATAATAAAACAGAGAGGAATGAAATAGCAAGTAGTCTGCAAGCCAATCTACAAGAACAAAGAGGTCTAGGACCAATTGTCATATATAGACAAGGTCATCCTGATTACTTTCATGCTGAGTCCATCTAATTCTTCTGCCTTTTGGGTAACAATAATTCAAATAGCATTAAGGCAGAGAAGAGACAAGAGGAAGAAGTTCATTTAGTGGAAAAAAAAGGATTTTTTTTCAACATAGAAGTGTCCAATTGAAGTTTTACATAGAAATAGCTACATTAAACAAACATGCATCTAGTGAAGCCAGTCACTCAGAAGTTGGGGCATGCAAAATTCACTTTGATTCTGTAATCTGAGTTCAAAAACTTTAGCATACAGTATTATACAACACTTAATTTCATGATCACATACTCTTTTTCTCCACAAAACTTCTGCTTTTTTAACGATATGCACAGATATTCAGTTCCACTTTTAATTTGCTTACCCAATGTGTGACCTTCAGGACTGTTTTCCACACACAGCCCTGTAAAGAATATTAATGAATTTCCTCAGGATTTCATCCTCAAACAAGAGATCTTCAAAAAATGAATGCATATATTTTCATAGAGTAGCTGGGAGAGCAGATGGTGTAGCCCCATAATAAAACAAGTAATCTGAAAGAGGGATCAAAATTGCCAAAACTTTCACATTAATTGTGAATACTAAAATGATGGCAACCAGTGCTCACCTCAAAATTGCCCAAAACAACTTGCCCAAAGTGATTGACAAACTTGCAAAGTTTTATAGGTTTAGCATACAGATCGCCTTCCAGTTGCGTGCAGTCAGCATGTCTGCAAACGTCATCTATATGGAAAGCATAGTATAACAGGAGCAACAACCAAAGGAAGTCTGGTCTGAATGGACTCTACTATCCTCTACCCCCATCTCTTCCCTTCTGTAGACAAGAGGGAGGGATGACAAACATTAATAAAAATTTAGTGCCCACCTGCATATAAATCTGTGAATGTTGTAAAGTAGGACCAGATTTCTAGTTCTTATCATGTTAGGTAGATCATATTGTATGCATTTTCCATGTGAGCTTGACTACTGAACTTTGGTCATTGCCTGTGGAAACAAATATGTGACAAATATGCCTGTGGAAGGTCCATTTGCTTATAAGTTTGAACAGTAGCAGATAGTCTTACAGTGAGTTTAATGCATGGTAGGGGAAAATAAAAAAATGTATTTGAATTTGCTAAGTAGCCATTTCAAACCGAGAGGCCTTTCCTTTGCCCTCTGAGTAGCATCCGTTTCAGAACGCCTCGGAGACGTTACCTCATTAATTTTAATGAGAAGCCCAGACGTGCGCCTGACACAACCATAAATTGTTCTTTTTGTGCGTGCACGCCTATGTGTTTTTAAAAGAACTCCCTGTGTTACCCTGTGAAGGACTTAACTGTGCTGCATGCTGACGTCCGCTATTTATGCACACGTCATCTTGGCTTCACCACACAGTTCCTTTCTTATGCTTTGGCCACCTCTTGCAAATTACCTTCATGCCTCGCCCTGCTATGCCCTCCACGCACAGACCTTCTTCTGCCTCTCTTGGAAAGGAGGGAGATGTCCTTTCATTTACAGACACAACTCTAGGTTGAAGGTGTATCACCCCCAAAACACCTTCATTCAGATATGGTCCCAACAGCCATATATTGAATGCAATCCCACCCAGTACCCTGCAGTCTCCATTATCCACATCTTTTTCAAGATATGCATCCTTCATGGGACAAGTTTAATGCTGATTCCATATGATACAATTGAGGGTGCATACTGGCACTGTCAGATCCCTTGTGAGAAAAGGGATTGGGGAGGTCTCTGTGACAGCTCACTCTCCTCTGCTGTGCACTTTCCTCTTGCATCTGACCTCTCTTCACATTCTGTGGTGGACTTTTGAGACACATGCCACTGTCAAAAACCATTGCCAAAGGAAAACTCCTTGCTCAGAATATCTGCAATGGGAGGGATCTTTCTTTGTATGTTCTATTAAGGAGACTTGGAAACTGCTGTGCTCAATAGTCTCCATTTACAAGCTACCACAAACTCCAAAACAGTTTCCAAGAGATGACTGCGGGCAGTGGGCATTGGCTACTTAAGGGACATTGCCATACGATACAACAGGCCTTTGTCCCTACAGTTAAACAATTTTATTTTACATAAGAAGTAATATGAACAGCAAAAGGTCACTGACTATCAGACCTGTGCTCCTAAAATGCCTTCCTCCCACATGCCTGCATTTCAAAGATGACCCATTTCCTCTTCGAGGAAGATCTCTGCTTCCTCCCTTTGCAAAATAACCTTATTCCATGAGGCTTATTTCTTCTAGGGGAGTTTTTTAGCTCTTCCCTAAAGTTTTCTGTGGTTCCCTTCCTCAGCAACTTGTTACACGTTAGACTAATGCATTCAGATATGGTCCCTTTTCAACCTAGATCATTTCACCAATTCTGACACTACTCAAATCATGGAAGACTGGAGAGGAAATATGTTTCTTTTATATTTTTCTATAGGTTTCATTTTGCCCAACTGGTGTCAATTCACCTAGCAAATACCCCAAATTAGGAACATTTTTAGCATATGTCACTGTTCTTATAGGGCTAGCTATTCATATTTATTTTGATGCCCACTTGTGTATTATCATTATTGAATATGTTTATGATGTTTTTATTCCTACTCAAAACTGTAAAAGCCATCTTCCAACTCTTTAAATAGAGACTATGAATCTAGTCAGTGATCAAGTTATAAATCTGCATTTGTAAACTTTGATTTAACCAAGACACACATGTGACTAGGTTTCCTCTGTTCTATATGCCCTGATCTGCACCTGCCGTTCTCTAAACATCCCATGTAGCTTGGCAATACGGACACTTTGTGCCCTGTGTGACACATTTTGTCTTGATTATAATAGAGGAAAGTGTCCTCTGATACTGATAGGATTTCAGAACTCTTCTCTTCCCAGTGTCACAAAGGAATATTTTTTAGAGCACATAAATGCACATAAATAGAAGCCTGAGGAACTTCAGTTCTTGCCTCACCCTCAATCCTATCAGTTCCGAAGCTTTACCCCCTCAATAGTATCCTCATAAATGCACTTTGATGTTGTATGTCTTTACATTCTGCCCAATGTTACCACACTTTTCTTGTATGAGATGCTTTTACTGGAAGTTTGTCGCTAAACATCCTGTCTTGGGTCTACTGTTTTCAGTTTCAAATGCTTCCATATTTATTGCAAACAGATCTGTTCTCTGCTTTCTGCTTACTTTGATGTTGCCTTTTTTTTTTCTTTATACCCTGGGATGCAGTTTTAAATAGATTCACTGCCATTGCTTCACTACTTGTTAACAATGCCAAGCGCAGGTTTCACTGGATTTCCAAACTTCTAGTGTCACCTATCTGCTGAAGTCCATTTACTGAAGGAGCCTCCCCTTGACCTGGTCTGTCACCAAAAATCACCCACTTTTTCTAATAGATCAGCTGTGAAATGCTGTGAAATGGCCAAATGTGCAAGGTGTCATTTCAGTCAGTGGTCCATAAAAATGGTTAATAGCATCCTCAGAGATGTTAGCAGCTTCTTGTAGAATTACATCCATGAGGTTTCTGAAGGACTGGCATGTTATCATCTCCATCATGTGGCAAGGGCTGTTGATTTCTCATGTCTCACATACAAAACTTTCTTGTTTCTGCTTCTTTGGAAAGCATATTTTAGACAAGCTTACAATCAAAGCAATCAATTTTTCCATTTTTCAGCAGGCTTCTTTTAAGTTTAAATGTCTGAGTCTAGGTTTGACAGAGATTTATTTCTTTCTGATGTTGTACAAAAATATACTACTGCCAGGGGTCCTGGTGTGAAAGACTAGCCGTGGCGCATGATATGGAGCAGCATGCAAAGACCAGACCTATTTAGTCTGGTAATAAGGGAGCAGTGGCAAAGCAATTTTACTCTCTATGATCTTGTTTTTTATGTTTTCCTCCTTCCTTCAACAGCAGTTCCTCCTTTTTCTCTTCTTACAATCTTTTTTCCTCACTTTCAGCCTTGCATATCTTTTTGTCTTTGACTGACTATGCAGAATTACCTCCCGTCTAGGAAATGGCAAACCATATGCCTAATAAACAGCTAATAGGCCTCAATCAACAAAGTATTGGTATTGGCGAAGTATTCCCGTATTGGCAGCATGATCTCTGTGAGTCCAGCCTGCTGCACCAAATGGAGGGAGCTGTATTTCACGCAATACGGATGTCCTCGGTGACTGCTAAAGTTCCCATCCCATGGGTGCAAGTGAATCTGGGTTTAAATGGGACATGTTCTCCGATTCCTGCTTCTAAAATTAGAACCCATTTAACTCAGCAGATTGCCCAGCTGGAACAAGCTATTTACAGCTGTACCTGAAGCTCTGATAAGATAATGGATATGTTGTAAATACCTATCATATTATGTTGCCTTCAGTTAGTGTTTGGGATCACACCTGAACCAAAGGGCTCTAAGTTGAATCACATCTCAGGGCTTCTTCATGAAGAAAGCTTGAAAAACCATAGATAAAAAAAAAAAAAAAAAAAGTTTTTTTCCCTGGAAATTTCTCAGAGACCTGGTAAAAATAATCTAACTGCACCGTAAAAAACATATATTGCATCTGGATTTCAAGGCAGGGGTCAGGGTAGGCTGTATTTCCACTTCTTTCATTTAATAGGTGTACGTTTCATTAAATGAGATTGAACCTGACATTTATTGGAATTATTAAGGAACAAGAAAAGGAAGGAATTGGGGGACCCTAGAATAAGGAAGCAGGAGGAAAACACATGCGCATATCATGGGATGAAAGAAGATTCATTATTCCTTTCTTCTCTCTCCTTCCCAAAATCTAGTCAGTTCGCAGAGCAGAGAGGAAACAAGCTTCTATCTGACAGCTCTGAGGTTTTCTGAGGGATGGGGTGGGGGATTGGGATGATTTATGGCAAGGATAGAGGGGAAAGACAGATATCTCCAGCTTTTGCTTGGGAATGGGTCATGGTGCTTTCTCCTCCACACCATTGTCCCTACAGCTTAGCAGTCCAATGTTGTGTTCCTAGATAACTTCTCTATGCGAGAAGGCAGATGAAATTCTGCTTTCCACCACTTTCGGAATGGTTGTTCTCATCTTAGCTAAAATGCTTTGTGGAAACTACCTCTTGAGTAGAAGTTCGTATGGGATTCACATGTAGTTACACATATAGACCACACACAAGCTGCAGTCAACACCAAACAGTCCACTTGCTTAATGTTGTCCATCTTGGAGAGGAGGGAGACCCCATTAAATATAAAATCCAAGTTCCACTGACTGCCTTGGTTTCCTGTTCATGTGACTGCTGTAAGAGGCAGGCTGTGTTAACCTTTGGGGCACCATGCAGAGCTCATCAGCATCTTGCCTGAGGTCATTAATAAGGCCCTTTTTTTTTCCCCTATGTAATTAAGCATATTTTTCTATTTAATTGCAGGACCCATTCTTCCTCAGGCTTTGTGCGTCATTGTGGTTATATTCGCACAAGCGCTCCCAACCTGAGGAGGTGGAAAAAAGCATCCCCTGAATTGTGCTCAAAACACAACAGAAGACGCGGTTCTTTTTCCCTAGGAAACCATAATCAAGTTCATATGTGTTGTTTAAATCCATTATTTTGTCTGTGCATCAAATAACTACTGCTTTACCCATTAGATAAAACAACTGTTAAATACTTGATTTTCTGGCACCAGAACTAGAACCACAGCAGAGCTACTGGAAATCCAAGGATATCTATAAGTCAACAGCTGAGCTGTGACTTTAGTGTTCAGGAGACATCTGCTCCATTACAAGTTCTGTTGCTGAGCCTGCATTTGCACTCCCACCTTTTGTCCATCTTCTTGGAGATGCAGACGCTCTCCCTCATTAAGAGCTCATACAGTGCCTCGTGTAACAGGGCCTTGACCTCATGTAACCCCAGGACCTGCCTTCATAAATCAAGTGTAAGAATGGGAATACAGCATTGTCTTCTAACAGCATTAACGTGTGCTTCGGGTCAGAGACACAGAAGGGTAAAGACTGAAGAGAAGTGAAGTGAAGTGAAGAGAAGAGAAGAAAAGAGAAGAGAGAAGAGAATAGAAGAGAAGAGAAGAGAAGAGAAGAGAAGAGAAGAGAAGAGAAGAGAAGAGAAGAGAAGAAAAAAGAAATATGGGCTTTTAAAATTGGCTTTATGAGGGAAACATGTTCATTCATGTTTACAAAATTATTGTAAAAGCTTCCTACAACATAGGTATTCTCTTATGGAAAAAAGTGAAACCATGACTCACTGCTCAGCCGCTCTAGGTTGGCCTTCAAACCTGAGCAAAGCCCCCAAGACAGAAAGAAAATTGCTTCACTTCTCTATCCCAAAGATACCCTAGCTCTATGCTTCTATTTCTTTTGCAAGACCTATTGCTCTTCTTGGACTTACAGAGGAACATTGAATTATAAAAGTATTAAAAGGCCAAAAAAGGAGAGCGCAGTATTTGATGTATTTTTTTTCAAGTCATGGGATCTGTTAAGATTATGCATATCTGATCCTACTTGAGTACCTGGCATCCTGGTGACATATCCTGGTGACAGATATGGGTCATACACGAGTTCCCCGGAGAAGAGTGACACAACTAAAGCAGTCCGGCACCCTTGGAAGACTGGAGGTCAAACCCTTCACTGAAATCTAGGGAATGTTTGCCTATGTCTTGCGGGAGTTTAGCACTTCAAATAATGTGGGAATAGATGTGGGAAGACTTGGCCCTGCAACTGGCAAGGGGAAGGCTCCTTCCCTACCCTTCCCCACATAAGAGGGGCAGTGCAGGAGCAAGGGTCTAGGGCTGCAGGCAAGCAGAGGTGAGGGTGAAAACAGGGCCTGGAGCTCCTGTTGAAAGCATTAGCAGAAAGTTAGGGATGCCTGAATTCAGTTTGGCCAGACCCACTGAGTAATCAGGCAGGTCATTTCACCTCTCTGTGCCTTGGTTCTCTAGCTGTTAAAAAGAATAAAACTTTTCCCTACCTCAGAGCAAATCCCTTGGTTCTTGTCAAGTACTTAACTACTGCAGCAGTGAGGGCCATATAAATTATAATTATGCTGAGTGCCTTGTGCTGCTGCCCGGAACTAGCACTTCATTCTTTAGTGCACAAATTTTCTTTTTGGTGGGGAAATTAGCCACTGCTGCAATCCTAATTAGGTTCTCTGTCTTGAATGACTCATTTCAGTGTATAGAAATCATTTTTCTTTGTCTCTAAAGGAAGCTTGAAATCATGTTTTGGAATTCAAAGCAGGTTATATTTGCTCATAACACACATCCCTAAAAGTCTGGTTAGGACAGGGTGGGGAGTCAGGGGTGTTATACTTAGAAACGGATTTAATTAACTTTGCTGTTTATTGCTCGCTTCCAGAGTTCAGCCAGGTTAGGAAAAGAACAAGGAATGGGTCACTCAGTGTTTACACTGAGCTTTTGAAGAGTAGCCCAGACACTTATTTCCCCCCTTGTTTCGTTAAGTATTCTGAGTTTAAAGTTGTGGCTTAATGTTGCAGCCAAGGAAGGGGGATGTTGATTCAGAGAATGGTAAATATGCAGTGGTAGAAGGCAATACACATTTTTCTGTTCTACCTTTAACACCAGCATATCTTTCTACTTCCTCAACTTGTTGTGCTCAAGAGGCATTAGGAGAGTCTTAGGACTCAGGATAAAATTAATTTCCATGCTGAGGGTGAGCATACATCTTTGGTCACCTCTGTCTTCAACCTGCACCTTTGTAGGGGATATTTTTCACCCACTGTGTGAGCTGGAAGAAAAATAAATCAGTGTCTCTTGTGAGGGAAGACAAACCAGCTTGGAAATTGTTCCGATCAATCCCAGGGGCACCTTTACCTAAGAGGCATCTCTCTCTTCCCTCCTTTTCACACTGAGCCTCAGTGGCCTGACTATACATCTGTTTCTGAGAGGAAATGAGAAATAAATGTATTAATGCTACACCAGCTGCCAAGAATCATACTTTGCCCAAAAGACAATTCATGGGTGTCTTTTTTTTCTCTGCTCTTAACAAACTCATTTAGATTCTTGGGGAGAGCCTCTAGTTCCCCATGTGTCATCCCTGCCACACGCACATTGATACAAACACTGTCAGTGAGAGGTGGACAGCTCTGATAGCAAGGAAGCTGGAGACACTCTGCACTCCCAGTTGTCTGTCATATTTTCCTGGGCTCAAGAAAAAGGAACAAGGGTCAGCTTAACTGAAGGAAGGTGCCATTTACTTCTCCAAAATGAGTCATCCTGAAATCAGTTCTTCATTGAAAATACAGTGCCACAGAAGGAAAAATTCTTTTTCAGGATTTGGTGAGTCTGTCTGATGATATGGAGCAAGAAGCCACACAATTTCAATGACTGTCATCAGACCAGAATAACCACAGCAAGAAGCTACAACAGCAGCTCTAAACTTTGTGGTGATGCAGAAAAGACTGGCAGAAAAGACAGGCATTAGATTGTCCTGTAAGTGTGAAAAAGAAAGGTAGCACTCAGCTAGTGATGGATCTTTTTTTTTTTTTTTTAATTCTAGGAAGGGGAACACAGAGCAGAGGAGACTTCAAGAATATTCTCTGAATAAGACATAACCTCTGGAAGAAGAATGAAGAAAAGCAAAACAAGCATAAATAGAAACAAAATGGAATTTAACACACTCCAGAAAGTAATATTTTGACTTTGATATATGGCAGATTCCTTCCCTAATGACCAGACATTAAATTGTCAGATGAGATAAACTAATTTAAGTCCACTGATTTCAGTGAGATTAGACTAATTTTCACCAATTGATAATCTTGTCCCTTGTGTTAATAGAAAAAGAAGAACCAGGAGGCAACTCTGACATATTATAAAGGACAAGCCTTTGACTCAAATGTTGTTCTAGCAACAGCAGTGTTGATTTGGAGTAACTTCATTGACTTCTGCCAGAAGTTTCAAAGTCTACAGAAAAATGATCTCAGATAAGGAGCCTAGTAGGGTGTAAGTGCAATCACTACTGTAAAGAAAGAAAGAAAGGGTTACAGCAAATAGAAAGGAAATGGCTATAGCAAACTGAAAGGAAAAGAATACCAAACAGATCATCCACACGTCCTTAGCAGGCTGTGTAATTCCCTCTAAAAAACAATCACCAGAAGAAAAATCCCATCATTACAAAATCTCATCATTTTGTAATGATTGCAAGCTGCGTATTGAGCTGGAATTAGAAAAGAGAGGTTCCTCCAGATGGGTGGGTGTGATGTCTGCAGCCATGCTTTGCTTTTTCATCTAGCTTTCTCAGAGAATTTTTTTTTAAAAAAGTCAATAATCTTGGTGACAACCCTAAATCATGAAAAGGTGATGCTGATTGACTCAGAGAAAGGACGAGATGTTTTCTAATTAAGAAAGCCAAACAAAATGGGGTGAAAGATGGTTTTAATGGTTACGGGACTACTCAGAAGACTGAGCGAGCCCATCATTGCTCCTTCCACAGAAACAGTGATTTAAGAGTTTGCTTTTCTTTGTTGATCTGTAACACAAGCCTACAAGAGCTGACCTGGTCTCTCATTACGCTCTTGGACAGCATCTAGCACAGTGAAACCTCAGTCATGGTAAAGCACTTCTGGAATCCAAATGAAGACGAAGATGTCATGGAAACTTGGATCCAGCTGATCCAAAGCATTCCACCAGCCTTGCAGTGGAAGGGCCTGGAGATAGTGCATGACAGTAAGTGGCAGTGTTTGCAAAACAGAAGGGGATTCAAGCAAGCTTGCTCCTTTCTAATTATGGAGGAGGACATAGTTGATTCAGCCTTAAATGGCCTCTGAAACAGGAACACGCAAAAAGAAAATTTCCACTTGGACTGAAATATTGACTCGGTTGGTGGAAGCCAAATTCTTCAGCAGATTAGATGCACTGATAAGGTTTTTCTGATCTCCTCTGGCATAGAAAGCCCAGGGTTGAACACCTTCAGCATACTTATTGGGCGTGTTCCAAAGCATTTCACTGCACACTTGCTACAAAGCCTTGCAAAAATTTAAGCGTCTATTGATGAGAATAATAATCTGGGACAGAACTGTCACTGGATATCAGGAATTATTTCTGTATATCTTTACTGAAAATAGCAAGTGTAGAAAGATTTCAATCAAACAAAATGAAGTTTCAGTAAAAGGGAAAAATGGGGGGAAAAAAAGAAAAAGAAATAAATCTCCTAATTATTACAGACACTGACCCTAAAATGATGAATTTTAAGTTCTGACTATTAGACATATTACAATCATAAGTTCATGCTGAGATTTTTATAGTCTGTGTGAAACAACTTTCCAAACACAGAGAAGGAAGTGTGTCAACACAAAAAGTTTAACCATTGTAGTACATACTCATAAAAATCTAGGTTGCAGTTCCTTGATCCATTAAAAGAGACCAAGTTCTTCAAGTATGCTTCAAGTAGAGAGTTAGAAGTTGAGTAGTTGTCTGAAACATATGCAGAGTGCAATGGAGGTAAGAAAGAAATGCTTTGCACGGTTTAAGAAAACAGTGTTAGGTCTTGCACATGGGTGTCCTGATTTGCTCAAGTCTACCAAGGGTTATAAACTACATGAGACAACGGGAGTTCCCTCTTAAACTGGAAGAGCACTTTGTAAGCCTTAAATTGATGGCCAAGAATATGATTTAGTCATGTCAGACATGCTGTGGAGAGCATATGCTCTATTTGTCAGCACATAACCTGATAATGTGGAACAGGCTGGAACAGCTCATGCAGACACAGGAAAGGTATCGTGTGCTGCATCTCCTGAGACATGGGGGAATCCTCCAAGAAAGAAATAAGGGAAACATCAGTGCTCACAACAAATTAAATCTTGTACAGATATTATTCTGTCTACTTGCCTGTGCTTCTTGGATGGAAGAAGAAGAAAGAGGATGAAGTAGAGGAGGGAGCTGTATCTAGCTATTTCTGTATTCATTTGGAGTTGGGAATCAGTTCACCTTTTGATATTCACCAGCCCAGCCACACTGAAACTCAGGCCAACGGGTCATATTTTCTACTGGGGCAAGCTGGCTTCGTTTCCCTGACAAGAGCAGGCCTCGTGCCTGCATGATGTAAAGCAGAGTTGTCCCACTGACATCAGTAGTCCAATAAGCCCACTTTGGCTCTGGAGAAAGTCAGCAGAGCAGCAGCAGTTACCAGGAGCTGAGATTTTGCCACCCTCCCTTTCATTTTATAGTAGATTAGGAAGACAGAGGCTTATCCCGGAGACTAGTGAGGCGCCCTGACAGTGGAGGGAAGGAGCCAAGCTAAGGAGCTTTTGCTTATTAGCATGGGCTCCAAGCTGATGCTGCCAGGGTCAGCTGCCAGATAGTCAAGAGGTGGTGGTTTAGGAGGGCTGAACTGCTGCAAAGGGGAAGAGACAGGCACCAAGGTACAGCAGCAGGAAGAGTGAGAAGGCAGACAGCCTGAAGACAGGGCGAGGAGGAGGAGAAGGCAGTGAGGTCGCAGGAAAAGTGTTGGAAAGGCACCCATTGTCCTCTGACACATGCGTGATGTAATGGCAACAGCTACACCCAGGGGGTTTTCTTGCTCAGTCATTGTGCTTCTTCAGCTAGTTTGCTGAATTAAGAAGAGGCGATCCTAAAAGAAGAAGGAAAGAAGCGGTTTCATTAGAGGAGGTACCACCTAATACTGAGGTTACCTAATACTGCTTATTAAAAGGCTGTTTTCAGTTACTTATAACTTTGTCACACTAACCATCTGGCCTGCAATTCCCCATGCTGGTGCCTGCCTCCAGCTGAATTTGTTTTGTTTATTTGTTTCTACATTTCTGTTTAAGTGATGTGGCTGTTTCTGAGAACAAGGCAAGGAAAAATGCATTGTTTCTCTCATGCTAAAACATTCTTAGTAATCTCTGGCCCTCATGCTTCAGAGACAGAACCTAAATGCAGGGCTGCCCTTTCATCAACAATGCGCTTTTAGCAGTATCATTACCATACAACCATGTTTAGCCACCTTATAAGTCTCAGAAAAGCCAAAATTTGCATGTTGTCAGCAGAAAAGGCACACCAGGCATTTGTTTTCTCTGAAGCACTTCTGGTACTTCTCCTGAGTTTGTACCTCATCTCTCCCAG
Source organism: Crypturellus tataupa (assembly GCA_034781795.1). Classification (NCBI taxonomy): domain Eukaryota; kingdom Metazoa; phylum Chordata; class Aves; order Tinamiformes; family Tinamidae; genus Crypturellus; species Crypturellus tataupa. The sequence continues at coordinate 1,225,787 of JAWLRI010001063.1, forward strand.
ATCTTCTGTGCCAGTCACACAGGAGATGTCCATGCCCCCAAAGCAACCAAATCTGTGCACAGGGCTGCAAGAGCCAAGTGCCATGCTCTGCCACGGCTCCTGTTGAGGCCTCAGGCTGTGAAAGCGGCCTGTGTCCACTCCGCCTACCCAGCCACATAGATTGAAGGGAGACAGAGGGCAGAAACAGAAGCTGGAAAGAGATGAGGGATAGATGAGATGAAAACATGAGGCATCAACCAACCTTGAGCAAGGAGCTTGTGGCAATGCTCAAGCAGAAGAAGGCGGTATACAGAATGTGGAACGTGGAAAAAAGGACAGGCCCCCTGGGAAAAATACAGGAGCGTAGTCAGGGAATGCACAGTTATGACGAGGAGAGCTAAGGCACATTTGGAATGTAAGCTGGCGAGGGATGTTAAGAATAACAAGAAAAACTTTTTCAAATACATAAACAGCAGAAGGAAGATTAGGGGAAATGTGGGTCCCCCAGTGGGTACCCTGGTTACGAACAGGTCCCCCAGTGGGTACCCTGGTTACGAACAACACAGAAAGAGCAGAGTTGCTGAATGCCTTCTTTACTTCGGTGAATACCAAGGGCAGCCCTGTAGAGTCCCAGGTCCTAGAGATGAGAGAAGAAGCTGGGAGAGAGGAAGAATTGCCCAGGGTAGAGGAAGATTGGGTCAGAGAGCACCTGAGGAACCTCGATATCCACAAATCCATGGGCCCTGATGGGATGCACCCGAGAGTGCTGCGGGAGCTGACGGACTTCGTAGCCAAGCCACTCTCCATCATCTTCGAAAGATCCTGGAGAATGGGGGAGGTGCCGGAGGACTGGAAGAAAGCCAATGTCATGCCAATCTTCAAAAACGGCAAGAAGGAGGATCCAGGCAACTACAGGCCAGTGAGCTTCACGTCCGTCCCCGGAAAAGTGATGGAACGGCTCGTGCTGGCCATTGTCTCCAGGAACATGGAGGACAAGAAGGTGCTCAGGACTAGTCAGCATGGATTCACGAAAGGGAAATCATGCTTGACTAACCTGATAGCCTTCTATGATGGGATGACCAGCTGGATAGATGAGGGGAGAGCGGTGGA
>JAWLRI010001063.1:1226975-1311476 GCA_034781795.1 Crypturellus tataupa
GGCAGTGAGGAGGATGGGGCCGGCCTCTTTTCAGTAGTGGCCAGTGACAGAACAAGAGGAAATGGCCACAAACTTAAGCATCAAAAGTTCCACAGGAACTTAAAGAAAATAATTTTGACAGTGAGGGTGACAGAGCACTGGAACAGGTTGCCCAGAGAGGTTGTGGAGTCTCCTTCAAGGATCTTCAAGATTTTCAAGGATCTTCAAGACCCGCTTGGATGCAGCCCCGTACCACGTGCCCTAGGTGGCCCTGCGTGTGCAGGGTGGGGGTGGACTAGATGACCTCTAGAGGTCCCTTCCAACCTTAGGCATTCTCTGATTCTGTGATCCTGTGATTCTATGAACCAGCCCTAGGCAGTAGAGAGAGAAGATGGGGTGTGAGAGAAGGAAAGGGCAAGAAAGACAAAGATGACCATGGCACATGGGGGTACATTAGTCAGGAGCACTGATTGCACTGCTGAATAAGTCCAGCACATGTTACATCCCTCTGGTCCACCCTGCTGTCCCACCCTGGCTCCTCAGGCAACAGGGGCCTGCAGCCTGCCAAGTCTGTCCATGCAAGGATCTGCATGCCTTGACATTAAGCTATCTGTAACAGGTAACAGCAAAAGGACTGAAATCCTGCTGTGATTCCACTCCCCATAAGCCTAGGAGATATCATATGGAGAACTATGTTAAAAGAGCAGTATGATTGCACTGCAGAGTGAGGAAAGGAAGGTCAAGAGCATTTCTGTACAGCATTAAATCATCTCCTCTGCGTCTGAGCTTTATAGTACAGTCTTTAATTACAAACTCATACAAACTCAGTCTTTAATTAAAAAATCATTACAAACCCACAGGACCCCTGGGAAAAAAAGGATGTATTTGCCAAGCTGGAGGGGTGTGTAGAAAATGAGGAAGGGGATTGGAGGTAGAGAAGAGATGGTCCAGTCATTAATGAGGCTGAACACTGCTTACGCTCCTTACCACTGAGTCGCTGCGTGCTGCTGGCAAGACACATAAACAAGGTTTTTTACTGTTGGCCACTACCTCCCATTCTGTTTGCCAAGCTAAAGACACCTCGAACCTGAGTGGCAAAACTGCTGAGTGTTCCACATTGCAAGCAAATTTGCTGGGATCTGTGCCTTCAACTTAAAACTACATGAGTTCTTGATGCTAGCAGTTCAAGAAGTCTTGGCCACTCTTGCAAAATCCCTGTTCCACACTCTCACCTCCTTCAGGGAAAAAGGAGTTTTGCCTCTAAAGTTAGTTCATCTTGAGCCATTGTAGGTTTGTTCATGATTCTTTCTTCACTTCTATGTGGCTGACATCAGTATGGAAAGCTACTGATAGGATAATCCAGGGGCAGTCTAGCTGCTTTCTTCTGTCCTGCTGAAGAGGTTTTCAAGAGCTCATTTTGTTTACAGTATTTTTTGTTTATGAGCTTTTCACAATATTAGACTTTTTTTTGTCCATACAACATTCTCCTCCCAGATCCTCTCAACATTTATATTTTTTCTTTTCCTGTTCTTTTCTCTCAGTAGGTGTCCAGCTCTCACATTCACAGAAAACAATTGGTTTTGTTTTATATCTGCAACTTAGTCTTTCATAATAGTTGCTTGGAGGGTAAGTTCTCTGCAGATTTTAGTAACATGCCAACTTCTAAACATATACATCAAGAGTGGAAAAAAAGTCATTCCAAAAAAGTAAACTTGTGTAGCTCTTGTGAGCTGCCAGTCAGCGAAACCAACTTTAATCATTTTATCTTGATTCCATTTTTGTAAAAAAAAAAAGAAAAAAGAAAAGAGGTGGTGCTAGCTCCTTCCCTTTTTCTTAAGGGCTGTGGTAAGGGGAAATTTGTTCATGTTTGTGAAAAGCTTAGATTTAGAGTGAAAGTAACATAGAAAAGCCCATGAGGAAATGCAATCATTTTGTGTTCTAGGCAGAACTGAAGTGGTGTTTAGTAAATACGGTCCAAGGTCAAGTGATGAGGATAAGAAGAAATACTGAAAAATTACCCAGTGGTCATAGTTTATCCTACACAGTGTCTATTCTGTGACTGTGACACAATGCAGATGAATACAGAAGGTTGAATGAAGACATCAAAAGCAATCATAACTTTAGCATTACTTATTTCTGAGCATTCCATGTTTACAACCTGAAAGCTTTTTAATGTCATCTTCAGAGGTAATAAAGGCACTGGGAATATAAAAATGAATGCCCATCCGGCTGAGATGCTATGCAACTAACACATTACGAAAAGAATTACTGTGCTATCCAGCACTCCTCTGTGATGATGCAGAATTCAACTCTGTAGGACTCATTCCATTACCTACTTTTGAAAACTTGAAGCAAAGAGTTTGGTGAGGCATTCGTACTCATACACATTTCACTGTTTATTTTTCCCCATGTTATTCAGGCAAAATTTTCCCTTACCTCCCTTTTATTCACCATTATAGTTTCACATACAGACAAGCACTCTGTTAAAGTTTCATTGTCCTGCCTGCTCAGAAACTAGTAAGTTTGAACAGGTATTAACATGCACACACAAACATACAGCAAACCAATATGTAGCCAGAACAAGCAGGATTGGGCCATTCTTCCACAGTACTCTTTAAAAACCTAAACAGGTTTAGATCAGTTTGTCCAATCCTCTAAGTCATTACTATTCCTTTGCTCTGAACTCCATCCAGATTATCACCATCTCCTGGCCTGGTATTCCACTGATTTCAGAACATGATTATTTCTTCCTCATTCCGTGCTGAGTGTTCTTCATGCCAACAAGTCCGGACTCCACTGACCATCCTTGTAGTCAGGCTGCATGCAAAGTTCCTGTCAAATCTGCTCCATGTATTGGCCAACCACTACCTTCCTTTTGTTAAGCCCCTCATCTGGCTAACCAAATGACTTGCAAGTTCTTTCAATACCCGCTCTGTCAAGGCTTTTTTTCTTTTTTTTTAATTCTCAGAGGTTGCATGTTTTAGGTTGATTAACTGGTGGGTTTTTTTTTTCTTTTTTTCTTTTTTCAAGATGAAAATGTCATTTTTTCGGCTGGCTTTCTATTCTCCAAAGTCACATTGTACTTATTCTCTGTCCAGACTTGCATTTGCAATTCATCCTAGTTAAATAGCATTTGTTAATGCCATTAATGGGCTTTTAACTCCCCGCAACCTGATTAATAGTGAAGATATTAAGTACACCCAGAACTAATGTTTACAGAAGCACCCACGTGATTTAAAAGCATGAGTCCTGTCAAATGTCTCCACGTCATCTTTGTCTTTGAAAATGAACTTCACATTCTGGCATGGATCCAGAGAGGTGGGAGCATGCTCTGGGGTTTTTGCAAGCTTATCCCTTTGTAGAAGGACACTGAGATGAGTATGAAATTAAAAAAAAATGAGTACAGGGAGATTTTTTTCTCCCCTGCTTGTTGGCAGTTGTAACAAGTTCTTGTTTCTGCCTCACTTCCTGTTCAGTCACACTTTATGTGTTGTCCGTATGTATGTTTTTAAGGAAGTAATGGGAATTGACATCACTTCAGGCTTGATCTCTTTTATTCGTGGCTTATCTTTCCAGTACTACTCTATCTCTATTTGTAAAATCCTTTCATCTTTGCTTGGCAGTATAAAATCTCTTTGAATTCCTTTTACACTTTCCCTGTAACAGGTAATAAGCAAACACCCAGATTTGGCATTTTTCCTTCCAGCAATGGACATTAACGTATCTAAATTAATATAGCTATTAAGGCACGAGTCAGACAGGTATGCACAGCAGACAGTGCTTTCTTGGTCCCTCTGGATGCTCTTTACTATTAAACTTCACAAATACCTTGTCTCAATTGAGCCATCCTCAGTTTGCTTTCAGATCCTTATCTGGGTTAGTCCCAATTCTGAGGGTAGATCAAGACTAGATACCTATTTTCTTTCCTGGGCTCCTTATTCAGATAGAGACTGTTTCAGATATACCTCAGTATATCTGAAAAATTTCTGCTTGTAGCTACTTCTAGGGTAAAGCAGTGCCCCAAATGACAGCCAATTGCATAGTACTAACTCATTACAGCAGGAGCTGTACAACCATCTCACTGATTGCACACAAGTATTGAAGCTCCAGGATTCCACATCCTGCTCCAGCTGTGAGTTCTTCCCAAGCATTCATCATAGCATATACCTGGTCTCCAAAGAATTAAATTTCTGCAGAGCTCCCTGTAGATATTTGTTGACCTTGAATTGGGTTATATATTAAAGAATGAATGTAACTTTTGCATCCCTCTCTTCATTGACCAAGATGAGCAAAGATGCAGACCTTTTTCATTCTCTACAGTGTATTCAGCACCTAAACTAGAGGTACGGAGGTAGTTGACCATCTGCTGTGTTGACATACAGAGACAGTTCCTGTACCAGATCCAAATAGCCAGTTTGTCTTTCTCCAGACACCAGGTTAAACCTGAATGACGTTCATCAGTGATTCAGCAGACTTGATGGATTTTGGCCACTGCTTTCTTGTTTCCATGACAGAAGAATGCCATCTATCATCATTTGTGGGTCGTGACCATGCTGGCTTGCTCTGAGGTTTGCTGTTTGACAGAAACAATTTTTTCAAGAGATGATACTGTAAAGTCAGTAAATGTATTCAGTTCCATGTGTAGCAGGAACAGTGTGGTTCCCTGTCTACAGGCAGACGTATGAAGACCAAGGTACAGGGGTGGAAGAGGATGAACCGCCAAAGTTCATTCATGGAGCAGAGAAAGGAAGAGATATGACTGGACAAAGTAAGTTTTCTGCTTTTCCGTTTTATATCTAATGCCTCAAAAGAGGGACTCTAAATGTAATGGGAGTTATGAACACTGTAAGGGTTAGGAGCACCTATCTCCTAAGTAAGGCACTGTTTTACAGTAACTTGGTACCTCCTGGGGCCATGCAAAGATGGGGACCAATTAAGTAAGTGTTCCTGCTTTGTAAAAATGTAATGAATTCAAAGAGGCTTAAAAGGGATGGAAGAATCGGACATGGCCTGATAGCATGGGTTATAGAAGATGTAATTAGAGCTACAGCACCTCATGGCTTCTGGCTGTCCCTTAGTCCGTATCAGAGAAGTGTAGAGTTACCAAGGGGTCCAAAGTGCCATATAGTACCTGGCAAATGTGAGACAGGGCAAGACAGGGCCAACGTGAGAAGAGGACAAGATGGAGAACCACAGAATGCATCAGAGGAGCAATCCTGTTGGAGTGCATGCTGCTTCCCCATAGGGGTCTGCCAAGCACTGCCTAGTTTCAGAGACCCTGCTGTGGGTGTGTTTTCAATAAAACAAAAGAGAATAGGGCTTTCTTTCAAGAAGATTAAAAAAAAAGAATACATTCTATTTACATTTTCTGTCTCATTTTCATAGGCTTATTACAGATCACAGGTCTCTCTCAAAGTGCCAGCACAACACAGAAGGCCTTGGGGACCACTTCCGCAGGAGACCTGTTTAGGATGTGACCTTGCCCACAAACCCCTCTGAAGCACCCGTGTGCTTCAAAGTCAAAGGCAGATTAGCTCCATCCACTGAGAAAGTAATCTGGCTTTCCTGGGATAAAAAAAAATAAAAAGGTCTGTGTTTCTCTTGGTCTTTAACTGCACTCGGGTTTTGTTGCAGACAGACTCTTGGTCTGTCTTCAGGAACAAAAATATCACCTGTTCTACTTTCATAAATCCTACAGTTTTGTGGGAAAGTGGAAACCAGCTAACAGGAATAGAGTTAATCATCATGGGCCTTTCACCTGCTGGAGCGCACAAAGGTCATGCCTGTGTACTGCAAACATGAGCTTAGGCAGAAGTAGCCTGAAAGCTTCACTGTCCTCAGTTCTCCGTATGTTTGACACTGCTTTAGCAGTTGGTGCAAAGATGGAGTGTGGTTTGGATGGCTTCAAAGAGGCTCTTTAGCTCCTTGGAGCACTGTGGAAATTTAAGTAAGTACTCTGATGAGTAAAGAGCATCAGTGTGGTACCTGGAGATGGAGGCCTTCTTGTCTGCTTTCATAACCAACCTCTCTGGGGAAGGTTTATACACTGCAAGAAACAAATCTACTCCTATCCCCTCCAAAGTGTTATGATGTTTATTAATATTGTCTTTATTATTTTTCAAGAGCACTTGGGGATGATGAGGTAAGTACTACATTCTGTATGAGCTCCAAAAAAAACTGTCCCAGAAAATAGACAGACAAGATGGAGCACAGGTATAAACCACAGCAAGGGGACTTGCTGTGGGAGGGGGAGAATCAGGAAGGTCGGCAGGGTTAGATGATAAAGGAATCAGCACATTGGTTTCAAGAGCAGTTTGTCTCCGATGGTGCATAACTTACGTATGGGTTGTTCCTTTGAGCAACAGGCAAGCAATCTTGAAGCTTCATCTCCCTTCTCCATCTCTTCTCACGACATCTAGTGGAAGTAAAACTGAGATCACACTGAGATCAAGGCGAAAGGGTGCCTGCAGATAGGTGGTTACAGCTTACCATGCCCACAGCTATGTCAGTGTACAAGTGACCAACAGTCAGGAGGAGAAGATCTGCCAATGTGTGCAAACATATGTTGAGGAAATCTGGCAGGCAAATTGAGAGATGGTTAAAAAACAATACAGGGAGTCAGGAGTGTTCTTGCTGAGAGGGTCAAAGATGATTGGTCATTAGGAACCCAGCCAGAGAAGCAGGAGAATATCAGCTATTCAGTTATATCAGACTGCAGGGAGCAGAGACATCTCCTGAGTGTCAACAGCAAAGTTAATTGGTAAGGGAGAGTCAAAGTGCCACATCCTCAGTTGGTGCAAATCCATGTAGTTTCCCTGAACAGCAAGATGAGAAGATGAGAGCTGGTCCCAACAAAATACTCAAAATACTTTTTTTTTTGACTATTCAGTATTGTGAACTTTTACCATGAGCAGAACTCTACCCTGTTGTTATTTTGATAAGAGACAGAGGATGTTTCGCAAAACTTTGTGGCAGAACACGTAACGCTGGCCAGAGGGCTGTCAGATTTGCAAAACTGGGTGAAATGTTGCAAACAGGCAGGCTGGCGCCATAGGAGAGCAATTCCGAAAAACGAACTCCCAGACATTTCCCACTCTTTTCCAGGCACCCAAACACCCTCCAGATATTAGTGCTTTTAACAGAGGCTCCTGCATCTCAAGTGCTGTCCACCCTACAAGACCTCAAAGTATTGCCCTAGCATCTGCCCAAGAGATATAAATAGTGAATATGAAAAGATTTTGTTTTAAGACAGAGGTTTGACTATAAATGTTTAAAAAAAGTATTGGCTTTGCAGTCAATACTTCTGCAGGAAGCTTGCCATCCCACAGTACCAATGACCGAAAATGCCACCAATATGCCCCTTTTAGGGGCCACCCAAAATGTCTGAGTCAATGGCCATGCCATTGTGTGATTCCTTAAAATAAAATGACTATAATTGTGGTTAGACTTTAGCGATCCAGGAGCCACATGAAAGAACATAAAAGCCACAGAATAACTTAGCTACATTTTCTATTGGGGCTTTGCCAGAGCTATTTCTGAGATGATGAAATCTCTATCTCTGGAGAATGCTCAGTTTCAGGTTCCCAGATCTCCAATTTGCCTCACTGGGAAATCAACTCCATCACCTTGAATTCACTCATCTTTTTCTGCAGTGGAATTCTATCACAGAAATGCATTTAAGCTTAAGGATAAGCTATTCTCTGGCACCAACTCCACTCCAAAGGCCCAAGTCCCACCCCAAACTGCCCCCAAAGAAGAGGCTGTCTGTTCCAGGAGATTATATAGGAACGCATAGCCCCCCTGCTGAGTCACCCTGATAGAAGGAACTTCTGCCATGCCAAGGTATGCAGTTATTTTTGCTCAGTGTCTGATGAAGTGCAAAGCCAAGTCAGTTCACCAGAGTGTAGGAAGGGGAGGCAGGCAAGGACTACAGTTTATGATGGGTGCAGCACAAGAGGATGGTTGTGCCAGTAGAACTGTTCTCAGGTCTTTAATTATCTGCCACTGCATGGCTGGTACTCTTGAATGTTCTTTGAGTAACTGAACAGCAGCAGCAGAATAAATAAGAGTTATTACCTATGACTTGCAGTCTACTCATTAGATGACTCTAAAGCTGAGAGGATCAGAAAAGAGAGGAAACCTGATAGAAACCCCACATTTGGGAGGAAAATTAGGAAAAGGAGAAACTGTACAAAAATGTTCGTGCCTGTTTAGGGGGCATTTGAGAGTTTTCTTTCAGTCTTTCTCCCAGAGAATGCAGGCAGACATAAAGAATGACCATTTCTGAGGGTGATAAAGTAACTCAGAAGCATAAACCTGTACTATAGAAATGGTTTACACTGAGCATATTTTCAGCAAGAGGGATTTCTATGGCCCATCAGTTTTTGAAAATGAGACTTTAAATCCTAAGAGATTTAAAATAGTGAAGTTTGAATTCTTCTCATGTCTGAACTACAGTAGTTCGCCCTGCTGCTGCCATGTTTATACTCTGCTTCCATTCCACTGCAGAGCTGAGGTGGTCAAACATGTCCTCTTTACAGATTATTTCTTTTTATTGGACATTCAGATTGTGCAAGAATGGTAACAGCATAAACAGCATATATGTCTAGAAGCTCAAGTGTCATCCCTTCCATCTCCAAGGCTTGTTCTTCTCTGCCGTCCTGCATCTCTTGAGAATTTCAAACCTAATGCCAGCATCAGCTGTGCTACCTTTGACAAGTGGGTAAAGTGCCTTGCAATAACCTAAGAATTTAAGTGACTGGGGAAAGAATGGTCTGTAATCCTCACCTGTCTAGTAGCAGTAAAACAACCTTGAGTTGCGTTCTTAATGCATGGCCTATAACTGAAGGGATCAGGAGCCAGGGGCACCAGATGCACTATCCCACACAGAGTGCATTTCTACTTTCCACAATTTGTTCAGGCACAATAGTTGCAAATCAGTAAACTTTCAAGGTAAGCTTGTGTAGGAGAGTCCGTATCCAAAAGGCTGTTGGAGTCTCTAAACTATTCAAAGAGCCTCACCACCTTGTTCATCTACTCCTCTTTCCCCTTCTTACCTCTTGAGCTGTGTTTTTGTTGCAGGTTACTAGCACCTCTATGCTGATGTTTAACACCTTTCATATCTCTCCTGAAGTCATGTCTCTTCCAAAACCCCATTGGAAACATACATTTTCTTCTGGTCCTTTTCTGCCTGGAGTGCTCCCACCAGGAGCACCAGGCCAGACTATGGTCTGATGCTGCTCCTGGCATAAACACACATAGGGGGAGAGAATAGGTTACAGAGGGACAAGGTCATGTAGCTGCATATCTTTGCCCACCACTGTCCAAAGGATCTCGTTCTGCTTCAGTCCCTCCTCCGCAGTCACAGGTGGATGTGTCACAGAGCAGAGGAGAGGGATCTTCACAGCTACCCTATCTGGCAGAAGAGAGATGGGCTGCTTGACAATTTCAGCAACGGCTTTATATGAAAGCCGAATTTGCCACATTGTGCTATAATGTGGCAAATTCGGCTTTTATATAAAGCCAGTTGCTAGATCTCTATGCTGATGAGAAAAACATGACAATGTGAAAGTTAATGGTTCAAAAACAGAAAGACGAATTAATCCCTCTGTCCTCAGTTCCCCTCTTCTCGGTGCTTATGCTTTTTAAGGCAAACCTGTGATGCTGGGGTCTGACTCGGGGATGTGGGACCGCTGAGGTTTGCAATAGCACGTAACTGGCACTCAGGCACTGTGCTAGCCTGTGCGGAGACGAACACTCCCACAAATAGGAAGGCAATGTATAATGTACTGTGCTAATTATATACACTCCTGTAACTGGAGGAGGGCCTAGGCACATGTCAACGACTGGAAGAACCTGGAAAGGCAGGTATGCAATGCAAAACTTCTATTCCTCCTTTCCTCCCTCTTCACTATTCAAGGCACTTTCACAGAACACAATTAAGGATTTTTTTTCTTGAATGAATGAATGAAAAAGAAAAATTGTGCTTGTGATTTGGGGGGAAAGTTGCCAGAAGAGGAACTGGAATCCTTCCAGCCCCTCACAGTCTAGTAGTTAAGCATTGCCTGAATTGGGCACCAGGGAAGCTTGTGTCCTGCTTTCTTCCACTCACTGGTTTATAACTCTTGGCATTTAAAAAGGCACCTTGTAAACATTTATTTCATTGTTCTTCAGCATACAGTTGAGTCACTTGCCTGCTTACCTTGTTAGAGAGAGGAAAGCACCCTGCAAGGAAAGTTGCCTCTTTTCCCAGTTCCGCCTTGCCTGCTGAGATGTGACGGTATCGGCAACCCGGTGCTTTCTGCTTCCTGACAGCTCTGCAGAGAGGGGAAGCCACCTCGGGGAGGGTCTTCTCAAGGCATGGCCAGCTTTTCCCCGCCGTGCGGCACCCACACTTCCTCCGACCACACCAGTTGTTCTCAGCCTGCTGCTGCGCCAGCCCGAGCCCCGGTCCCACCTCCGGAGCAAGCCAAGCCAAGACCTTCCACACGGTCAGCTAGTGTGAAGCTGGCGTGGAGGTGCGGTTGCCTCCCCAGTAACAAATGTGTTTTCTAGGCTCAGTGGCAGTGCGCTGAAGTTTGCCCAGCTATTCAGTATGTCTCTGCTGCCCAAGAAAGGGTGGCAGAGGCATCATGCTGTTCCCAGTGTGCCTGAGGTTGGCAGGTTCCAACAAAACAGATGTGATTTTTTTAAATGTTGTCCATTTTATTAGTTGCTTTTAAAGCAAAGGTCAAGGCTTATTTGATGCTATAGCAGAAGCTCTGTCTAAACGTTACACCTTATGCACAAACCTAGTAAAGATCTTTGCAGGGTTCTGAACAGGGACTGAGTGACATATCTGCTAGTTAATGATTTATCACTGTGTGAACCTGCTGAATAGCAAATATGTTAAAAAGGGAAAAGAAAATGGCATGGCAAGAGATTAACTGAGGACAGAGTCAAAAGTCAACCAGAAAGGAGTGGGGATGAAGCTGGAAAAGTCAGGTAGCAAACAGGAAGGCTACTCTAGTCTAAATACTGCCTCTCAGCAGCATGGGTGCCAGTGCTGGGAAACGATCCAAGCAGCAGAGCAGGTGCCTTGTCCCATTCCCAGTTCCGACCTCTTCACTTCATGCTGCAGTCAGCTGCGTAACAAGCTGCCATCTCCACTTGAATTTTACAGCTTGTCTACCTGGGACAGCCTTTTGGATTCAGTAAGTTTTTCACCTTTCCAAGACTCTGGTCTTGGCTGTTTCCATAGTGTGGGCTATGTCTGCAGCTGCTCCACGGGGCTGCACGGGCAGCACAGCAACATGCGCTAGCAGCTCCCTTCCTGGAGCTCAGTGTCCCACAGTGAGGGGAAGCAATATCGGGAGCTTCTGGATTTCTGGGATGGGCTTCAAATGCACCGCTACCAGGTGTTCACCTCCGCCTCCTGATGTGGGGACAAACTTGTGGCATCAGGTCACAGTGAGAGAGCTGCTGTGATCCTTGTAGCCATCAGATATAAAACCCTCTGTGCAAAGCAGCTGCGTACGTTAGTGGCTCTGACTACCAATTCTGGTGGCAGTGAGATGGTGGGGATGGGGATGAGGTAACTCTATACCAGGTTATAGAGTGAACTTCCCAAAGCCACATTTCTTTGACGGACCACCACTTCTGCAGCACGACAGGGCTCGTGGCGCAGACCACAATGTATATCTGGGAGGACCTTACACAGAGCCTGAGGAGGGCAAAGGCTTCTCTGCTACAAATCCATTTACTTCAGCTGTCCAAAGGCTGAGCACTGTTGCCAGAGCATTGCCCTAAAGGGACTGGGGCAGAAGACATGGCCACTGCAGCCTGGACCCTGGCCACCCCCACCCTCACAATTAGTTAGTCGTTAGCTAGGTCACTACCAAGATAAGTTGTACGCATAATTGCAGGGGCACTGGATGGATATGGATACACAGCATATGCTATATAGCGTGTTTTTACTAGCCAGTGGATGATCGGCCCCATACTAGCTAGCAGAATTCAGTGTCTCAGCAGACAGCAATCCTGTCCAGGGTGATACAGGGCCTCAATCAATGCTAAGCACATCTCCAGCTAGGGAAAAACAGGTGAGAATGGCAACCCAGAACTCTGCAGAACGTTGTTCCATTTCACCAGCTGTTGATTTGTGCAACTCTACTATTGCCAACATGCTCAGAGCATGGTGACAAAGCTTTGTAACACAGAGTATCTGCTCAGAAAGAGAGGTGTTTACTTTGAGAAAGGCATAACATTGAGTGAATGGCACAGTTCAAAAAGGAAAGTACTTCATCCAACATAAACAAAGCAGTTATTGATATATTTACATGACTGAGGTTCCTGAAATGAATTCTGATCATTCATCAAACTCACTCACCTTTTCTTTGCTCTTCACCTCAGGTCTCCCTGTTAACCTCCACAAAGGAGCAGCTCTCTGTGTCTTGAGGCAAAAAGTGTGAAGGTGGAGCCTTTCCTCACTATCTGTGGGTCTCCCCACAGCACCTTGTCCTGTCCCTTGGGTGAGTGGCTGTGTGTAGTTGTATCCATCACAACTAGCAATAGAAAGTCTGTGGGTGAGCAGAAACAACAAATGCCCTCTGGCAGGAGATCGTTCTCCATCTCATCATTTTGCACTGTCTGGGCACTCCTTTTTCTTTTTTTGACAGCATCTCAGGTTGTTCCCAACCTTCCTCCATTGCCTTTCCTACCCTGCCAGGAAGCAATCTAGTCATGCCTACCTTCCTTCAGTTGTAGAGGGGTGAAACAGTTACAAGGATGCACTCCCAAATGTGTGGGTATGGTACCTCAAGAAACATAACAGCAGAGAGAGCTCAGATCTTTACTGTCTCAGTTATATTCTTCATGTCAATAGTGATAAAAGATCTTTTTTTCCCCTCCATCTGCTACTGACAGACCGGCATGAGCCTAAGAACAATATGAGATTTACCACCTTTTCTCCCTCTCTAGTAGACCTTGTTGTTTGTCTGTTTTTCAGATGGTCTGGGAAGAAGGTAAGCTAGGAAGGGCAATAGGAATCAGGTTATCAAATGTCTGGGTACTCAGCAAGCTGGCCTGAAGCTGGAGCACCCTGTCCTGAACCCTGTCACTCAAAGGTGGAGAAGAGTTTGTTCAAAAAAGCAGTGAGCAAACAGGAAAGCTATATGGGCACTATTTACAGTAGTAAGGAGTGAAACAGTCTCTCAGCTGTTTGATAGTCCTGGCAGCATTATATTGCTTCACAAATGCACAATAAAAACAAATTAAACTATACACCTCCACGAAAACCCCTCCTCTACTTACCTGCACAGAAGTGCAAATTGCACTATAAAATATGTTTGCAGTTACTATTCTTATTAAAAGCAATTAAAACAGGCAGAATGTTTTGCCAATCCTACACATATCTCTGTCATTTTACTTAGGGTAATCTGGTTTGCAGCAACTAAAAAGCAGCTAAAATGAGTGCTGATCAAACAGGGAAGCTTAAAATTTTCCTATTTTAGGCTCGGTCAGACTATAGCAGGGTGTGAGCATAGGTGGGGGGGAAAGCAGGAGCATGTCGCTGAAGAGAAAAGGAGAGAGAGAAGGAAAAGAATGAAAGAGTCATCACTGGCCAGTTTTTATGCAATGTGATAGCTAACAGAAATAAAATGATCTGGTGATTCATTTCTTCAGTGGAGCATGCAACAGAGTAAGGCAGGCATCTGCACTCTGCAGCACATGAAAGGCTCACCACCATCCAAGCTGACAGTCCTGAGAACAGTGTTTGTTCTGCCCAGCAGTGGTGCAACATAGCACATCATCCTTTCAGGAGGAGGATCCCCTCTGGCAGAGCCAAGTTGTCTCTGGATGGATTTGAAAAAAAAAACTTCCACTGTTTTCTCTTAGGATGGCGTGTCAGAGAAGTGCAATTTAGACCTCAAAATTTGAAATCTGAATCCCCAAAAATATTCTTGTGCAGACAAAGTCTAAGAGAGAGATTTTTGCAAACTGTGCAAGAAAAGTCAAGGTGATGGTGAATAAAGTGATCAAAGGGTGAGTCCTGTTTCACAGCAGAGCTGGACCCTTCACTTACACCAGTTGAAAGCTACGTGACACATGGATAATGAACAGGCCTTTGGCTCCACCTCTGCACAGAGGGGAAATTCAGCCTTCCCATTCTTCACAGCTGACATTTTAGCCATAGAAAATATGAAGATCTCTTCCTCAGGGACTTTCTAGGAACTCACTTCAGGATGATTCCTGTTGCTGGAAAAGCCATGTATCAAAGCATTATATATCCTGTGGGAGGAGCAGGGGAATTCTTTTGCAGACATCATCTCTTCCTTATGTAATTAAAAAAGTCAATGGGAAACAAATCCAGACATGAATATTTATCTTTGGCTTCCTGGTAAGCATCTTGCTGCATTAACTCCCTTGGCCTCCTCCCAATTTGCTTATAGAGAGAACTCAGATCCAGTGGCTCCCCATAAAGACTTGGGCACCTGGGGACATGTAGCCTGGGAACCTGTTGACCCTTATATTGTCTGTTTGGGGTGATAAATGCACCTAAATCTACTGTATTCCCTTAAGACTCACCCCTCAAAGAAGTGTTTTATATAAAGGGTAACACTACAGCAATTCTAGTAACAAGCATTTCTGTGAAAGTGCCTATTTGTCCCTTCCCTCACACCACCCTCATCCCAGGGAGGTGTTCAAGAAGATAAGGTGAGACCTGTTTATCAGTTTGAGACTTCAGCAGAACACAGATCTCCTGTGGGTCTTCTGCACAAGAATGGCTTTCACCACACGAGGACAAATCACTCGGGCTTTGAAATGAACCAAAGTGACACACCAAGGCAGCAATAGTGACAGAATGCTGCTGTGCCTCCTGCTTTCCCACACGTGCACTTCTCTCCAGTGCATTTGTTTCCGTGGTCTAGGGGAAGGAAGACACACAGACAAGGTCTCCCTAAGTGGACTTCTTGCACCTGCTGCTAATTCTTCCCAGCTCAAGTACAGCACCTCCTCTGACTCCTATGTGCGAGGGACCCCCAGCCTTCTACCCCTTCTACGTCCTCAGTCCACCTTTTGCACACAGAAAACTCTGATTAGAGCCAGGAAACCTTAAAAGTTGAGGGTCACCAGGCTAGGAAGAGTTAGACTTCTTGGTATAACCCTGATTTTCTCCCCATGGACAGACATTATGATAAAGATTTTACAAGCATGAGCAAAACTACTTTTATCCCACAGGTTTCTGGCCTGCACAGAACAAACTATAATTCGTAATATGTGTAGCATTTCTTCCTGTTCTGTCCATGTTTCTTTAACAATTGCTATCCAATCTCTGCCCTGAATACACTATTATTCATTTCCTCTTGTGGTGCTTTCCTCATTGTACCTGCTCACTTCACATTAATGAGATAAAGCCTAACATGATGAGATTAAGGCTCAAACTCTCTTGGACCATCCTCTAATCTGTCTGCTTCTCTAGATTCCACCCGTTTAACCTTGGGTCCCTGTCTTGGGAAACTAATTTATAGTTAGTGGGCAGAGCTGGAAACCCCTCAAAGCATGACTCAAACCACCTGTTATTATTGACTGCAGGTAAAGACTCTCCCCGCTGAGCAGGAGCAGTCTATTTTGGGTTGACCGTTCCTTGCCATCCACTGGTGGTTTCCTGCCCCTTCACAGTGGTTTCCTCGCTTTCAGCCTGGTGCATGATGATAATGCAGCTCGGCCTGTAAACAAGAGCAGTTCACCACACGTTGCACAAGCAGTGCACAAGCACCAGATGTTGCACAAGCAGCGCACAAGCAGTGCACAAGAGGGCAGGAGCTATGCCATGGTAATCCCTTCACACCCGTGAGTCACAATCTTTAACCACTTCAGATTACTTCACATAGAACTAATGAGACGCAGATGCTACCCAGTAGGTTGTTAAACGTGCTAACTCTTTAGTGTGCCTGATAGTAAGTCAATAATGTCCTGTTATTCCCTAAAAGTGAAAAATTTGCATATCATGTGCTGAAGAAGCCAGATGAGCCCCTGTGAGACTAATGATGTGACCTCTTTTCTCTCCTTATTTCTGCGGTAGTCAGAACCAGTGTCTAGTCAATGGCGGAGGACACATATCAGAAAACAGAGGAAAGTAAGAGGGTTCAGAAAGAGGTTAAAAAATACATATCTGTAAGAAGCAGGTTGTTTAGCCTAGAAAGGAGACAGCTAATGCGAGATAAGGTTATCTCCTTGATTATGCAAAAGAGAATATAAATAAATATACACAAATAAAAAGAGAATAAATAGAAAGAATTAAATGTTCTCACCATACACTTGAACAGAACAAGAAAAGTAGGATGAGACTGGGAGAACTGGAGCTAGCCAGCGAGATCTTCCTTTTCGGAAGCAGCAGTCTGCGGTACGTGGGGATGCCTAGGAGGTCCTGAAATACGTGTTGGTCACACCTAGTTTGGGGAGAACTGACCCTGCCTTGGAAGGAAGGAACTGGCCTGGTGAGCTCCTGAGGGCCTTTCCAGGATTCCAGCAAGGTTGGCTCTCCCAACTAATTGGTACAGAAGAGAAACAGGCTCAGGCATCCCACATTTCACACAAGGAGCAGAACTTGCTCTAGATATCATCAGTCACTTTGCTCCAGTTACTTTTCACTCCAGTTAGTTACTTTTTACTCCCTCAACTCTTCCAGCTCCTTGATTTTACTCTTTCTGTTCTGCCTGTCATCCCTGGTTCCTGTCTGCGATCTTCCCTGTCCCTTCACCTACCTTCTCATCAATCTTTGGCTCTTAACTTCCCACATCTTCCTACCATCCAACTACCAGCTCCCTACTTTTGTCCTCTCCCCCTACCTCAAACCTTTCTGCACTACAGCCAGGATCCTCCCCCTCCTCCACATAGTCTGAAGTCACTTACAGCCATGACATGGAAAGAGACTCACCTGCAAGTTCCCACATGTCCAAAGCACTGTGCAAGCAAAGCAACTGTAAAGAAAGCCTTGCTCAGCGAGGGATCCCTGAGACAGCGCACGCTCACCTACTTCCCAGGGATGGCAAAGAGCTGGCACAGCTTGGAGCAGACAGGACGCAGGCAGAACACTGCCATAATTTAGAAGCCGAAGACTAAAACTTTTCGCCAAGATTTTTCAGAGCTTAAAACCCCATGAGTTATGGACATTGTTTTTTCACCTGGATAGTAACAGATTCATACTGACTCCTTCCCAGGAAAATGCCAAGGCCTTTCTTGAAAGAACTCATTGACTCAGTGAAAATACTATAAAAAAAGGGATTTAAAGGGGCAAAACAATGTCATTTTCCCAAATTTATTCTTAGAAACTGATGAATCATTTTAACCAAAACTTCAAAATAAATAAATAGATAAATATATAAATAAAACTATTCATGATGAAGCAAGACGTCCAGCATGGAAAATTTTAGGCAAAATACCTCAGTCCCTGGCTATATTATAAGCAACTATGAGGAAAAGAAAAACAAAAACAAAAAAAAAAGGAAAGAAAAAAATGAAAAAAAAAAAAAGCAGAATAACAGAAAGTGCTAGCTAACTTCATCCATCTCTGGCCCTAATATACAGATGCCATTCACATGAGATCAATACTCCTCATGTCAGTTTTAGCACCATGGTAATGCCAGTACCAACTTAGTGGGAATTATGTTTGAATAAAAGCTAAGAAAAGTGTTTAATAAGGACTTGGTATTTTGCCTGATATAATCACGATGTAAATAAGAAAGCGTAATAGCACCAAGTGTTGCATCTTATTAGGACTATACTTCCTTGTCAGTCAGGAAGTCCAGGTAGTGTACAGAGCACACAAGACCAGGAAGTCCATCAAGATGTTCCTGGCATAGATTAGTCACAGGACTATCTATCCAAGGGTCAGTCACATGAGTGGAAAATAAAAAAATAAAAAAACACCAGCTGACAATCTGTTGGCTAGTGAGCATAATCAATGTGCACTGTAATATCCCATGAACTGTACAGTATACACACACGCCTGCCCTTGGATTCAACATCCTTCTTGTCAAAAGAGGATTTTGCATGTAAATCTAAATAGCAACATATAATTCTGAAATTCAAAATGGAGAGGAGGTAACTCAATGTAGAACTGCCAGTATCAATTCCTTCACAGGCAGATGGCAAAAATGCCATAAAAAGACACTTGTGAATGAATCTGTCAGTAACACTTAGAGGGGTGTAAAGAGGCTATTCCTGTGAATTGGGGAAGGAAATGTCAAACCAATAGCCTCAGACTATTATACCCCCATACAGATTTACCCCAAAAGAGGGGATAACACCCTTTGCATAAGAAAATCAGCAGTGCTGGTCTATGGCATTGCAGAGTCATGTCTAGCAAACCAACTGTTCAAGTCAGCATGCAAGGCAGAAGCTAGCATCACATCAGCCAGCCCTCTGCAGAGAGATTTAACAGGTTCTTGGGTTGATATGTACAGATCATCCATGCTAAGCATGATGCAAGAGGAACAGATTTTTGAGATCAGTGACTACCTTTAGATTTGCTGCCTCTCCCAAGATGCTGCTGATTTGAGAAAACGATATCTGCATCAACTGGTTTCTACCAGAGAGAAAAAGATTTCTTTCCTGATCATATTGAACTGACTCATATTTGCTTCACCACCCTTTTTCACTTAAAAAAAAATCTTGCACCTTTGCAGCAAAACTAGGAACATGAAGACTTCATGAAGAAGACTTAGAAGTGACTTAGAAGTGTACCATGGGAAAGAACAAGGCATTTGGGAAGGCTGAGGAGGAAGGCTCTTCCTGAGCAACCACAGAAAATGACACCAACAGTGGTGACTGAACCCCAAACCTGAAAGCACTGGTCTGTATTACACAGCCCAGCAGTTGAGACAGGTTTTGTCAAAGCCAACTGCAAGGTCCCTGTCAACTTCACTAGCCCTAAATCATGCATCTCTACCTGTAGCCAGCTCATACCAGCCCAACATGAGGTGGGGAGGTAGGTACAGAAGCTAACACCCTGTGAGCAGAAGGTTCCACTTCATCAAGTCTTTCACTAGGCTGTGTGATAATTTTTGCTTTTTTTCAAGATGCCAGCTACTTGCAGAGTCCAGCAGAAGTAACAGGCATAGAAATAGGGAGCGCGAGTGGCACCTTCCTCAGATAGATTTCACACTCCTAAGGCAAAAGGAAGGCAAACAACGTCCCTTTGATCAAGTGCTATGGGGTAAAATTAATGACAACATAACAGTCCATTCTTGTGCTCGGTATCTCATCAGCTTTACATATTCGCTACTGACGTCTGAGTGTTATATAAATAATCAATAAGCCAAGCATCACCACTGCCCAGTGAGGCACTGCATCTGATTACAGACACTTAACTTAGGCCCTTAACATCTCAGTCAGATGCCAAGTATGGAGGTCCCACCAAGCACTGACATTAGGATCTCTCTCCAGCACTGCAGGACTGATTGCAGGGATGCAAGCTCTTCAGTGAACCCAGAGCTCCAAATGGATCTTGGGAGGAGATGTTTATGGTGGCCCTTTCTGGTGGCAGTCAATTCACTGTTCTCCTTCCCAAGTACAGCTGCTAGTGAAGGCACTGTCTCCATTCGCTGTTGGGACAGAGTGCAGTTAAGACCTGGGCTTAATGTCCTGCACAGGCTGAGTGCGTTTCAGCTCATACCTCCAAGGAAGGATGGAGCAATAGCATCTGCAGAAAGGAAGGTGCTCTCCTTCCTGTCAGAGGTACTGCCTGAGCCTTGGAATAAGGAGTCTAAATCCCCTCATCGCTATAGCCCAAAGTACATTCTACAGAGAAACCGAGAGCAAAGCGTTCTGTGGTCCTGTGCTGCAGCATCTCCTGTTCCGCCATCAGGGCAGGCTCCCAGTGAAGGGTTGCAGCAGGGACCTGTTGCTGGGTTGCTCTAACACCACTCAGGCTGATGAATGCAGGTGATGTAAGAGGTCTTTTTGCCACTGTCACCATGAAAAGACTCCCCTGCACGGGATGACCTCTCCACCAGCATTATTTCAGTGGGGCATGTGCCTGCCATGCTGTGAAGCAGAAATCTCAGTCTCATAAAATCTGTGCACAGCACCCCTGCCATTTCCTGTGTGATCCTCTTCATCTGCTAGGGAACATAAAGCCATCTGAGGGCATCCTTAAGGCCAAGCACGACGCTCCTCTAAGAACAAAAACTGAAGCATTCTCCATGACATATTAAAATAAACCAACTGTCCCTCCTTCTGAGCTGTGAACATGTAAGGTGTGGGGAAAGTGGATGTCATTACCAGATAACATCGCACACAATAATGCATCATGGAGAGCCCATGCACATGCCAGTTGCTGATCACTGTCATGTCAGTACATTGCGAAAGAGCAACTGCTCTGCGTGCTGTTGCCACACTGATTTTGCAGAATTCCAGCCCGTGTCCATGAACAGCCTCTGATATTTACCCACAGGGAATGCCCCTCTGCTTTCCCTTTGTCCTTTACCATATCTTTTTACCACATGATTACAAGTGTAATCACATTCAGGGAAGGAATGAAATTGAAGCAATATAATAAAACAAGCCTGGCTTAGAACCTGCCATCTAGGCCATACAAACAGAGAAACTCTGAAGTCAGTGCTTGTTAGAAATAATGGCAATTGAGCAGTCTATGATGATTAAAGAGGGTCAACTGCATTTCCCAATTTCATTTAAAATGTTGCCAATCCCCACTTAAACAAAGTTTCCTCTTCCATGCTGTTCTCAAGGGAGCAAGGAAGTATTGGTGGTCTGGTAGAGAGGCACTTGGGCAATGAGTCAGATGTCCATGTCTATGTCTTTGCTTCACCATAGAACCAGCTACATACAAATAATTTCCCACCTTTTTTCCCCTCTGTGCAAATAGATTGTCACCTTTGCAAGAAAAGGCTATACACTTTTCTATGAGCTGGTACAACAGGGCCTGCGTCAGCTGATATATTTGGGCAACTTGATTTTTTCTGCCTCCAACCTTTACAAAACCGTGGCTAAACAAAACAAAAGATCTTATTTGAGGTTTATCCTTCCTGGGATGAAATGGATACAGTGGGAGCCTTCTGAGCCCCTTAGTCTTTACAGCACTTTTCCATACCCTTTTCAGTCCTGCCTTGGAGTCAGATAAACAAAGAAGCACACAGAGTTAAATCTGTTAATCTAACTTGGTTAATTTCTGGAGTAGAGTCCTATTTCCCATTCTATTTTGCATGCTCATTTCCAGTGAGGGAAAAATTCACACAAGTGAATTTCAGCTTACACAAGTGTTAATAAATGCCCAGGGCCAGGCACAGCCACAGTGGCCAAGGAAAGAAGCAGGAGATTTAGCCCTCTCAAGCTATGGAAGCAGCCACAGGAAGAGCGCCTCTTTCACAACACAGGGGAGGCTGTCAGGTGCCTCCTCTGACTGGGAAAGAGACAGCCTTTCCAGAGCAGATTTCAGTCCAAGAGAAATATTTATTTTAGAAGACAACAAAAGATTCACAGTGGCACTATTGATAACATGATGGGAACAAGCAGGGCCATGCAGGAGGAGTGTCTCATCCATTCCCCACGTACGTTTAGGGAGTGCCTCACTCAGATCCAACATCTGCCCAGCTATTTGAACAGTGACTGCACAGAAGATCAATGCTTGGTAAACATGTCCTACCTAAACCAGGGCAGTACTAGCAATCCTAGGGATGACAAAGAAAGTAGAGGCCTACGTTACATCTAGGATAGAACAGGAGGTCTGAGACCAGCATCTTGTATCCAGCTTTAGGTTAGCTAATTTGGGTATTGCTAGCAGTGTTTGCATGCTGGTGAGGACACCAGCACAAACTACTTTCTCCCATAGCTCCCATAGAGCACTCGCTGCCTCAAGGCTGTGACTTCACGGCTGCTGTCACCTGAGACACGCAGGAAATAAGCACACTCAGACACTGTCTGCTGTGCCCTCTGTGCCAGGAGCCTTCCAGGTGTCCTTAGCATCTAAAATCAAACGTCTTCTCGCATTTCATGAAAGGCTTTCTAAAAAGGCTCCTTGAGAAAAAGACCATGGTACTGCTTTATGATGATTTTGCATTTTTTTATTCCATGACTGAAGGCACAGACCTAAGAGTGGCATGTTTTCTTTCAGGAAAGGCTCAGTTAACATGTATGAAATGCTACACATTCTCGTGGTCTGTAGAACTCCCTGTGTTCCTGTCTTTACAAGGAATATTGGTCTCTGAGATACCAGATTACTGTTTTAAAAGCTGATTTTGGTAGAAAAAGAAGAGCACTGCTAGCAAACACGGCACAAATCACATTTTGTAATGTGTCTAAGAGAACAGGAGAACAGTCTAAGAGAATGTGTCTAAGTGCCAGGATTTGGTCCATGCAAGCTTATTCCTTGTCTTTCCCTCAATGAAGAGGTCAGCCCAATATCACCCTTGTTTTCCCCTGGATATAAATGCTTCCTTTTCCCTCCTTTCCACAAGTCTTGTGCTTTTCTATCCCCATGCAAATGGGAAGCCTATTGTGTTTTTTGTTTTGTTTTGTTTTTGCGATGGTGATTGCAAGTGCTTCTTAACATTTTCCATGGTGTAAATCCCATAAACCTCTTCTAGTAAGGAAGGCATAGTCTAAATTATGCCAACTCTCTCTAGACTTCAGGATATCAAGAATAATTCACATACCTCAACTAGATTGACCAGGACAGCAACAATATCTTTTAAGGATATCAGAGTGCATCATCTATTGCCTTATCATAATTCTCCTTTGCTCAGGGTTGGGTTTCTAGAAGAAAGGCAGACATGGCTCGCAGGACAGGGGAAATGGAGGAGTTCTCACTTTTCAAGTGATTAATGCTAAAAAAGCACATGCAAACCTTGGAAGAAACCAGAATGAAAAGCTGTCTGAATCAAGCTGTGTGAGTTCGGTAATCATTATGGGGTCTGAAAAACCTCTTGGCCATGCATAACATTCTGAGTTAGAAAAATAAAACTAACACAGCCACTCATCAAATTCAAAGGTCCCCTTTGTACATCAAAGTACATCAAATAACAGGAGAAAAAGTTAGAAAAGTAAGATGTGTCACAGACTAGGCAAGGATCAGAGAAATGTCTTACCGAGAAGTCAGCAGACTGCTACTCGGAAGATAGGTGCTTCATTCCCATCTCAGATGCTTTGTATGACACTGAGACACAAATTTCCTCTATGACACATAGGAAAGTTTCAGCTGCCTGTGCTCAATTCCCGCTCTGCGAAGGAAGTGGCTGATGTCTCTGTTCCAGTCAGCTCCTGCAAGGTTCAGCCCCACCAGCGCGCGGGTGTTTGCCTAGATGCTTCTCCGTGCGGACCAGCTACTCATGCTTCCAGAGAGTTACATCCAAGCACACCGTGGCACCCAGTGCCTAGCAAGAAAACAGAGTGTGACATATAAGCCTTTTCTCTATTTATCTTTTAAAACAGACAATATTCCATATCTAATTCAACTGAAATTAGCATGGAAAAAGTAACAGATACAGCAGGGAAGTGATAGGTGGGGTAGTGCCTGCAGTTTCTCTGACGAATTTGGAGGCAGTCAGCTGTAACCCCAATAAAAGGAGGTGTTATGTGATGCGGGTGGGTCTCTCTCAACTTTCCACTTCTGATGGTGAACATGAACAGACTGCTAAACCCAAACTTTTTCCCCTGCTAGGCTCAAAATGCTGGTCTGTGTGAGATAAAAAGCACTCCAGAAAGATATGCTCTATGTACCTTTCAAATACTTTTCAGTGAAGCTCATGTTTCTTGGGGACTTGCTGAAGAATGCCTCCCTTATCAAGAATGGCACATGCTTATTCCCTGAGCCATCCCACTTCACTCCTGTAGGGCTGGTTAAGCGCCCACTCAGCTGACAAACTGCACCTTGTAAATCCTGAGACTGACTGCTGTGCCTCCAGCTGAGCACCTTCTGCACGCACCCAGGCAGTCCTGTCTGAATTGGCAATGAAAAAAAGAGAAACACATTTGCAAAATCAGAGGCGCCCATGTGGGAGCAAGCACTTTTGCTGGCCTCAGGACTGAGTGGGGAAGCTAAGGAAGAACACGCGAAAAAAATACAAAGTTACTGCGAGGGAAACAGCTGGAGCAGATCCTCTGCTGGAGAAAATTGAGGTGGCCTCATTGACTTCACTTGCTCTAGCTGGGTTACGCCTCCTGAGCTGTTTCCTGAAATAGGGATCCACATGTCTGGCTGTGTGAGAGCAGGCTGTCCTAGCAATGTTTGGGAGCTATGCAAGTGGAAAGCATTTTTACATGGGCTAATTTGACATGTAGCGTTTCAGGAACTTAAAATTTATTCCATTCACATTTTGTGCCAGCAACAGTGTCTTTATTTTTATGGTTTGTGGAAAAAAACCCAACAAACTAACAAACAAAAAAACCCACTGAGCAAATAATAACATGTGTGGGAGGGTGAGGGTATTAATACCCCAATCACAGGGCTTCAGCAACATTTGGTCCCACTGATCTTTCTGCCTGAATTAAGGTAATTGCTCCTGTTACTGATAATGGTCTGCTGTGTTACATCTGTGGATTGGCCCATGGAGAGGGACATGACAAAGACTTTATGGTTTGACACATGCAAGTGACTTCAAACCTGATCCAAATCTGAAGGACAGGCTCTCTTTGACTACAGAATGATTAAACCCAAAGACAGAGAGATAGAGAAAAAGAAAAAGGATACAAAGAGCTGCATTTATATTAAAATAAATCTATTCGGGAAATTTCTGCTATAATTTATTTCCAAAGGAAACAGACTTTCTAGAAGCATTGAAATTGTTTCCTTCCTAAGGCATTTATTTTTCTTTGCTTTCCACTAGGCAAATCAAAGCAGTATATTTTAAATCAGGTAAGTCAGTTTGAATGACTATATGCTTTGCTGCTGACCCGGTCCAAAATATTTTCTTTCAAGTTTATTGCATATTGTGATACACAGTCTCATACGAGCTGTAGTTTGTAATTCTATCCCATAAAAGAACAGTCTTCTGGCTCATAAGAGGAAATGGGGCTGCCATTGAGCCTGAGCCATGTGCCTCCATACAGAAATACTTTGTAATGCTGAACTGACTCTAAATGAAGCATTGTGGTGAATTAAATAAAATAACACAAAACACTGCAACCTGGAATAGTAGAATAGATCATTCCCCTCAGAAATGTCAATAAAAAATCTGAACTTAAACACTGCATATTTTTTCATTCAAAAAAAAAAATCAAGTTTACATTCTATTTCTGTCATAAAGCAAATGCTGAAGCAGCTACCTCATGAAATTTGATTTTTATTCTGTTTTCCTGATGCATAATAGTAAACACACACGTGTAATATTTTCTTAGCTTAAGTTATAGGGTAAATTTGTTATTATTGAAAACAAATGATGTCTCCGACCTGAAGACCTCATAGTCTACATATTTACCTAATGTTGGGTACTGTTAAATGGGTCTTAGAAACTTTTGCTGCTTGAGGTTAAATCCTGCATCCATGCACTATTTCTGTTTACAAGGGTAGAAGTGGCTAGTTGCTGTATCATGACCCAGCATAAACACTGCCAACATTCATTTTCTGTCTACAGCAAATGAGATACTGATGGGACACACAGAGGGACACTTTGGACCTCAGATCATAAAGTTGGTGTCATGATGTGATCGTATTAAACTCTAAGATCTGTGAGTTCACTTTCAAATCAGCAAGGTTCACCCTGCAACAAAGGCGTCGGCAAACCCTTCCGAGGTAGAGCTATCTGGTCCTAAAGGCTCATGTTTGCAGTCTCCCTCTACAATTCATATCCTGCAATTTGACATGCTGCGTTTTGGGGAAATGAGGCTAGAATTTTTGTTCATTTGAGAGTCCATATTTTTTCATCTGACTCTTCTTTGTAAGAGTGTTAAGAGCATCTTCACCTCTGGCAGAGGCATTTTGAAATTTTCACCTATTCTGGCACACTTTAGACCCAAACACAGCGTCTAGCTTACTCGTTAATGCGGAGGCTTGCAGGAACCTAGGCCTGGTGTTATCTGTAATTCTGTGGTGAACAGCAGATACATCCAGGTAGAAGAAGGAGCTGGAACAAGACCTATGTATCTGAGGGTGAGAAGGGCAGAAAGCATGGCCCCTCCAAGCAGACAGGATGAAGACTGGGAATAGATAAGTGAGGCAGTTAGTGTTTGTGCCATTTTCATAGGTTTTTCATATTATCCTGATCGGCCATTTCCTTTGAGAGATATCAGAGGGCAGATTTTCAGCTGGTATAAACTAGCATAGATCCATGGGTCAAGCCTTGGTTTAGCCACACAAAAGTCACAGAAACTAGCAAATGAGGCTTTTCCCGGAGTAACCAGACATAGTTATTCCTGCAAGATATTTGCCCGCTGCCTTACGGTCAATTTAAGACCAACTAAAAGACCAAATCTCTAGCCTAAACTGCCAAATCCATGCAGTTGGACTGACTCACACCAGCTGACTGTCTGCTCCTTGAAAACACATTCTGAAAATCCCTGTGGGGCTCTCATTTTCCTGGTGGTTCTGGAAGTCCAGCATACGTCCAGAAGAAAACAAAGCTCTGATGCTGCAGAACTGCCTGCAGTGTCTCCTCTCAGCACTACCAGGCTGAGCACAACAAGCAGAAGAATCCAACAAAACAAAGCCAAACAGCTTCCCGCTGTTATTTTAAGCGGGGAAGGGGGACGGGGTGAGAATGAACTGCTCTGCGTAAGCTGGGAAATGATTTAGTTTTGGCTGATGGCCTCTTGCGGCTGTGGTTTCCACAACGTCTCTGTATTCTATCTGTGTCAAGATGGAAGCAGCCTCCTGAAATAGACCCAGTAAGCAAGAGAGGAGCTATTTTAATACCTGCAGCTTGTTCCTTTTAGGCTTTGTTGAGTGAGGGGAGAGAGCAGAAGAGGAGAGACAACAAGCCAGGACGATGTTATTTTAATACACGCAACAGGGCTGTCGGAACGTAGCAGTTTGCCCATCTTAGCACACACCCCCACCCTCCTCACTGCTGCTACGTGCAAGGATGCACAGACTAAGCTAGCACCCATGTAAACCAGAATTAGCCTCAGTTGTGTATGTACACGCACACGTCTTATTGGAAAAGCGTCATAGTTTCCTTCGTGCCGCACTGAGAGGGAAGAGTGAGTTAACGTCTCCAGATGGGTGTGCACAAGTCATGATGGATGAGATGGACCTTCGTGACCCAAGACACATAGAAATTACACCCCCACCATGCCAGTATAAGAAGACAGCCACAGTAATTCTGTTAAGAAAAGGGCTTCCTCCTCCTAGCATCATATGCTGCAAAGCTGACAAGGGTCACAGGATCCTATACAAAGGAAAGTCTCCAGAATACTAGGCACTTTATAGCATTCACTACAGGAGGTTCAATACTATCTGGTACTGTGTGATAAGAGGGTCAACTTTCAGAGATCTCGTCTGCTGAAGCAATACAGATCAGTCCTTTCCCTGGGCCTGTCTGGATCCTGTTTTCCTAACAACTCAGACCACAACTTCCTTTTAACTCTCCAAAACACAGGTTTGCAGCAATAAATAAATAGTATGTCTTGAAAATGTCCTTTCAAGCACATTGACAGTTATCTGAGATCCTTTCAAAACTCAGCATATGAGGAAGGTTTTACACCTGCACTTGGCATCTGCATCTCTGTACCTTGGTGTCTTGTTCATGGTACATGATGATGAAAGTGCAGTACTTCCAAGACCACACAGAGCTGCCTGAGTTATGTCAATTTGTTTTGGTCTCCTATGGGCTGGTACCACACTATAAAACAGCACCACAGCCATACCTCTGGCCCATAGCAACTCTCCTTTCTTCAGTGGAAGAGAGCAGAGTCATATAACACCTATCTTGGTCTCTAGTTTGGTCTGAGAACTATTTGCTCCAAGGATCATCAGGAGCAGATGAATCCTCTTTGACAGGCTTTTGTATTGCTAGAGTCATACAGGAATATCTCAGTCTACACAGCTACTGTTCCAGGATCTGGATTCCTCTTTGCCTTGCCCACACTCTGTATTGAACTAATGTCTTGAGTTCCATGTGGCACCTGGTATTATAGCAAATCAAAATGTAGGTATGCCACTATGCTTCTTCGTTCAAGGTTAAGTCTATTTTTTTTTTGCCCTTGCAACCAGACCTCCCCAACACAGCCAGTGAGGTCATCTTCTCTATCAGATGGAAAGAGCTAAAACATGACACAGGAGATCTCAGCTCCATTGGCTGCTTATCTCAGTACCTGCGGCCAAAACAGAAAGCTTACTCAGGCTGCCAAATAAAAATGCCTGTGTGGGCACATACCTCAAAGAGTACATGAGAGGGAGAGCTGAGGAGACAGGCAGTGGGGAGCAAGTCAGCAATCAGACCAAAATAGGAGGAGGAATAGATATCAACATACATACATACATGCATACGTATATTCTACTAAAAACAGAAAATACAGTAGGAGAGAAGTAAAACTAGATGAAGATCTATGAAAAGAGAGTAGGAGACAAGTGGTCCAGAGGATATAGTTGTTTCATCACCAATAAATGTCATGGCAGACAAGGCAATGGTACAATAGAGAAATTTCTTAGGTATGCGCAGCAAAATTCTAGTTCTGTTGAAACCCATGGCCAAAATCCCATTGATATCAGTAATGCCAAGGCAAATGTAGTTGACATCTCTCACCTGCCATCTCCAGACTCTCAATGTGGATCCCACTTCTTAAATTTTACCCATCACACTGCCAAAACCAGACCCCAAATTGGTAAGCAGGGAATAGCAATGCTTAAATGCCCAGCTTATGTTTTTTCCGTGTTCCCTGTGTGGTAACAAACAAAGCAAGCAACTAAGAGCAGAATTTGGCCCCTGCAGTTCATCACCATTCAAAACAGTATTTAGCCGCCCTGCCAGGGCTTTCGACTCATCATTATTTCGTCTTACCGCTGTACAGAAAGTGAGTTACCTACTCATTACTAAAAAGGGTGACTATGTGGATCCTGTTAACTCAGACTCCTATCCAAAACCATTAAGAAGACTTCCACTGTTTTGGAGAGCAAAGAGAACTGTGACACTTGACAACTATAGAGTGACAGACATGCTGAAGCCAGAAGAGACAGTTCTCACTACAGAAAAAGTGCTCTGAGAGATTGTTCTGGCTTATTTCTCATCATGATGTGATTACATACTAATTACAGCTATGCAACATGGCACAGCATAAAACTTTCAAAGCAGAAAAACTTTTCTTAGTACACATCCACTGTAGGATCCACAGCAGTGAATACAGCTGAATTTTCTGTCTTTCTACCCTAGCTTCCTATACTATATCCAGTTAAGTTCAAGGTCAGAGTCATTAAAGTCAAGGTTTCCCACAGCAAGAGCCAGGATAACTGAATCATTTGAGATGAACATCATGGCTGACAGCTCGACTTCCCCAGCATTTGGGAAATCTCAGCTGCAAGACTGACCTTCCTCCTGTGGCCTGGAGCACAGCCAGGCTTCACACATGGCATGATCCTCTGCACGATACTCACCGCTTCAAGTGGGAGGACATTGCCTCACTGGACCTTCCTTATCCTTCAAAGACAGAAACCAAAAGTGAAAGGAAAAACAACTCCCCCCACCAAACTCCACCACAGCAATGCATTCCACCTTTCCTCTAAGAATAGCTGTAGATATTTTGCATGCTCCTCAGATGCTCAGAAAATGTTGGTGAAAGAATTATTAGGATCTCTGCACAAAGCTATCTTAAAGCTTCTCAGCACAATAGGATTTCTTTTTAATCCCCTAACGAAAAACTGCTGGAAGAAACAGGTGGGAGCGGTTGACTTGGATGCTGCTTCTGCATCTAGAGTGGCGAGAAAATGCTCTCCACTTCCTCCCAAGCTGCTATCCTCAGCAGCAAACTGTGATGTGGCATTGGCAAAGTAGGCAATAGGTTTCAACAGGCAGTAGTTTCCTGGAAACCAGCAACCATAAGTAGTTGCCTGCTTTGCCTATCTCTAGAGTGAGACAAGAGAAGAAGATGGGAGAGTACTGGAACTGGTTACTAGAGAAACTGTGGAGTCTCCCTGTCTGCAGATATTCAGAATATACTTGGATGTCATCCTGTGCAGTCTGCTCTAGGTGATCCTGCCTGAGCAGGGGGCATGGACTAGCTGATCTGCAGAGGTTCCTTCCCACTTTAGCCGTTCTATGATTCTGTGGCACTGCCACTGCAAGGCTTCTGTAATTAAATTTTCTTAGGAGAGCATGAGTCTTGAGGAAGTACCCTAGGTTAAGGTACGCAGGGAAGCTATGCTTGTGAGGAAAGCAAGCATTCGTGACACATATCGTCCAGCTTCAATGTCTGCTCACTTACAAGAGCTCCAATGGTGTTAGGGGCACAGGTGGCTCCTTGCCATTGCACAGGTTTGGGTCTGCCCCATGCAATCCAGTCTGTGAAGAACTGATTTATATCCGGCTCTTGGTTTCAGTGGATCTGCATGCACTTGCACCAAGCGATCCGTTGACCCAAACGCCGCCACAAACCTAAGCAGGATAAACATTGCTTAATCGTGAACAACTGTCACCTTGTGAGGCACGTGTGCTCAGAACCATGTGCGTGTCACTTCGGTAACGCTAGAGGATATTACTCTGACTTGGCTATAAAAGGAAGGAGGGAGGTGGGACCTGGGAGAGACACAGCACGACAGCAGGTACTGGAAATTGTTCTTGGCTCCTAGCAGCATTGTTTGATCTGTTCAGTATGTCATGTGCCAGCCAGCTGCCTCTCTACGTGTATTTAAGCAGCTCTTGCATGTCTGAATCCTCCTGGCGAACTGGTTGTTTTAACTCCTTCGGTTGCCTTGACCTCCAGGAAGAAGGCAGTATTAAAAGCATTAGAATAAAACTCAGCAGGGCTGGAAAACAACATAAGGCTTGTTTTAAGATGCTTTTTTTTCAGTGGTCCTTGTACTGAAGACACAGAACACAGGTGAACTGGTGAGTCTGGAGATAACCTGAATTTAAAGGTGCAGTTGGTAAAAAACAGTTACATCCTGTGAAATGTTTTCTAACATGCCCTTGATGTAAAATTAACAAGGACAACCAATGCTTTCTCAAGCTTTGAAATCCTGCCATAGGAACCTGTAGCACAGGCTGAACAGTCAAAGACAAAAGCAGGATATAGCACAAGCTGGTATCTAGAGAATAACTAGGAGGGAGAGGTTTGTGGGCTATCAAGCCATATCTCCTCAGTTGTATATATCCTTCATAAATCCATATTCTAAACCTAAAAACTTGGAAAGAAAAAGTGGAGCTTGTGGTGAGTATGACACTCTGAAACATACGTGTATAGCCACCTCTCCTCCTTCCCCTGCCTTACCTTGCTGCCACCTGACAGTTGCAAGGTCTGTGCAATAAAGTTGTAGTCTCCCTTAGAATTGGTTCACATGGACACTCAAGGGGGCTTTTTGTAGACTGTCTGCTTCTCTGTGAGTCCTTACATTAGAAATCCTCCCTAAGAGATCTGAGATAGGTTTTGGTGTGAAAATCTATATTCTGTTGTCCTGTCACCTGCTAAGGCCATTATACCAGCAGCTCTTCTGTCTTTGTTCTTTTTGGTCCCAAATTCACTTGTCAGTGGTAGAGAACCAGGCACTCCTCAGAGGCTATTCCTGCCTGTCAACAGCTTTGCTGAATCTGAATGAGCCCTGCTATTTCCGCTCTCTACATCTGGATGACAAGCTGGTTGCGAGGTGGACTGCGACATCTCACGCTTCAGGAATTGCACTTGTGTTTGCCGTGTTCCAGGCCTGAAGAGACCGAGCTGGCATCCTGGGAATTTCAAACAACATCAGTTCAGACTTCTTTGTTCCATTCCCTCCTGGCTTCTTCCATGCGGGTGATTTGTTG
The DNA here is from genome assembly GCA_034781795.1 of Crypturellus tataupa. Taxonomy (NCBI): domain Eukaryota; kingdom Metazoa; phylum Chordata; class Aves; order Tinamiformes; family Tinamidae; genus Crypturellus; species Crypturellus tataupa. The sequence continues at coordinate 1,258,841 of JAWLRI010001063.1, forward strand.
CCCTTTCATGCAGCTCAACAAAAGCAAGGGCACAATTCTGATCACTGAAGATGACCTGAGAAAATCCTACAGAGAATGGGAAATAAAGAAGGGGTGGGGACATCCTTCCATTCAGCAAACAGGCCTGAAGCTATCTAATCACACAGTGCTTGGAGAACATCCATAACAGGGGAAAACCATTCCAAACCACTTCACTGGTAAACTGCAACACATTTCCGCAGGTGTTTTAACACCATTGATATTAAATATCACCATAATATTAAATAAATATTAAATATTTTTTGCCTTGCTCACAAGTAAGCTGTTCCCATTGAAGATGCCCCTGGAATTGGGGGAGTCACATTGATGAATGAATAACAGCAATGACAGCAGAATCAGGCCACAGTTTTCCACGAAGAGAGCAGCCTTTTGCCTTTCATCATGTCAACCACGATTCACAGGGAACCAGATTCTTCTCACTCACTCACTCTTTATTACTCCATGTGTTTGCTTTGCCAAAAGGAAGTCAGACACCTTCCAGGAAAGAACTGGGATCCCGATTAATGATTGAGAAGACTATGGTCTTGTTTGTTTGCGGCCTGCTCTTTCTTCAAAAGATGTGTTTCTTCAAAATGTGTTGGCCCAGAAAGTAAAATGGGAAGGAGGAAGGCAGCGACATTCCCTTTAGTCCTCTGCTATGACAGCAGCCCTCCACTCATCTTTTCCTACTCCACAGTCAAATGTGCTGCTAATTCTATCCTTGACACAAGTCTCAAGCATCCAACATGTGTTCTTTGCTTTGCTTTTCTGGTGTCTGCCTTTGCCCCAAAAGTTGGACCCTTGCCAGGAGGACCCACAGAGACTGGGTCTTGCTTGGTTTCATTTGATTTTTTATTATTTCACAACAGCAGCTGCAAACGACAGATAAGTAGCAGCTCAGTGCACGTTTCCCATGACCAGTGAGCACTGCTTGTCTCGCTGAGGTGGATAACCAACCTGCTGTCTGGTAACAGTGAAGCAACAGGCTCCACTGCAGTCTGCATCTTCTCAAAGGTAGGCTCCGGCAGACTTGCGGCCCCTGCCACCTCTAGGCTGGCTCGGTCTCTCCTTAGGTCTGCCATCAAAGACACTGCAAAAGCATCACCCTCCTGGCTTCTTGCCCAGCTTGCCAGCCTGCAGCCCTCCTTCTGGGCCCTGCTCCACATCACTCCTCTCTCAATGTAAACCCTGGCTCCTACCAACACAGCACAGTGCAAAAGTGCTGACTGCTTTGAGAAGAAACATCTGTCTCTGTGCTCCTGAAATGATTGACATCAGCATAGATATTCTTCTGCCAGCAGAGAATAAGGCTGAACTTTTGTGACTCTGCGTCTATGGAATATGCTGTCAATGTCAGCTCCTTGTAGATAGGACTTAACTAGGTCCTACAGAAAAAGCTTCTGGGTGCCTTCTGTAAAGGTATCTATCCACATGAAGATGGGGATCTTTCCAAAAGGCTGCACTGCAAGGTGAAACAAGCCCAGCTGAGCTGATCAGTGTGAGCTGGCGTGAAATCAGCAAGGACAAGCGCACCTGCCACTATGGATAATGGAGGACAGAGAAGCACCGCAATGGAAAGACCCTTTTGCATTCAGTCCTCTGCTGTGACATACAACCATGTCACATAAATGTGCTCAAAAACACCTTTGTAAATCATACTGTCAATTGCACTCTGTCAAAACAACCTGCTGAAATGGGAACCTGCAGGCTGCATAGTCAGCAGCAATGAGAAAAGTGTCACGAACTATCCGACTGCACTCACCTTCAGCAACCAAGATGTATTTGTCAGATCAGACCATTAGCACTGTTCCTGGTAAATGTCCGGACAAACAATCTGAAGTATCATTTTGGGACTGACTTTACAGTAGATGAATTTTGGTTTACAAATTGTAGCTTTAAAAGCATAAGGAACTTATTTCCTTTTTAAGCTTTCACACACCAACCTTATGTGCGTCCTACAAGAACCACTCCCTTGCTTAAACTCTTTCTACTGTCCTCATGTCACTTTAAAAAAAAAAAACAATTGTTTTTGCTGGGGAGGGAGAGGGCCAGAACTGTTAAATATCAAGAGCTGAGAATTTATCTACCATATCAAAGTCATTTTAGGCTTGACAAAATTCCCCTTGTTAATTGGGAGCAGCCTGCATGGAATTACAAGGCAAAATCAAATATTTGATATGCTTATTCCTATTGTTGTACTGCTCTGTTTAACTGCCCCTGCAAACCTGCTTTCAGTCATAAATTTCCTCCTTGTGCCAAACCATCCCAGGAATAGCAAAACGTGCGTGATACTGAGTTCTCAGGTTCCTTGACCTCTGGTACTACTGCTTTTTAACCATACCTATGATTGGACAATGTTTTGAAACAAATGAGTGTTCGTACAGGCTACAGCCTGTGGAGAAAGTATCTGCCATCCTGCAGGTTTCTTTTCCATGCTCTGCCAGCTCAGTGCATGTCAGGCTGAGCCTCCTGGGAGTCCTTGCACTCAGTGGCCAGGTCATGTCTCCCCGGTGCCTCTGCGATCTGATCAATTCCTAGCTTGTCTCTGTGCACCTCCTATTTGCTCACCCCTGTTTTCCTGACTCCTTTAGCCTTGTGGTCCCCACATTTAGCCCTGCCTGTGCCCCTTCATTCCTTTGTCCACTGCTCTAGCTCTCCAACATTTCGTGCCCAAGACTGTCTACCCTTCCTTCCCTGGCACCTCTAGCACTGCTCCAACTCCATGCTCACTGCCCTGTACTCATTCTGCCCTAGAGGATCTCTGCAGCAGAGACCAGCTACTTCCTGCTCTGGCCTTATGACACTTTCTCCCAGTCATCTACCTACTTTTGGCCATTTCCAAGACACCAGACTAGGTGAATATTTAGTCTGAGTTAGTGAGACCCTGCTATGTTCTTATGTGCTGCATACAATTTGATAGGTCTTTTTCATTCTTTTATGCGCATGCAAGTTCACCAGAAACTCAAATACCTCCCACTTGTCAAGTGATGACAGATCTCCCAAGATGAAATACTTCATGCACTAACTGCTTGCACAGCCTGCCCCCAGAGTGTTCTTAGGTTTGTCAGGATCACATGCAGTGCTGTGACCTCATCGTCTATAATATCCACAACTGATAGTCAGTAGGGATGGTCTGTTACATTCAGAGGTCTCAAGATGTGCACAGCCTTAAACTTGACACCTCTCTATCACCACCACACTTAGGGACCCTTGTTGCCACCAGCATGACCGCAGTGGCCGAGCGGACCGTCTGGCCCTGGTTTTGTCAGCATAGCCACAGCGCCGCTGAGAGCACGCGAGGAGCCCGGCACGCTTTCCAGCCATGCCCTCTGGACTCTGTCTGGAAAACCGTGTAGCCGTGTGATCGGCCTGTGTTGGCAGAGATTGCCTTTATAGAGCCACACCTGGGAAGTAAATATGTGTTGCTATGAACCATCCATCTGTGGTATTGGCCGCTGGGGCAAATCACACCAGGCTGGAAAGACAGTCAGTCCATCCTTGCTTATCACAATGAGCCTGAGTCAGTGGTTGAGGCAATGTGGGTGCCCCGTACCATCAAGTAACTATTGTCCGCGTAACGTGTATGGCAACATACAGCAAATTAGCATGCAGATCCTTTGAGAAATTAATTTGTGCGTTTCAAATGCATCCAGTCTCTCGCATCCCCAGTGATGATTTTCTGCTGCTCACTGGTAGCATTGGAACAAGGACAGAGATCTCTGCTTCCTTCTCTGGCACTCTGCGAGAAGGAAGCATGAGACCACTTCAGCTTGAGTTCCTGAAAGCTGTAAGACTCAGATAAAATAGAGTCAAATCTTTCTCAGGGAAAGTCAAACCCCAAGATAGAATTTGGGATGTATATAGTTTCTGAAGAGTTCCTCTATAGAGCAATATGTTTCATGCTGGACATATGAATCCCCACATGAGTAGAATGGTGCCATCTGCACAGAGACATTCAGTGAGTCTTGCAATGTTCAGATAGATAGATTCATGTTGTTCAATATCCTGATGAAAAGCTATGAAACATGACATTTTTAATGGAGTGATAAAAGGAGAAGAACCCTGCGCACAACTTAGCCCAACTATGTACATCCTTCAGGAAAAAAAAAACTAATTTTAATTCAAGCAAGACCAGAAGTCTCTCCCAAAAAAAACCCTGGAATAGACATTTATTTCATAACAGTAGAGTGAAAAGTTACATCTCATTTTTGCACTGAGCTACACTGTGCCTCTGTATCTGAATATATACCACATATTTTACAAACTGGACAGTGTGTTGGTGCACTGGCATCCTGGATTCTGGGCCTGAGCTCCATCCCATAACAGTACATGTTGTAGCTGGGATGTCCCACCGGGCCATTTCAGGAACAGAAAATGCCCAAAGCTCATTAGCAACCCCTCGAGATCAAGTGACAATGTAGCATTCCAAGATCCACAATCTTCAGAGGGAGTATGTGCAAGCCCAGCAGATGCCCTGGAAATTATGCACAATATTAAACATGCGCATCTGTGGGCATGCTGCAGCACAGTTGCCATCTTCAGTACATGTTGTTAGGCCTACTGGCTCTGTCTGGATTTTGCTTATGGGGTTGAGTGACTTTGAGTTTCTTTCATGGCTCAGGACATTTCCTGTGTGTTTCCTCTGCTGGCACTTTGTAAGAAGGGTCAGGCATTAATTTGTGTGTTTTTGTAATTGGTGTACTTACACCAAGAGGTCACAATAGTAATTTGCACCAGGAAAAAAAATGAAGCACTTAAAGGAAAAGCTTGCTCATTTTTTTGCTGTCTGGACCCTACACATGACTAAGCTGTGGTCCACAGTGTCTGGGGGATTCTGGCATCAGGCTGGTGGTTTTGCAGGACTGCCTACTGTGCTCTAATCACCTGCTCTCATCAGGCAGCTGTATGAGCGTGACGGGTCTTCCTGCCTCTTCAAAACCAACGCTGGCCAATGGGCATGAACTGATTTTATTGTTGTCACTTTTCTGCATGGCAGACATGTCCTGTCTATCTGTGGGAAACCACTGCTTGAGAGGAAGTGGTGACCTCCTTGTACTTCCTGCATGTTACCTTTTTGCTTTGATTTAAATCTCAGGGCTGAAATTTCCAGATTGCCCAAGAGGGTTTGAAATTCATGTGTCTAGCCCCTTCTCCCAAGAACCACAAGCTAAAATGCCTTCTCAGTGCTTCAGAGCAAACTCAGTGCTTCAAAGCATCCCTGGGGAAGGATCCATGAATTCAAAGCAATTGTGGGGAATTGCTCCTTTCACCCAACCTTTCAATAAAGCAGGTCACAAGAAAAACAAAGCACCTGAGCCACTGGGACATATGAAGCCCTTGGAGACCTAGAGAGACACACAGGCTACTGGGCTCAGATACAAATGCATAAGCTGCATGCTTATGCTAGCTGCACACTAGGTAAGTCTTAGAGCAGAGCGCTTTTGCAGCAGCAGGGACACACAAATACATGTAAAGGTTATGGGCGACTTTTTAATGCCTGAGTGTTTTTCTGCACCAGGTGGAATGTGCTGGGGATTGTCAGCCCTCTGGGGATTGCACTGCCCAAAAGATTGTTCCACTAGCTTGGCATCTGCAAGGACACAAAATGAGTGTGATGGTATCAACACAGTCTTCAATTAATGTTTTGTCCACGGGGCAAAATCCTTCCGAAACTGAAAAGAGACACCTGAGAACTTCAAATGAGGAGCTGATGCAGGGTGACAGCAGAGAGGCAGTGAAGAAAAGTCCAACACAATACAGATTGCAGTCTTGCTTTCTACCAGAAATGTACACATTCACATTCCCTACCTGTCTCCAGCCAAAGAATGTGAAATTATAAGGGCTGCCTGGCGCAGCCAGTCTGGTCCCCAGTTCTCGCAGGGACTGCATTTCAGAAATATATGGAATTCCATCTTAAAAGCAGTTGGGTATTTGCCTGGAGTGGAAGCTGTTTTGGAGCCCAGTTACTGAATGTGACGCCTCCAGGGTCATGGCATGTTTAACAGAGATCAGGAGCCCATTGGAAATGCGATTGCAGAAGTAGAGCTTGTAGCTGGAGGTGGAGAAATCGTCAGAAATGTTGGGGAACTCTTGTCTTACTGAACCTGCTTCTGACTTCTGTCTTAATTCACTGTCCTTGCCCTCACGTGCATTGCCTTCATGACAATTGAGATGGGAGAGGCAGCATATATACCTTAGTAGCTGCCCAATGTTTGTTTATTTTGATTAACTATTTCCCTTAAAATGATCTCAGCCTGTTCTGTACTCCCAGAATTCTTTCACGGAGCAACCTTAAAGTTAACAAGCAAATCACAGTTCTCTTTATTCTATACACACAGTCAAGGAGCAATAAAGAAGCTATAAAAAGAAATTTGGCACTTTTTTAGTTTATCATATAAGTGTAACATGATTGTTCTTTATGTGAGAAAGAACCTGACCTCTTGCCTACATTATTTGGCAGGAAGAGGAGAAGAACTTTTTTTTAAGGTGGAAAATTCCTGCCAAAGCAACAGTAAACAGAGAAGTCTATTGGCCAAATTGCCAAGTTTAGATTTCACCCTGCCTCACCCCTGCACTGAGAGCAAAAGCATGTCCCCTCTCTCAGTGGTACTAGTTGAAGGAAAGAGTTCAGAGCAGCAGGAACACTGATTTACAGCCTGGCTGCGCGCACTCAGAGGACACGATCAAAGCATCCTGTGATCCCCTCAGTGGAGTGATGGGAAGAAATGGCCGACTGGCTATGTGCTTGGCATGTTCAGCTGTAGCATGAGGCCAAGGCAAGTGCTTTGTTTTCATGGACCAGAGCTTCTCAGAGTAGCCGTCAAGGGGAAGTGGTTGAAAAATAATTCTCATTTAATTTGGAGAACCAGTAGGGAGTAGGGAAGCTCCACTGAGGCCAGAGACTCATAACCTTGTCTGGAAGTGACCTTTTGTTACAAACAGAAGAAGGTTTCAGACATCCTGTCCCCAAAGTTCCTTATCTGCCCTAGAAGAGGTCGTGACCCCTGAAAACTTGTGATCCTCTCCCAGCAAGGGCTGGGAGACAGCAAGGGCGATAGCAAGGGCTGGGAGACCCAATTATGAGAACATGTGTAGATTCCCCACCATACTTGCAAGACAGGTCAACACAAGATGCAGCCAGCAATCCCACAGTGTCGCAGCATATGACAAGGTCATGGCCTTTCTACAGTTATGTAGTGTGCATGCACTCCCTGAGGCCATGAGCCAACATGCTCACAGCGAAGTTGACTGTGGTCTCCTCACTCCTTGGCTGCAGGATGAAGACTGAGGACATCTATGGAGACATTGCTCCATACGAGCAAGCACCTTAGCATCATGGTGGAAAGTCATATGTCACAAATGCTCTGCCCTATGCCTTTTTTAAATCATAGGGCAGAATAATTTGTTGGAAGGGTTTCTTTACAACAGGAGGACAGAGATCGCCAATGCACATGATGTTCCACTAAACCAAATTACACTACGTGATACATAGAGCCCACACAGACATCAGTGATCTCTAGCTTACCAGGCCTGATTGGCTGTTCAACAAGTGCTTGGAAAAGGAAGAATTTTTATCTTGTGTACGTAGATAGGAAAACAGAGGTAGCTTAAGCGATTCTTCTTAGACCAATCCCTCACTCTTCCTCCCCTACTCATAACCACCATTGCACCCCCTATTACTGAGAGGATCTGATTATTTCATCTTTGGGATAGTCTAAAGGGGAAAAGCAAAGTGTATTTGTGAAAATGTCATACAGCATGCCGTGGAAGTGATGGCTCAGCAAGCAGTCTGAGGAGATGTCATTTGTTGCTTACACAGGGCTGGCAAGGCTGCAGCAGCACGTGGGCTGCTTAAGGGTGTTAGGTCCCCTCCCTGGGGAAGATTGCCAAGGAAGCTGATTACCACTTGGAGAGGTGATTGACCTTGCCTGGTGTGCCTGGGGAGGGAGTGGTTAGTGGGGAAAGGGGCTATGATCTCAGATCCTTGATAAAGGTTTTGGGAAATAAAGAAATAAAGATCTTTGTGAAGTGTGAACTGTTGTGCTTGCTCTTTTAACAGGAGCAGGGGTTGAGGAGGAAAGAACCCTTCGGGGCAATGCCCCAAGGAAGGATGCTGATCAAGAAAAGCTGAAATCAGAAGTCCCACTGGAGAGTGGGCTAGGTTGCGGCTGAGGTCCTGGAGTTTATTTTGGCTCAGACAGGAAAGTGGGCCTGAGCAGAGCTTTGTGGGAGGGACACTTCAGGTATCATATGGGGCGGAGTCTCTGGTGGTCTGGCCAGGGAGCAGATGATACTGTGGGAGTTGCTTTAGCAGCCATAGGGTAGCCTCCTTAAGAGCAGATATCATCTCTCTGCATTCAAAGTGGTATCCCTGAATTACCAATATGACAAGGAATATGAGAACAATATCAATATGCCATGGCCAGGAGGGACTCAGGGGAAGGAGGTCCCTGTGATAGGTACTCTTTTGTCTTACATGGGATAAAAGTGGTTCTTCTAGACAGGGAGAGCTTTCACTTATGGGCCCAGTCCTATGGCACAATTTGTGATTCTTTATTTCACATGCCATAAAATACAGCAAATAATTGGATGCTTCCATCTTCAATGTGTTTTTCCCTGTGGTTCTTCATTTCAGCTTCTTAGCTCTAATCCTTCATGTCTATATCACACAGCCTACCAACAGGACTAGCTATTAAATTTCATAGGATCTTGCTTTTTCAAATCTCTCATAGCCAGGGGAGTCACAGTCTGAGGCCTGAGCAGCTCTCATGACCATTCTTCCATAACATCATTTTCAGGCTGATGGAAGTGGTTGAAATGCTACACCCAGTCATGGTCTTGACCCTTGGCATAGCACTGTTACGGTTTCCAGTTTTATTCAGTATGGATAAATGTGTGGATTTTCCTCTCCTGACCCTTCATAAATAGTATTTCAGGAGGTCCTTTGAAACTGTTTTCCACTTTCACATAATTTTTTGCTGCCTTTTATTATGCAGATATTCACGTGCCTGAATATATTAATACCATATCAAACATTCCTCCAGTGCTTCCCAATTCTATTCTACTTTGCTTTCCTCTTAAGCAATAGGTTATTCCCTCTCACTCACAGCCTTGAATTTCTTGAATTTCAAATCATTCTATGGGATTTTAGTGGCAGTAATGATTGAGAAAGTCATTGGAGGCCTGTGCCTACCTCACAGAGACATCAGTGATCCAGTCTAAAAGGCTCAGCTTGCTAAGGCTTTTTTTTTTTTTTAAATCTCTGTAGAAGGCATTAAGTGCTAAATCTTAATGTCTATAGGATTTGAAGGTGTAGCTGCGGGAACCTGCCTTAAGGTGCCTGAAAGTTTGTCCTTTTCTGAAATTGTGTGATTTGGTCTAAGCAGAACGTTCTATTTCTCACTTTGATTCTTGCTTCATCTATATTGCTATAATTACCACCTCTCTAAAACAAATATGTAAGACTAAACATGCAGCTAGGAGAAGCAGCAGAAGCAGTTCCCACATCTATACTTCATATAACCATAAAAAGCACTGCTGATAGAATAGTAGAAGTAAAATCTGGAATTACTGCATCACCCAAAAAACAACAAAGGAGAGTCTTGGAAGCCTCCAAATTTTGCCGACATCCTACTGCTATTATCTTTCTTGTACATATTAGCTGCCAGCGCATCTTGAGCAACCTCTCTGAAGCACGCAATGGACAAGTGTAGCAGCGTTTTCAGCAGAGGCTGTTTTTCCTCTATTCTTGTCTTCTGCTTGAAGACCTTTGCTCCTTCAGCAAATCCTGACAAACTATATGGCACTTGAATGAACAGCTCAATTGTAAACAGAGAGCAGGACCAAAGGTGAGATAAACAGGAGACTGTGAAAAGCAAGCAACATAACCCAGCAGCTCTCAATGATCCGGGAACAAGGGGCAGAGTTGACGTCTAAGAATTGGACTGAGATCAATGTTTGCTTGCCCCTGAGATCACAGGACACTGTTTTGAGGACCCTTTTAGTGGGATGCTGCAGAAAACTCTTTGACTATTAACAGCCAGGTGGAAGGGAAGAGCAAAATTGATTCCACAGGTAAGAACATTGTTTCCTTTTGACATGCTCCCCTACCAAGTCATCATTTGTCACCCTGGTCACAGTAGCAGGAACAAGGTCTTCCTGCAGTGTATGCGCCCTCTGGTAGTATAGCTGCCCAGGGCAGAAGTTTTCCTTTGCCAGGTTTGCAAAGTACATAGACCTAGTGAGAATCAGTGGAAATACTTATAGCCAGCTTCATAACACTTAATCTGGCCAAAGAACATGAAAAAGTTTAGTGGGACCCTGTGGAAGAAGCTTCTCATTCCTTGTGCAGAAGGCTGTGGTCAGCAGCTCCCTCCCAACAGCCAAAGCCACCTACAAGACCCAAGCTCATCTGTCTACCAGTCAACAACTTAATGAATATCTGTGGTTTCATGGTACAGTGAAGAAAAGCAAACAGGATGTCTACAGCCCAGTGATGAGTTCAGAATCACACTAAAGGAGTCAGCAGGACGTATGATAGGAGTATTGCATCTGCATCACGCTCAGGTGCAAGCACTTATCTAACACCATGCCCATCCTGCAGGGCAATGGCTGAAACTAGTTTCTACAGGCAGAGCATGCTGTAATTTTTTTTAAATATAGCTTTTCAGTCTAAAAGATTTTTTGATTAAATGCATTGTTTTTCATAACTGATTCATGCTGATTTCAATGGAAATTTCCTTTAGAAAGATGTATCAGTGGGAGCTTTTTGCTATAAATGTTCTCTCAAAAATGTATAAATTTTAAAATGTTATTACTTTTTTTTTTTACTTTATGAGAACTCTAATGAAAGACTTAAAAAATTGGAGTTTTATTTCCTTTCTTAAATCATGATGGATGGCTGTTATTTAGTACTAATTAAAACACCTTATCTTTTTTCACAGATCAAAGTGTCTCCTGTTTGTTTTGCAATGAAACAGTTTGATGCTTTTTGTGTTTGACTTTTTGTCAGATTGTTTCATTACAAAATAAACAAGTCACTTTGATCTCTGAAGATAAGATTTTTTAATTAGTACTGTGTAACAGCTGTCCTTAATTGTGTTTAAAAACAAAAGAATAGAACACTTCAAATCTCTTGTCTTATTACACACTACAACTGTATTCTAAAGCTTTGGGTGATCAGTGTAAATTAATTAGGATTTTTAACTGATGCTCAGAAATTCTGGAATGTGAATGAAATAGAGAAAGCAAAACCTCAAATGCAAAACACAAAACTGCTTGAAATTCCAATTGCCTGAAAATTTCAAAAATAAATGATATGGCAAGCAAATGCCTCTCAGAAACTCCTTCCCCTGGAAAATCTGAGGGTCTCTCTCTGGAAGGCAGCAGATCTAAGAACTTACATTGTTAGCGCCGTTTTTCAGCACACTAGGATGATCCGCAACCTTGGTGTTCTCCTGACTCCTCTTTGCTTCTAGATATTGAAATAGCCACATCTGTTAGATTCATATCTACTACTTTGTATGAACATTGCCTAGAGAAGTAGCATCCCATTCTTGGTTGGCACCTAATTACACTACATACAAATAGTAATAACATACTTTTTGGTAAGCAGAAAACACATCTTTCCTTTTGGGTTCAGATTTTGATGGAACATTTGATGCAACAGCGATGATCACCCCCAAATTTGTTCACCATAAGCCTGGAGTAGGCACAGATTTTAAATACCAGACCATGGACCAGACCCACATTTAAATTTGGGCCAAATACAGACTTTCAGTCCTCCTCTCCAAACTAGTTCATGGGCTGGGTGCTGGGATGCCTCAGGCAACTGCCTCATACTGTCTGCTTGTGGTCTCTCACAACAGCAGTGATTCACTAGAAAATATCTGTCTCGAGGGGAATGCAGATGTCTGTAGCAGATGGGCGTCTTCTCTGCCACTGGCTCATACTCCTGAAGTTTGCTCTTAAGGGTGATAGGATGAATGACTACCAGCTTTCACATTGTTCAAGGCCAGAAGCGAATCCTTCTTGAGCTAGCACACCAGGGTAACGCAATGTACACCAAATACAGCTCTTAGCTAAGAGAGCAAAGGAGGGTGGTCTTCCTCTTGTACGCACTACTTCAAAGGTCCCAGGTACCCCATTGATGGTCACAGCTAAAGAACCTGCACAGGCACACAAATAAAATGTTGGGGGAAAGATGATAAGAAAAAAACAGCAGAGCTGTAGTAACCCATCTCTGCTAGCAGCTAGCACCATTCTAGCTCCCATGCTTCATGGGAGGTGATAAAACTCTCATAGTGGACTGTTATGCAATAAGCTTCCTAGCATAGTTCACAGCAATTATTGTCACGGAAGATGAAGATTTATACACCTTGCAGGTTTTTATCCCAGCTGGTGTAGGGGTGGATGATATTTTTATTGTTCCTACATGGGAAATATGTGAGTAATGTCTTCCAAAGCTCTTGGCCTGAGTAGTATTTTCAAACAATGAGTTATACTGGTTACATACTATGTAAAACACTGTATTCCTTTCTTAGCATTTCAGTTTCAATATTTTAAGTCAAGAGGTTTTTCTTTTAAATTTTCATATTGTTCTTTCCATTCTCTTAGCACATCCTTTTCACTGAATTAACAGTCTTAACCTTTTCTTTCATGAAATATTTCTAGGTCTTCTAGTAATTTGCATCATCTATCTTTAGGTACTTTCTATTTTTAATATGTCTTTCAGAAAAACGGCATAATCTGAGAACAGCGTTCCAAATGCAAACGTAGTTTTGATTTACAGAAAGTTATTATAATACAACCTTTTCAATACTATTATGATCCCTGTTGCTCACTCAGCCTTAAAACGTTCTTGATGTTTTACTGAGCAGAAAATAATTAATTTATATTAATTTAGGACCTGTTGTGTTATATAAGGGTTTAAATTATCTTTCATGTTGCATTAGGTTGTACTTATCCATGACCAAATTAAACTGCCAGATTGCTAAGCCTGGAGTTCCTCACATTCTAACCTGTCCTCTAAGCTATGCACCTAGCCCTGGAGCCTAGGGCTGTTACTGAGTCTTGGAAAGCCCTACCCAAGGCCCAGAGAGGAGCACCAGTTGCCTCACAGACCTCTGGTAATCTTGGACCTAAATCTGGAGGGGAGCATCTGTGTATCTGCCAACTTACACCCACTGCTGAGGAAACAGACACTGATAGTTGTTCCTCTACCATGAGCAAGTCTTCAGGGAAGAACCAAGGGCCCAAAAATATCAGTTGCTGTCTGAGTTGATAGATCCTTATATCTTCATGACTACAGTGATCTTCAAGTGCTTCTAGTCCAGCCTCCTGCTTAACAGCTGCTTAATACCAACCATAGCATTTCTGCCAGTCATCCCTTCCTTGAGTCCTTGCAATTGCTGAGCAAGGTAAAGTGTATCTATCTCACAGAAAGTCAGCCAAACTTGCAGTCAAGGGTGCAAGGCTTGGCGATCTCGCTCCATTGCTATATAAGAGGTTCTAGTGATTATTTACCTTCACTCTTAAAAACATTCACCTTATCTCTTGTCTGACTTTGTCTAGCTCCACTGACCAAACACTGGATCTCCCTTGCTTAGGAAATACATAACAATACCCAGTACTCAGGAGCTAATACTAGACAGGCAGTAGTGAGATAAGGTGCACAAATCGAGAGGGAATATTGCAACTAGACGATACTACCACTTCGAATGTCATTCCACTTCGTGTTTTCGCCATGGGCCAGGCTAGAATTTGCGACATGAATCAACCTCCAGATTTTGGCTCCTACCTGATGCAATTGTTTGTTAGGCTTTTTCCTTAGGTTCACCATTTGTCCTTAACTGTGATCAGTGACTCAGTACAGGCTGAAGGAGTTGCATAAGCAGAACTGAGAGGAATGGAAAGTGAGATGACTGAACCTCAATCATGAAAGCTACATATAACCTTTACAGTGATGAGAAAAAGCAGAATTTGAAAGATAGCTGGCAAGGACCTATAGCTTGTCTAGATTTATCTCATGGTACTAATTCCTGCTATCTTGAAAGGGGCTTAATTAGAGTTGTTTATATACTCTTGGTCAAATCCTTGGTAGTTATAAATCAACATATCTCCAATTAATTCAATGAAACTGTCAGTTGACACCAGATAATCATCTGGCTTATACTACAGTCTTGAATCCAACCATACAGTCTACTTTTCCTAAATACCCGATTGATCGGCAAATTTCTCTCCAAAATCCCTGCAAAACTTGCTATTTGGAATCTAGCAAAATCTATGTTCTCACTGCTTCATTGACCATGGAGTAACAACTGAGTGCTAGCCTCATAAAAATAAATAAATAAGAGAAGCACTTTTTTTTTTTTTTTAACAACAGAGACCTATTAGCAAGTCAAAGCAACAGTTTGGAATGATGGAGGCACCGACCTAAAGAATTTGTGGTATTTGCAAGAAATGCAGATAGCAGAGGATTTGGCTTATTTCCAAATACTACAGCAACTGTTCCTTTAATACATACAGCTCTGCTCAGCTTAGTACATGGCCCGAAGCAATTATACAAACCTTCTTTAAAGATGTTCTTGCCCCATAAGGTAAAGGGGCAATCAGTGTTCCTGTAAATCATCTTTCACCAGCAGATTTCTGCACTTTGGAAAGAGTGATTTAAGCATCAGGGAAGCCCTTTGTGAAGCAATGTCTTGGCTTTACTGTACTGAGAGACGTTCAATAAGTTGCTGCAGGTTAACACAGAAGGCAAGAATTAAACTCAGACCTCCATCAACCCGCTTTATCACTTTCGGACTACATTTGGTCACTTCCCAAGCTTAGAACTAGAAGTGAAAATCCTAAAGCCATTACTAGTTGCAATCACTAAACCAGATCTCTTTACATTGGCAGAATAATAGCTCTCTTGAGTCTCTTAGTCCACACAGTAAACCCTAAACATTCTCTAGAAAGTCACCTAGAATTACACCTCCATTTGTTTTAAAATTATATAAAACCAGGATTCCCCTTTTTGTTTGTGCAGAAGAGCAGATCACTGCACTTTAATTTGCTTGGAAAGTCTCTTGAGAAGAGGAGAAAGCCAGAGTTCTCAGTGGCAGTCTTCTCTACTCTCCTGCTTGTGGAAAAATTGGGTAAATCAATTGCAATTCAATCTGAAATCCTGCTGCTTTCCAGTGACGATGTTTTAGATCACTTATTAGGAAAAAAAATGGTGATTCTCATTCCAAGCAGTTTCTCTTTTGCTTGTCTTCTGCTCTTCCGCATTTATATATTTTTACTTCATTTTACTTCTCTGGCACACCATATCCTCCAGGTACTGACTTTTTCCTTTTCCAGGTCTTATGCATCCTTACTCTACCTTTTTCCATTTTCTGTCTAATTCTTTAAGCCCAGACTGAAGTCAGCGTAACACTCCTGTTTTACTTCAAAGTATCTGGACGTTTTGCTCTTAGTTTCCTTTGAGTCTATTCACTACATCTTTTCTTCCTTTCCTCACCACTCATTAGCGAAGCTGCAGATGACAGTAGCCATGTCTGTCCTCGGCAGTGCAGAAACGAATTTGCTAACTAGTTTGTTCAAGCACATAACTGAGCCATGTTCTGCTTTCCTGCTGGGGCAATACCTAGGCATCCATGATACTCTTCACTCTACCCTGTATCTGAGTGTCCACAGGAATGAGATCTGCTTGTGTGAGAAGAGGTTCATGACACATCTCAGCCACATCTCTGCACTGGGCACTCAGAGGGTATAGGATGAAAGGCTGTATCATAGTGCACATCCACAGTCCACAAAGTAGATCAGCTTTTACTGACCTTACCTGAATAATGCCATAAAGGCTAACTTTTTAATCTCTTCAAACATCTGCAACATATCTTTTCACAACTTTCTCCACATACTACAACTGAGAAGTTCGCTAAGTAGCTCCAAGCTTGAGACCAGAGAGGTGTCAAACCAGGCAATGAAGGAAATAAGGTCTCCACTACCAAAAATAGGCAGAAAGATGGAGCCCATAATCACACGAGAAGTCAGCATTAGATTAGGTATAGAACTGGGTCTCCTGTCTGTTCCTACTGCTGCCCTCACCACAGACTACATGACATTTCTCTCTCCTTACTCCTTTTTCATCCTTTTCTCCATCCCTCCCAGCCACTCCTTTTATTTTAAGAGCTGACTCTGCCATTTCCCATCTATAAGGTGACATACAAAAACTTTCTTAGAAAACAGTCATAAAAAGAAGAAGAAAATGAAAAAGAAAGGCCCAATGGAGAGCAGAAAATTACAGTGTCTGGGCCATATTTACAATAATTATAATTATTATAATGCACAATAGGGTGTAGAAACCCATAATTCTCCTGGTGCTTTCTGATTTTTAGATCTATGTTTAGAAAGCACATGCCAGAGAAACAGTCAGAAAAGGAATGTCATGAAGTCATTTTCCTCTCTGTGTTGTAAAAGCACCGGGCAGAATATTTGTGTCTGCAGGAACATGGAGACAGGCATCTTCAGAAATGAGAGGTGTGTCCATTGTTGCCTGTCTCAGAGTGACGTATCACCTGCTAACAAAAAATGAAGACCTCTCCTGACACCCGCTTCACAAGTAGAGGCCCTCTTTTCTCTACACTCATTCATGTGTCACTTTTTTGGACTAGACATTTTTCCTATTTCCGACATTTTGGTATCTTTTATACAAATGTCTAAATCCACATCATCTGTCTTGGTCCCCAGCCCACACTAACACAAGCTTGCAGTTGTTCACCTTCTTATAGGAGCGTATCACTCTGGTATCTGGATACCTCCCAGTAGTGTCCAAGGCAGCCTGACTAGTATCTGCCTTATGGAACTCATTCTTTTCTCATTCCTTTCCTCCAGGTAGAATTACATGTGCAGTAGAGTGGTGTATTTTGTTCACAAGGTATTGCCGTCATAAAAAGCAGCTTGAAGAAGTGCTCTCGTGAAAGAGAGAAGGTAGAGAAATGTGGCAATGGTCCTTCCCTCTTGCAGGGGATTAGACCATAGAGGAGCTTTCACCATTTGGCAGCTAATTCCATTGCTCATATGCAACAGGTATCTGGAACATGGGCTTCATTCCTAAATCCCATGTAATCTCTTCAAAGGTCAGGACTGAGGTCTTCAGTTCTAGTTAAAGGTCTTTGTGCAGGACAAAACCTTGTGTTCCCAACTAACCCGGAATGGTTGTTCACTTTGGATCCAAGCCGGTTCTACCAAGCTTCTTCCCACTATGATAACATACCTCACTTGTACATCCTAAAAGAAAGAGAAAGATTTCTCTACACAGATCAATATACTCACAGTAGTCTGCACTGTTCAAGATTATGTATTTAGCATACAGGACAAAGTGGAGTTCTATTCGATTTATATCCTCAAATCTCATCACTGTTTCTTGCTCAGGTTGGAGCCTGAGTGTCCTCTCTGCTTGGCTGCTGACTACCGTCAAGTTGTAACACAGCTATTGTTGTACCAGTGAAGTCTGGGGACTTTCTAATCAGAAAGATGGGAGGTGCTGGAGCATCATGGGAAAGAGCATTTTTGTAAAAAACAGGCATTAATTTACTTTATTAATACATGAAGGGATGGCAATAACAATGGAATGCAAAACATATACTCACAAGGATTTTGAGTGAGAAACGAGGGCCTTATACGCATCTGAGTAACAGAGCAGTTCTCAGTGACATCTGGTTCAGTATGTAGGAAATACAGACACCAGTTGTGAAAGAAGGAGTCTGTGTTTCTGGAGAGAGGAGAGTACACCTTTCCCTCAAGCTAGGCACAGGGATCAGTTTTGTGCATAGCACATAATATACATACACACATATATGTATATGTGCACGCATGTTTTTATTTGAATATTATACATTTTTGTCCAGATAAGGTTGAGTGTGACTGCAGCATAAATATTCAGAAACACAGAGAATAATCCTTGCAATAATTATGCCTATATGAAAAACATCCTCCCAACCCTGCAGTACAGAAAAACCTCGAGTTCTTCACCTTCACAGTAAAAAGCCATCCTTAAGTAAAAGTGAAGGGGGCTACCTACTTTCCCTAGGCATCCCCTCTCCTCCTTCACAAGCCTAGTACAGCCACAGAGCAGAATGGAGACAGAGCAGCATAGAGGCACTCAGAGCAGGGGAGGACGGAACTGCAGGGCTTTTTCTCAACCCTTGTTTTTTCCTAAGGGGCAGGTGGGGAATTTTTCTTGGTGCCTTCAATAGTCATGATGAGCTGTCTCCCACAGAGGTCGGAAGGTTGCCAAACCAAAGAGGTTTTCCCCAAGGAGGGCTGAAAGTCCCACCTGGCCAGGTGTGCTTGCTCCCATCATGAGACCAGCTCTCACCCCACCTCAAATTAAAGAGCCTCAAGTGGGGAGAGAGGCTGATCAGATAGATGCGCTTACAAGTATCTCAGATATGCACCTGCCACACAGCCAGCGCCAGGGAGACGCCAAGGAGAGAAGGAAATATTTTGTTTCTCTGACATTTTTAACATGGATAACAGAGTTCAAGCAGAACAGAGAATCCCAGCGATAATGGTTTTTGTTGCCTTGAGCTAAGCTGCTTAATTGCATGGTGCTGGCTCATCCAATGAGGGAGAAAGGTAAAAAATCCATATTCCTTGCCCAGACTGACTTCCCCTCGCCAAAAAAAAAAAAAAAAAAAAAAAAAAAATACATATGCCAAAAGCCAGGTGATGTATATCAGAAATATTTGAAGGGGGCAAAAAGAGTAATTTACTCTACTAATGTTATTCCATAAGCAATAATGTGTGAGCTTGAGTGCACAGAACTGCTTATCAGAACAGGCTGAATCTGAAGCTGAGCACTGTGTGATAGATACAGTGTTGTGGCATGGTCTGAGGGGGTTGAGAACATCTGGCTTGCATGTGTTTGAGCAGAGGGAATCACAGGCCACTGTGTGGGGCCAGTAGGCACATGCAGGTGCATGTACAAGGCTGAAGACAAGCCTGTTCTCATATGCTCACCCATGGGCTGAATAGAAAACAGAGCTCGCCAGCAATGTGAAGAGCGCCAAAGCCTGGGGCTGCCTCACAAGGAGGTTATGGCACAAAGGAGTCCTTCATCTCTATCACCTGCAAAGGACAATTCCTGTTCTCTACATCCCTCATTGCAAGGGACCTAGCTCCACAACTAGGCCCATGATCTTCCTAGCTCACTGAAAGCAGATCTTCCTAATTTACCTCCTCTCCTAAATGGCTGATAGGATCAGGAGGAAAATAAATGTTTGCTAAAACAAGTGAAATAAGAGCTTTCTTCTACTCTGTGTCTCACAGTTCAGGGCCACTTTCTTTCACCCCTGCCCCTCTCCTCCTTTACAAGACCTTGGCTTGCTGTTTAAAGAACTTGAAATCACCATAAGATATAAGTGTTCTGCCAGGGTGAATAACTAAAGATCTTGATGTACCCCAAATAATCTTGGGTAACAGAATTAAACAGCTTAGAAAGAGGATCTCTGTCCTGACCTGGTCTGTGTGCCCCATCTCTCAAATCCCTCAGCTCTGTGGAAAAACTGGATGATACAGGGATAAAGTCACAGCCAGCATTAAATTAGCGCAAGACTGAAGGGTCTCAGTGAATCAGTGCCTGGCCCTGGTGTCCTGCTGTGGAGGCAATGTAGATCACTGGCACAGGCAGCACAAGAAGGGGCTTTGCATCCCACTGCTACCACTCACCTGATCCATGACCAAGGGCAAACCATTTTACCAGTTGTTTCTGTCTCTCTCTTTATCTGTCTTGTCTAATTAGGTAAAATGCTCTCCAGAGTAGAGGCTGCCTCTGCTTCTGCCGTGACACAGAGCTTTGCCTGGTGTGGCTGGGAGCATTTCTAGACACAATTAACACACAACTAGAGCAGGCCCATTGGATGTGACAGTGTCAGCACGAGCAGGTGTCCCTGAATCAAACTTTTATCTTGTCTCAGTTAACAGGCCGCAAAACCTCAGACTTTCCGTGATTTGGTGGGAAAGACAAATCTCTCCTCTGGACTATTCCCAAAAAGATGAGCTTCCTGGCTTGAAAGTGCAAAGCAAAGTATTCCTTTTGCAGGAAGTGCAGGATGCAGCTCCACTCAAAAAACCTTGTGGACTTTCCACAAGCAGGAAGCAGGGACCTTTTTCAGGCACTGGTGTTCTAGAAGTAAAAGCTTTGCCAGTTCACTGAAGATCACTGAAAGACTCCTGGAACTCAGCCTATCACTCAGGTAGAGGCACACCAGCAGCAGGGAGAGAGTGACCCTGGCGTGCTTTTTACAAGGGCTTAGGGCTGCTTGCCTGCGTCAATGTAGAGATAACATCAATCTACTGAAGACAGGCTCAGAGTGGCCTAATTGCTCCTGCAGCAGAAGGAGAATGCAAGCCCCAGGAACTACTCCAGGTCTCAGCTAATTTCTGGGCAACTGCACTGAAGTGACAATGTATCACTGAAACCAGGCTGCTGAAGGGGGACACTGTGAGCACACAGCACGGGGATGAGCTCTTTTCAAACACCAAGAGAGGTCAGTGGAGGGAACAGTACTGGGACAAGGAGGATCACTTCTCCATCCCTTGCTCCCTCTTGGGGAGGTGGCCTCATGCAAGGATGTTAGGTAGAGATCAGTAGTCATCATTTCAAAGAAAAGGAGCTCTTTTCTCAGCTCCACAGGAGGCCAGACCTCCCTTACGAGGCCAAAGCAGAGAAGAGACAAGGGGTACGAAGTCTGTTAGGAGCTTTAAAAGCAGTGATCTAGGAGACCCCTAATCTCACCAGATCTTCACTAAATCCTTCCCTGCAACATTATTATTACTACATTAATATTTGTCGGTAGAGTTGAAGACACTAAGAAAAAAATGTCATGAGATTGGCACAGCTACAGACATTGCTAACGTCAGATGCAATCACCATAGAAAGCACTGCAGAATGGCAAACCTGAGATGTGTAGACATACCAAGCTCAGACTCTCCTCAGTAAAAATCCACATGCTCAGAATGTTTCCGACATGGCTTATAAATAACACATTGGCCTTAAATATTCGGAAAACCACAGCTATGTTCTCTAGGATTCAGGCCAAGTAAAATAACTGAACATTTTGAGAGGATATAGGTTCGAGAACTGCATGCTAGAAGGCAGCAGATGTAGTGTTCCTCATACATAAAAGAAACAAAGTGTGTGTCAAGTAGTATCCCTGCTGGAATTGAAATTGGATTTGCTGTGTTGGGTTCTGGGTATCTTCCCTTCCTCTCCAATCTGGAATATTTTTCTTCCTACTCTGAAAAGCCCCAAATGCTGGCTTGTGGTTCTGGCAAGAAGTACAACAGGTTCTGTCTACACTGACCTAGGCCCCACATGATCCTGTCAATTGTAAGAGAGGATGCTGTGCTAGGCAGCAAGAGTCACCCAGCAAGATCTTGTGCTCAGTCATAAAAAGGGAGTTTAGACTGCAGGGAATCCACACACACACAGAAAGGAGCCTGGAAATGATCTATGCCCGCTCCAGCATAAGTGGAAAACATTTTAATCTCCAAGAGCGTTGTGGGATGCATGAAAGGATCAAATATTTCAGCAAGATGGTGCAGTGCAACATGAAGTAGGATAAAATGTAAGAGATCCAAACTCTTTTGCTCCAGGATACAAGACAGTGGTGACTGGCAGATGAAACTACTCATCTGAGCAGGTTATTCCATAATTACCTACAGCCATATTTCCCATCCTTTCCCCATGCAGTGTCTGGCACTGGCTCTGTCCCATACGGAACTCTGAATGAGACCACCAGGAAACTCCTCTAAAGCAGATTCTGGGCAGTCATAGGAAGACTGAAAGAAGACTCTGCAGAAGGGAAGCAAAGAAACAAATTGTGAAATCTCAAATGCGGTATAATGCCTTAATCCCATTTTTGCTCTTCCCCTCATCCTTGCCTTCTTTCCTGTCATTTTTGCCAAAGAAAGATCTTACTAAAGGAAAACTGTGATGAAAGTCTAGTCTCCTCTGGGTATTTGGATAGGCAGGAGAAAACAACAATTTGTAGACCAACTGCCTGTCCAAAGAAGAGCAATCTTTCCAAAACTGAACTAGCTCCGTGCAAAAGTAAGAGTAAGCAACATGGCATTAAACAATAATAAATCAAGGCTGGCATAATTGTCACGTCTGGTCCCTGTCCTTCAAGGGTATCATTTTTTTGTGTGTGTCAACAGAGAAAAGGGAAAAAACGGAATCAGAATCTGAGTCAGATACAGACAGGGATCTTACGCTGACACTGCGGGAGAGAAGACATCCTCTAAAGGCTTGCTGTGGACACAGTGAGGAAAGGAGGGATGTAGGGAGGAAAGATGGGACAGGCTGACCATCCTGTACGCAACCACAGCCTCCCGGAGCCCCTGATTTCCCAGTGCAATCACTTTTTCACAGACGTGAGAGGGCTGTACATCTCAGTCCAGATCTGCAAGTCCAGGAGCTCAGGTGGGAAGGAAAGCACTTCCAGTAGCTCTGTACAAGATGATATGGTGTGAGTTTGACAGTGACACAGAGAGGCAACCCAGCAGTCCAAAGGCATAAGCATGGCTTGGGTAGACATCCTTGAGCTTGATTTAAGCTAGTTGATTATCATCAGCAGCAAGTAGCTGAACTTGGCTTAGGAAGGGTTTGCAGTCCAGAAATCTCTGGAGACATACTGCCACTGGTACCCAAACGAAGTGGGAGATAACTAGGTTAAAATCCAATCTCACTAGAGTGTGTTTAGCAAGCCACAATCCCACCTCTGGAATGCAGTGCAGACATTCCCAAGGGTTGACTGGATTTAGCTATCTCCTTGTAAAATACTAGCGGGAGATGCGACTTAAAGGCGTTTTACTCTAAGGCCAGCCCTCGATGCCTATACCAAACACTTTAAAGTAAACCTACTTCCCTCCAATGGGAATACAAAAACAGAGCTTTTTCTTCTCTGGGAAGTACCAGGAAGGGACACTAATGTCAGGGAGATGTGTTGGAGACATGCTTCAGCTCACATCTCCACTCTGCACAAACCAGACCAGTGCTTGTACCCAGACCCACAAAAAAAAAAATCCTTTTCCAGTGCTTTCCTCAAGAACGTGTCCAAGAAACTAGCCAACAGACAAGGGAAAGTTGGCAGCAAATGGTAGCACAACTGACACAGCTAACATAGCTATAGCCTACAAGCCCAGGGTATCTCCTGGGTGCAATTCCACAACTGTGCCAAGGCAGTCAGCTCGGCACAGGTTTATACTGGCAACGCATGGGCAGTGTAGTCCTTCCAGCTACTTCCACCTTTACAGGATGCTGCAGACATAACGGCAGATGGTTCTGAAGGAGCTGGAGTCCAGGGCAGTGGAACAGAGTTGAAATATGGGCTCTCTGGACTACTGAGAAGCACAGCTGAACCAGGGCAGAAACAGGGGTCTGGCTTTGGGCTGGAGCGGCTCTGGAGCTGGAGCAAGAGAGAGAGGCAGAGCTTGGAGTCTTGGACCAGACTAACAGGGAATTCGAGGTGGGCTGAAGTGATACAGTAAGGAATTATCTCTGTTGCTTGATTCTCTCACCTTCCTTCCCCACTGACCATTTCCCTCCATTATAAAAACTGGCTTCTGGTGATGCTGGCAGCTCTTCACTCTAGGAACTAATTCCCCAAGAACTGTCAAGCTACAAAAATCAGGGCTACTCTCTGCAATACTTCTGCTGCTGCTGCTGTTATGACAGGAGTAGGCTCCATCCTTGTTGCATTATCCATTCACCCCAGCTTTCAGAGACTGTGTTATGGACATGGGAGACCAGATAGAGAAGAAATAAGACTAAATAGGACACTTGACTTTCTTCCTTTCAGCTTTAATGGGCCCGTTGTAGGTGTGCCTGCTAATGAGTGTTGAGTCATGACGGCCACAGCTTTCTCTTGCACAACCTCTCCCTGCCTCCCTAGGTTGCTCTGGATCTGCCCTCTGATAGTGCTGTACTAGATGACTAGGGTAAGCACCACTGCCAGCAGCAGGTTTTACGCAGTATTTGCCGAGCTTTACCAGGACGGGACCTGATTGTTTCACTTTGGCGGCTGTTTGCTCGGCCAGCTCACTGTTTGCTTGACTTCTCCTACCGCCCACCCCTCCAAAGCCCTCTGCAGCCACCCATGCGAGCTAACGGCAGTGAAGGGCAAAGCGCCCCGGAGTCAGCTCCGGCCTGTCCAGCAGCCCCATGTGTGCCCCAGCATCAGCACGGGAGTCCATTAGCACCCCAGCTCCCCGGTGCCAGGAACCCCATCCTGGGTCCTGAACACAGTAGGAGCCCCACGCATGACCTGCACTTCCAGGACCAGACTCTGAGACTGCAGGTAAAAGAAGTTCTATCCCAGCTCCTCCAACTCGCTCCCGTTCAGAACCCTCACAGCATCACACTAGCCCAGCTTTGGCACAGACTAACCTACAGCAGAGAACACACCAGCTCGAAGCAGGGGTGGCCCCAGGGAGGTGAAAACAGCTGAGATTTTCAGTACAGCAAGATCTACTTCCGCACACACTTCCCCTTCCTTCCCATTTTCCATCTGTACTGTCTGTGGAAGAGCAGCACACAGCATGCAGAGGACCATTCCCAACAGGAATTCCATGATAACCTCTGTCCACAAAGGAGCAAGTTTCAAGCTGGTGCAACATCTTATACCAGGATTGTGAGTCCAAAGACACTTTGTCCATGTACGTAGGCAGCGCTCCCTTGCTGATTCAGCTGAATGTAAGTACATCATGGAGAAAAAGCTGAAATATTTTCACTGACTCACACGAGTCCGGAGATCCTGCTAGCTCTATCCCAGGCTACGAAAGCGGGTAGAGTCTGTCTCTGAGGCTCAACAGTATCTTGAGATTGCAACAGACAGAAGAGGAAACCCCTTTCGAGGAGGAACTATGTCTACTACACTGAGTGGAGTGAGACCTACCTTGCAATACATGCAGGTTGCAGGGCTGCTTGATGCAGTGCCTTACACCAGTTTAGACTTGTCTGTGAATCTGGCCTTCAGTCTCTGAGTTGCTCTACATGCCAGGGCACTGTGTCCCAGCATTAAAAATACCAAGGCTGACAGATAGTGTTTATTAATAGCACGAGTGGTGTTTATTGCTGAGCAACAGTCAGCAGCTCGGAGGTTACGGCTATTACAAGCCAAGGTCTGGGACTGTTGCTACATTGCTCCATTCTCAGGGGGAAAAAATCTCCATCTTTAGAGGAAGATGCCAGGGATGAAGGGCTAGGAGGAGAGGTGGGCACCCAGCCGCCTCAGGTGACCTCTCAGGTGAGGAGATTACAAAACAGAGCATCACCACCTGAGGCACAGGACAGCCTGCATGGCTGCCAGGTCCCACTGGCTCCCCCAGGAGAGCTGGGTGACATACAGTGTATTCAGTGCAGATGGGTGGAGAGCAGGTATCCCAGCGTTGGGCATCAAATTTCCTCCCATCTCCTGCATTCAGCTGTGCTGGAAGCACCATTCCATCTCCACAGAGAGTTATG
This sequence comes from Crypturellus tataupa, assembly GCA_034781795.1. Lineage (NCBI taxonomy): Eukaryota > Metazoa > Chordata > Aves > Tinamiformes > Tinamidae > Crypturellus > Crypturellus tataupa. The sequence goes on from JAWLRI010001063.1 coordinate 1,284,375, forward strand.
GTCCTCTCAGCGCCTCCTCAGAGAAGGGATGTCCACCCAGCCTGCCCCTGGGACTCCCAGCTCTTCCCATGCTCTTTAAGATAATGTTGGTGTTACTTTCCCTGTTTTATAGGCAAAGGAGGACACTGAGATGCAGAGAGGCGAAATGATTTTCCTGGGGCTATAATAAGCTGGAGTGATCTGTTTGCGTTCCATAGATCTCCATGGATCTGGCAACTGCTTCTTAGCCTTCCAAAAGAAGTGGTAAATTGGGGCACTTTCCTGTTATGCAGAGATCTATGCATGTGGCATTTATGAAGGGCTCTGAAAGCTCCCTGAAGGAAGAGTGAGTGTCTAGATACTGAAAAGTCTTGCAAACCAATAAGCCATTGTCATGCCATAAGCACAAGGCTCACACCATGGTGCCTGAATCTGGAGGCAGAGGACAAACCTAGCTCTCAGAGGACAATTCTCCCCTACTTCCTCTGCACCCTTGGTCTTGCTCTTCCAGCACAGCAGGCTTTGTACAATGTTTTGTACTCCCTCCTCCAAAGCCGTGGTCCCTAGCTTTTAGTGATTTATGGGAAGGACACTATAGCACTAGCATGCTACAGGCAGTACCCTTCTTTGCTCTGTTGCTCCTGGGCATTTTTCACTTTCCCTGTCATCACACGCAGCATGGAGGGGTCTCCAAAAGAGTTACATGTTGCTTCAAGGGAAAACAGTTGCAAACGGGCCACTACTCCTTCCTGCTGCTCATCCACAGACTGCTGTGCACCTAGAAATCACATTACATGACTGCTGAGCATTTGTCATGCTCAAGGTGTAACTTCCTTTTGGAGCTGGGCAGAGTAGAGCAAAGGCTCAGGGTCAAGCTGCAATGTAAGCAAAAGTTGTGCTTTGCGTAGAACAAAATTCCAGCTTGCGCCTTGCTGCCTGCTCTTGTACAATCTCTGAGCATCCAACACCTGCTACTGATTAATGCGTCTTTAACTCTGTGCTATTAAATCACTTACAGATCACCTCCTGCGGTAACTCACTACTGTTGTCTCTGTTAACAGATGAGGAAACTGAGGCACAGACAAGAGCAGTGGTTGACAAGCCCTCATAAGCAAGCTAGGCAAACACTGGCAAGAGGGTCAGAGGAGAAGCTCTCTCTTTATGGTATGGATTCCTGTTCTATGCAAGCCCTTAACTTTCAGCCAACTTCTTTCACATTGAGCCAAAACACAGGGTTTGACAAGAGCATGTCTTCCATAGAGACCATATTTGTGGTTCATGCAGATTAAAAGCCTAACTAAATCTCCCTTCATTTTATTTCCTAAACTCCCATGAAGACTTCATTATTCTGCCTTCCATCATTATGCACATCCCTTCACCCTCATCAGGTTAGCAACCAGTAGCCCATATTCAGTGGATCTGCTATTTATTGGCAGATGTCTCAGTCCGTCTGGCCATCTGGGCTTTGCTGGGAGGGACAAGTACTTCATGCAGAGGTGCCCACACAGCATTTTTTTTTTCATTAATATGTTCCATTCATATATTGTGTGAATGAGAAAATGAAGAACAGCCTACAGTCTCTGGATGTATCGGAGCTTGTGCCTACTGGCAGCTTTTTGTGGAGATAGAGCATGAGCATATGGGCCAGCTATTCCTACGCATTATTCTCATAGTGTGGCAAAAATGAGGGACCTCCTCTCTCATCTGGGTCGCAGAGCCAGGCTGTAGAAGTTTAGTCTGGAATGGTCTGTGGGACACGATTTGGTGGTGTTCCCGTGATATTTCGCACAATAAGCTTAGAGAGGACAATGCAACTGCTTTGTGAGACAGGGTGATGCTGTGTCTTGTGACACAGCCTATTAGCAGATTGGCTAATGCTGGGTGTGCAGCTGCTTTCTGTCACGGGAAAGGCTGAAAGCAGCCAGAATATACCTGCGAATCCTGCTTCTAATTACTTAGAACAGAAAACACCCTGCTTCTGGTTTTCCCCTATCTGAGGACCTTGTAGACGCAAGAAAAGTAACAGTTGATAATAAGAATAAATAGCTCCTTTTAAGCTTTTCTAAAAACCCTGCTTACTAAACTAGATGACATCTGAAATAGGCTGTGATAGACAAATGCAAGGGAAGACAGACAGACATGTACATCTCTTTTCATGAAGACAACTTATTAAGCAGTTGAATGGATTTTGCTACTTCTGCATAACCCCAACTATCTCTACACTTCCTATTTAAAATGTTTAGCCTCCTTACTGAGCCTATTTGGTAGCCCTCCTAGCAGCCTAAATTTTGCCTGAGAGTATGTGAAACTATACCCTACCATTTTGTTCTTAATTTCACAAGGCCAATATTTTGCCTTCTTGCTGAGGGTTGCTCAGTGGTAATAAGGATCCCAGCAGTGAATTTTCTGTGAACTGATGGGAACAGGCCTTCTCTTGGAGTAAGGAGGCAATATATCCAAGGGCTGTATCTGGAAGAATGAGGTAGTCATCTAATAAAGAAAATTAACCCAGTGGACGTAATTCGCCTGCATTCTCTGAAGTTTGTTTGTTTGCTTGTTTTTTATAAGTCTTACCACAGAAAGCTCTTAAGAACAACAGATAATCTCCAGATATGGCTCAAAGTCTTGGGCAACATGATTTAAAAAATGCAAAAAAATGCTGCTCAGAGCATCCAACAACGACACCACATGATGCCTGTACTGTGGTGGCTTCTGAATGATCCCCTGATGATGGGTTGAGGAGCTAATGAGTTTCCCTGATGGAGGTCTGATGTCTGAGGAGCTGTAAAGGAAGATACTTGGAATGAAGCTGCTCAACAGCCCTCTGAAATAGTCCCTGGAAGATGTACAAGGTGACATACCCCAGCACAGTAAAGCCAAAATGTCACCTCTCCACCAATGGGCCTTGAAGGTCCCCTCCGGAAAAAATATTTGGAAGTTGTTGTGGATACTTCAGATTAGATGTCTGGGTTTTGTGTCCCAAAGGCAAACAGGGCTCAAGTGACTTAAAACCAGGAGAGAAAGTATAAAAAATATGCACAAGAGAGAAGGATATATAAACAATCCTCTTCTAGGATTAAGAAAGGTCTGAGATTGACAACACCAGAAGATGGGGAGTGGATTAAAAATAGGGTGGAACTTACATGTAAAGGGATATGTCAAGAGATTGGAGAGCTGAGTACGAAGCGTGCCAGAGGGAACTCAGTGGCAGGATTTAAGGTGAGGAAGGAAGGTCACTGCTGGCAAGTCATTTGCCTGGCTGAGCACCACAGAGATTCTAAAACAAATGTAATTTAGGGATGTTTGCCTTTCAAGATTTTAGCATATACTTGGGCCATCTTTATTTTTATTTTTTTTACAAGCATGAAGGCTGGAAACCTTTTCAGTTTGACTAAAAGCTGGTAGTCTTGTTGTATCACACAGCTGTAGGAGCTGGACCTTTTCAGGCCTAACTATGTAAACAGCACAAGACTCTCAATAGAATTGTGTATGGTGGCAACCATGAACTCTAATTGCTGCCTTTTCAACCCAAGGAGGGAAAAGGGAAAACTCAGGAAAATTAATATTCAGGGAAGCAGTCATGCAGCATCTTATGGAAGCAGGTCTTACTGCTTTAGGAGGTGTAAGGTTGCCCAGGACAGATTCCCTGAGTGCTGGTAAGGCTGGCAGCTCAGGCATTCCTGCAAACCCTAACTGTGAGTCTTCCAGCACTCAAAGCTATTTACTCAAATGAGAGACCTACAGGAGGTTTCATAATTGGGAGGGTGTGCCAGGGTTGACACGTTATCTCAGGGCTTCCCTGCCTCACTCCCAAGAGGCAGCCTATTCCTCCTCATCCTCCCACCTCACAAGGCATCCACCTCTCCCTTCACTTTCTCTCCTTCTTGGTCTCATGCTATTCCCCAGCTTTCCAAGCCAGCAATGCTCTTCCTCAGCTGTGCCTTGCTGTTTCCCCTCCCTACCACCCAGTGCACACCATATGCGGAACCTCAGTTCTTGCCAGGAAAATGTAGCACAAGCCTAAACCTCCAGACTTGCAGTGATGATATTTGTCTAAGATCCCATTGGAAGACAGGTTTCTTCCCTCCTACAGCACAAATATATATCAGGGCATTCCTGTCTTAGGGAGCAGTGCACAAGGGGTACTTTTCATCCCAAAGTCTCATAAGTGCCCATGTCTGCAATGTCCAGACATCATGCTGTGACTCAAGCAAATCTTTTTCAATGAGGGGACAAATCACTTTCATGCACCACACAGGCCAAACAGAGCTGATAAGAAGACTTGGATACATATCTTCAGTAAAGAACAGGGGGTAGCCAAGTGGGAGTAAAACATGCAAGCAAAGTAAATATTACCAGCCTATTACTGTCCCAACAACTCTTACTCCCTTGCCAAGGATCTCTGCAAATATAGGAATGTGCTGTCTGTACCGAAATACCCATTGTGGTTCTAAGTCAACAAGTAATGGAAAGAAGCAGAATATCATTAGAACTGGACCACAAGGGAACAATGACTGATCCGTTTTTGGAGAAAGTACACAGATTTCTAACAATTTAAGCAAGACGGGAAGCCTTCTGTCAAACGGCAATAAAGTAAGTAAGTAAGTAAAGAGCTAGCACATGCTTTGAGAAAGGAAGATCAGATTTTTTATACACATGGGGAAATTAAGGCAGAGAGGCAAAGCAGAATATTGGTGGCCAAGCTGGGAAATGAAATCAGCTTCTGGAGTTCTCACACCTCCTCTGTGCTCTATAGACTGGAACCCACTGACTCCCAATGTTCCTCCAGCCCGTCAATTGCAATACGCAGTTCCTATCTGATGATGAGGGAGAAATACAGCTCACCACATGACTGAACACAGCTACGTGCGGGACTGCACCTGCACCCAAACTACAGGGCACTGACTTCCCCTGGCACTGGGAGAACACAGCACTGAGAAGAACATTTCCCCATGAACTTCCAGAGCTGGCATCTCCAGCAGAAGTGACTGTGAATTCCACTGAAAACTCAGAAATCTTTCAAAAGGATTTAGAGACATTAAAAATGAGTAGGCAGCAAAAGGAGATTTAACTAGGGAAAAGATAAGCTAGTATATCTGGGTTAAAGCTGCTTTGCTGTGGGAGGGGACACCCTGGAAAACAGAACTGCCAGTAGAGATTTAGAAGGAGCAACCATGAAGCAACTGGAGGGATATAAAAGAGGGGATGGTTGTTCAGAGCCAGCAGTCTGTTTCCCTTCCTGAGGTTCTGGAGTGATCACCTTTGAAATCGTGTGTTCAGCTGCAGACACTTTCTTATATGGGAAAAGGAAATGTTACTGCTATAAATGAAAGGTGTTAGGAGATGAGGAACAGAAATGATTGAGAGAAGAGCTGAATGAAATGATGCAGTAGGCTTTGAAGAACTTCCACTTTATCTCAGCAGACAAGAAAAGTTGGAGAAAGTAAGAAAAGAGGAGTTATGATGGGATTCCACCAGCATCTGAGCTACCAGTACCAAAGAGGAAGGAAACACATCTACAGTCACATTTGCAAACCTAGAACAGGATGAAATTACAGAAGAAAAAATAGAGGATAAAAATAAGGGCAGGGCAACATCAAGGCAGTGTGGGGTAAACTCTGCACAAAGAACATAAACACGTTCATAATAGCAACACATTTACAACCAGTTGAGAAGACAACCAAAAATCAGAAATTGTTGTTCTTGGGATGTCTCTGAATCTGTTGCTGGTCCCAGTACTTCAGCAGGGGTGTGGATCATGCTTTGTCCCACAAAGTGACTCACGAATGTCACAGCCTCCTGTGCTGCAGGTCCAGCCACCCTAGTGGGATACTGATGCAGCAGGCAATGCCACTCACTGACTCATCAGCACCAACTCCTGCAGTTTAGCCAGTTTTCCCAGGTGCTGTGTATTGACTAGGCTTATGTTGTATGTTCACAACACAAAACTTTGGCTTGTCAATATTGCAAGCAAGAAATTGGCCCTATGCCTCAAGAACAGCTTCATGTTAGTCACCAGATGACTCAAGATGATCCTATGACTCGTAATTTATGATGTCTGTGGAGACTGGAACTATCAGATTCAGTGCCGCTGACCCCAATTCATCACACTTTCAATGGTGAGATAAAACAATAAAAGTAGGAGTTGGCTTCTTAGTCCCCAGGAGCAATTACACCTTAGAAGAAACATGATTTGCCCAGAGGTTTCTCCCATATATAAGATCCTTGCAATGCAAATAAAGAAGGCTTGAACATTCAGGCAAGCTGCCCAAAATAAGAAAGAGGATCTGAGAAGGAATAAACTAATTCAAGATGGGAGAAAAACAAAAGAGGCAATCAACAGTTAGTTCCTTTTCTATAAGTTAGCACCTGCACAGGCCTCTGCAGACGAGGTGTTCCTTTGGAAGAAAGGAGGCCATCATAAAACTCTGTTGGGTCTTTTATTTCTGTGCTCACAGTTAGAGCTAGCACAGACAAGAAGGGTAGCAATGGGTGCTAGTGGAGTCTGGCTTCTGGAGAACAGGCCTCTGACACAAGCATGCACTCCTAGGCCAACACAGGTCATCGCAGTGCCAGCATGTTCTCTATAGATGAGGATAATGAAAGCCAGGCAATGAGATGGCATTGTGGATGTCTCTCCAAAGTGGACACGACTGTCCAAGGAAGGGTTATGGGCAAGATGTAGGTGAAGGGCTCTTCTTAGTCTGTGCAGATGACACTTCCGGCCTTTAAAACTTTGAAGAGCTGATGGACCTGGGATATTTGCTTAAGGTGTTTCTCACATCCATCTTGTGCCACCTCACCCAAACTACTCCACAAGGTTCACAGCTAAGGGTCAGAACTACCCGCTTTTGCTTGGATAATGTTCCCATTCAACAGAGTTGTACACAGAAGGCCCAAGGCTTTCTTGAAGCAGGTCCCTCCTCCACTGCAGACCACTTTACTTGTGTTTCAGAGGTATTACCATCCCAACTGCAGGACTGGGATCAAAACATCATTGCCCGTATCCCCAAATTATTTTGGCATTACACTGGCCTCCCCAGGGCCAGAGTGCTCAGCAAGAACTGCCACACAGCTTCTGGGATTTTTCATCAGAGCTCAATAGCGGCTCAGGCGGGGCTTGCAGCAGAGCCAGACATCTTTTCCAGCCTGGATCCTACCACACTATGCTCCAAGTGCAAGGCACATAAACAGCTACTGGAAGAGCTGGCAAAGAATGTGTTCAAATAACCTCTTAGCTGAATGCTTGCCATGTTGGCATCAAATTTGTAGCTGAAGACCTTCCACCTGCTGTGCTAAAGCAACAGGCTTTGCCAGGAAACAAGACTGGCTAGGCAGTGGGGTGGTGGGGAGCAGAGGTACCTGCATGCTCAAGGTATGCATGAATCTATTGGCAGCAGGTCTCAGCAGGCAACCCAGATATTTTGTCATCCACTCATGGATGCCTCAGGAGATGCCTGAGCACTGCTGCTTTGGAGAGGAGGTGGGTTCCCTTCCCCCACGAAGATGTGTCTGGAGTATCCAAAAGAGTGAGGTAAAAATACAGAGCGTGAACCAGCAAGATTAGCCTGGTATCACAACATACAGATATAGAGAGAAGTACACATACTTCCTAATAAGGCCCTCAGCTATGAACTTGCAGGGTGACTTCCTAAATGTATAGAGGTATCTCAGTCAGTGCTTAAAAAGGAACCCCTCTGGGACCTGTTGCTGGAAGACTTTTACAGTCCTCAGGAGGCCAGTGTTAAGCAGGTAAGTGGGTCACACATACTAGACAAATGTATCTGCCAAGTTTGCCTGTATAAGCTTGCAACTTCCTCACATGATGAGCTGCTGCAACTCCAGGAGACATTGCAGCATCCCCGCTCAATGCCTGATGCCAGCAAGTCACAGTGGGGCTAATGTCCGAGAGGCCCTGATGTTCGAGAGGAGGGCTGGGCTCACATCCTCTCCAAGGTCTAAAGCCCCCAGGCCTTCCCAGCTCCCTGATCACTGAACTGAAGGCAAATCCATCCGTAATGCTGCTGCCTGCCCCCTTGCCTAGTCAGGCGCTCTTCAAATTCCTCTCACACTCTTGCCTCACTCCTCATGCAGGGCATATCACCTCCCAGCTCTTATTCACAATTTGCCACCTCTTATGAGATATCAGGGCCTCTGCCAGAGGCCAGGCACATGGGACACGGTAGCTCAGCGACCCTTCACCCTGCAGGGCGCTGGGTGTGCACCGGAGGGTCAGGAAGGGGAAGGGCTAGGAATGGTCAGCGCATGTGGGTCCAGGCCCCAAACAGAATGCAGGGAGCCAACATGGGCCCTGCACAGACTGACTGCAGACGCTGCCCTGGGCTATTGGGATTAGTCTTGCATTTCAGGCATCTCAGAGCACAGAGAGGCTCCCTGCATGGCCTCTCCACATTCCCTGGGATAAAAACACTCCATCGCTGACAACCAAAGTTCCCGCGTGCACGAAGAGAATAAGACCTTCGTCTCGCCACCGTTGCAGTGTCCCCAGGCAGGGTCTGTCTCAGGCTGTATTTCTATAGCATCTAAGCCAAAGGCTGCTGCAATTGGATGACGTGGCTAGGTATCGCCTTTAGACAACTAAAGAAAAGTCATGCTGGCTTTAGCAGCAGCCTGTCCTGAGGGTCCGTGCCTGCCATCACCTTAAAGCCTGTTGTAAGCAGGACCGTGGCAGTGCCAGAGTTCTGGGCCAGTCTTGCCTTGTCACGCATTTCCTGTGAGCTTCCAAGCTCCTTTGCTGGAACATGTTAAAGGATAGAGGCTTTACAGGCATTGATAATATACACACTGCAAGTGACTGAAGAACCCTAGGACAGCTGGGCTCATGCCGTCCCAAGACTTTCTCTGCCTTACCACTCTCTCTCTTCTGCCCTTCTTGAGGGCTGACCCCAGTCTCACTGGGCAGCACAAGACATGAGCATCAAGGGGTTAAAACAAGCATTAAACAGGAAAGATGGTGAGGAGTTTCTACGGAAAGCACCCCTTTCCCCACTGCTGGCAGGGTTTGTCTTCTCTGCCTGGGGCACTCGTGCCTCCCACTTACGGTGCCTCTGCTCTTTGAACCCCCCAGAATAAATGAAGCAGGCACTCGGAAAGCAGCAGCCGGCTGCCTGGAGATAGCATTTTAATTAGCCCGCAATCAAAATGTGGACGTGACCAAAAGTCTTTGAGAGGAAATTCTTTTGTGCGGGGTGAAACGCTGTACTCCTAGATTAGCGCATGAGACTGCGAACCTGGCCCGACTCCACACGTCCTCACATCACCTCGGGATGTAGCCCGTGCAAGTCAGGTGTGACACGCAGGCTCAGGCTGGGTAGGATCAGGGTAAGGCAGGCTCCTGTGGAGAAGCAGGATTTTTACCTGTGCACAGCCTCTTCAGTGAGGTTGAGACTAACCCTCTAATGGCAAGTGGCAATCTCTGCCCTGGTGAGCAGTTGCACCCCAGCCACATCCAGTCTGGGGGATAAATCAGATGAGCAGGATGGCTTCTAGGGCCCAAGGTACCTCATTTGAAGCTGGCTTGCATGCGACTTTGCCCTGATGCCATCCTGTTGTGACTGCCACATGAATACATGTGGCTTTGAGGCAGCTGCATCAGGCACTTTTGAGGACAAGAGGGAACCCCACACCAAGTGATCCCTTTGAGCAGGTAGAGTGATCCTGGGCAAAAACACTCTCTCTCAGCAGGCAGTTGTTCATCTCAGAACTGGTGGGTACAATATTACCTTGCTCTGTAAAAGTCTACATTTCCAGAGCCCTCAGAGGCAGGAAGAGAGAAGGATGTATAGCACTTGCTTCATACAGGTGCCAGGAGCAAGAGAGTCCCACTTGCAGGCATGATTTGACATGTTGCATCTGTCAGCAAGGAGCCCACTGCCTCATGCATCCAGGAGAAAGGTATGTTCCCTCGGCATGAGATTTCACACTCAGAAAAGTCTCCACAGCTCAGCCACAGGTGCAACACTAATCTGACATCTTCCATTTTTCCAATTTGGCAACTTATAGACATTTCCAAGATCTGTATAGCCAATGCAAGTCTCATGACAGCAAACTGCTTGCCCTCTTCATTACCTTCCACAGCCACGTATGAAACAGTCCATAGATCCTCATAAGCCAAAAGCCTATGATGAAGATGCAAAGCAAGTCACTCCTTGGGCTCCTCATCCATGTGCAGCCTGCTCACTTCCTCACCTCACTGCTGGACTCTACAAGATGTTACTGAACAAGACGAAACAGCTTCCTCAAATACTTTCTTCTTCCTTCTGATCTCTGTCCTTTGCAGAGGCACTGTGGATGTTCCGCTAAGTTGCCTAAGTCAACCTTCAATAAAAGCCAGATGCTTTATCTTGACAAAAGCAGGACTGAGGCAGCCATGAAAACATTGGTTTCCATTATCCCAAGCAAGTTGCCTTTGAGACATCCAGGAGCCTTGCAGTGAGCTCCTCTCCAACAAAACCAGAGGATTGGCAGCATGTGATTCACTCACCTCCATGACTGATGAGAGCTGAGGAAACGGCAGGGTTTGTAAAGAGCCTTTCCCCGCAAAGACCTCAAAGCACCTTGCAGAAGATGCAACAGTATCAGGATCCCTTGTAAACATGGTAAGAGCTTAGGAGTTCTTTGTCCAGGACAGTGTGGACTCGCTGAGCCATCACCAGCTGCAGGTTGCACACAGCTCCCACAGCAAACACAAAGTCCATCCCCAGGGCAGGGAAGGCTCGGGGTGCTAATTCTCATCTTGGATTGTAAGCTCCACCGAGATCCCGTCTAGTCATGTCTGTACAGCGTCCAGCAGACAGGGCTCAAGCGCCTGACAGACAAAGGCAGGGTTGGGATGGTCACAATGTTCCTTTGTATCAGGGGCTGGAAAGGAACCCTGGAGTCCGGCCCCCTCATTCACACCCATCAGACCACCCTTTCTCACTGAGCTAGGAACTTGGGCTGAGTCCCACAGAAGTATCTTGTTGCCTAACTCCCTCTATCTAAAGGAGCTTTAGGTATCTACATACTTTTGGAGGCACTGGGCCCAAATCCAGGAGTCCAACTGGCAGGTTGCTTGTGCCCTGTAGCCTCCAGAGGCAGGGCTGGAGGGTCTGTAACACTATGGAAGAAAACCAGGATGCAAGGCAGAAGGAGAAGGCAAAGGAAATCAAGGTCAGAATTAAATTCTTTAATACAAAAAAAGTGTTTGTCGTCGTCGTCGTCGTCGTTTTTTATATCTGTAATTTCTTTGTTTAAAAATAAATATGTACTAAGGAATATCTTGAAAAAATTCACTAGACACAATATGTAGTGTTAATATCTTTTTTCCCCGCAATTATTACAGATAAACAGTAGCACCAATAAATAAAATGATAACAAATATTAAAATTAAAAAGGAGAGAGATTCAAGATGTAGAATTTTCTATTTTTCCTGTCTCTTCTTTTTACATATATAAAAAATCGTAGCGTCTATTTAATCCGAATCACACATATACATAAACATATATATATATATATACAAACACATAGCCAAATATATATATAGTATGTAGATGTATATCTAACCCTCGTCTCAATAGGAATGTGTAGGGGTAGGTGTTAGAGAAATTAATTAAATAACTGCCCATAACATGCTACTGACTCTGCCAACAATTGGGGAGAGATGGGATGGGACAATAGGGAAGTTAAAATCTTTACACAACCAGTACAAATAAAAAAAAAAGAAAAAAAAAGAAAAAAAAGAATAAAAAGGAAAAAAAAAAGAGGTACGGCTTATAAATAGTTGAAATTAAATATTAACAAAGAATACTGAAAAATCCCTACTCTTTAATTAAATTATCTGTTTAATTTCTAATTTAAAAAGGGATATTAAATAAGTATATAAAACACTTTCTCTTCCCTCCCCCCCATCGGAAGCCTCTGTCTTGCGCATGATGCAGCATGAGTATTATACATTGCAGATGCAAGCACCCACCCGTGTGTTTTTTTTTTACTCCTTCTGAAAGCCATCAGTCGGATGGGGAGTTCCTAGTGGTTAGTAGTCACTTGTTGTGAGTCTGTTTTTAGACTGTCTTGTCTTTCTGGAAGATTTCCGTGTTGTACATTATCAAGCGTTGCAAATTCAGTTGCAGATGACGTTTGGCAGCATTCTGACACAGACCGAGTACCTTTTTGATTATTATTATTATTAATAATAATTTTAATCACAGAACTAGATTATATATATCCACATAGATGTACAAACACGCTTTCAGGGGTGTGTGTGTGTGCGCACGTGTACAAAGTGGATTTCACATACACCACAGGGTATATTGCAGATACACACACAGCCAAGATTTTCAGACACAACTTAGGGATTCCATCTGCCTTCACATTCGATTCCCCAGCCCAAGGGGCCTGATATTTACAGAACGTCAAGAAAAAAATCCAACTTTCTAAAGGGTCATTCACACTGGGCACGCAAAACTGTAGGCAGCAAAAATTGCTTCCTTTTCCCTCCCTTCAATCTTGGCATACATATATATGTATTTTATATGTAAATATATATATATATGTATAAGAGAGAGAGAAAAACACAAACATACATACACACAGAAACAAATGCACACATTCACATACACACACACCCCAACTGTGTATATACTTTTGATTAATATCCCTTTCCAGAAATGTTCCATAAGCATCTTGGATGCTCTTGAGTGGCAGCTCTGTGCATGAAGAAAGCAGACAGTGCTGAACAATTGTGTGGCTATGCACCGGTCCCCATTCTTGCTTCAGCACACTGTAGGCCTTGCGTCCTTTTGCAGCCACCAAGGGCGGGAAATCTAGACTCCTGTGATACTTCCTCGAATGGAAAGTTAGTGCGCATTAGCTGCCCACCATCCTTAAGTAACCAGCACATCTCTCTGGCAAAGTTTCTATAGCAAATAGAGTCAACGCAAAATGTACACTGACATCCCATGTCCCAGCAAGGCAGGCAGGTTATGAGACGATAAGGGCGAAAGTTGGGGGAAGAGAGGGGAGTAGGAATCCTTGATCACGCAGACGGCCATTTCCTTGGCCTTTGACCCATCGCACCCTAGGATGCCTCTCTTTGGAACTCCCTGCCCATCCTCTCGGTCACCTCTCCTCCCTGTCCCAGGCAAGGAGAAGGTGGTTTGCGGAACAGCACACTCTACAGAGAAACAGCGGAGGCCGCACAAGTCAGTTAGAGTTAAAAAGTTTACACCCAGCGCTTCTACTTAAGTCCAGTCTTAGCTTGTTTCTTATGCCCCAAGTAGCCCGCTTGTGTCCACAGCAGTCGAGTATTATCCAGTGAAGACACCAATAACATTAGCAATGTTAAAAAAAATAATCAGTATATATATATATTATATATATATGTGTGTGTGTGTGTGTTTGTGGTTAAGATATACATATATGTATATATAGATGTGGTTAAAATATATATACATATATATATATGTATATGCATGTATACACACATATATATGTATGTATGGGAAAACCCATCAAATACACCCCTATAGTCTTCCTGGCTCTGTTATTTAGCAGCATGAAAAGAAAAATAAAATAAAACAGTTCAAAACCCAAAGGTGAATTCTGTGCGGCGGGTGCCTTGGGGAATGTTCCTTCCGGAGTCCATCGTCCGTACTGAAAGTGCTGTGCTCTACCGATCCTTCATTTTTAGGGTTCATTTGGATTAGTGTTTTGTTTTGTTTTCTGCCCAGGCGAGAAATCAGGCTCCAGAAACAGGGCTGTTCCCCCTTCTTTTCGGCTGCTCACCGTCTCGGTTTTTCACATCTGCCAGAGAGGAGAGGGGAGGGAAAAAAAAAAGGGGGGGGGGGAGCAGTTAATGTTTGTGATTAGAGGGCAAAAGAGGAGGCAAATACGATAGGGAAGGGAAGGAAGGGAGGTGACTGATGTGTTTAAGAGTACATGGTGTTAAGACATGGTGTGATGTCACTGGTGGGGTAAAGTGCTGTGCAGATGGGGCAAAACAGCTGAGAATCTTAAGCCATGGCTAGATGAATTCTACTCCCCCGAACCCACGCAGACTGGGAGATACTGGTACGGGGTAAATTTAGAAGCAGGAATCACCACCCTCCCCACATACCAACTGTACTGAGTGTCTTTATGCACCCTTTCACATCATAGACAGATGCACACACACACACACACACACACACACACACACAGAAAAACAAGGCTAAGCAATGCATGCAGAAAGGCACACTCCCTCAGCTCTTCACCTAGTCCCCTGTTTGGGTTGGAAGCAGTGCAGACAACAAAGTCTCATGCAGGCAAGAGTGTGAAAAGAAAGTGCCTCTCATTACACTGGCTGCCAAGAGCAGGGGTTAGCGCCAAAGAACAGCAGCAGCAGCTCACAGAAGCAGTAGGAGAAATGAGAACTTGCCCTTCCCTGTAGGGCCCAATTCAAACTCTACAAGGAAAAGGAGCAGGAGGATCTTCAGCTTAACAAAATTTATAACCAGAAACAGGTAAGTTTGCCTGCTCCCATGACTCCTTCCTATCCTCTTGGCCAACATATCAGCTTTGAAAACTGCCTATGGTGCCCATCATCCCACCAGATGGAGAGACTGGCAAGAGAAACTAGTAAAGTTTCGTAAGTCACCATTACTACTTTGAGGTGTTGTCTTTTTTTTTTTTTTTTTTCCTCAGTTTGTGAGTATTTCTCATCTTTCAAACTCCGCAGAGACAATTTCCAGCTATTGTAGGGACAGAGTACAGGAGCTGGGGAAAAAAGTCAAGGTTAAGTCTGGTCTTGCTCTTCAGGAGCAAGGATTACTGGGAGTATTATAAACCTGGAAGCCGCTCTATTCTGGTCTCTCCAATTTACTTTCCCACTCAAGTTACAGCACCTGAGAAAATTCTTCTGTATGCAGAACAGTTTTCAAAGCTCTGGCAGTGCCAGAGGCCTCTCTGGGTTTTGGTGCAGGCACATTAGCACCTAACAGAAGTACCTGCTAATTGCAGAAGTCACCCAGCCAAATCCAGGCAGGCAAATGGATGTCTCTTCTTTCAGGATTCAGCCAAAGTAGGCCCTGGATCTCTCTCCCTTTTCTCACTCAACCACTGCCACTGCAATATTCCCTTGACAGGAAGAAGCTCCTAGATATCTGTGAATGGGGCCCAAGTTCAGAGTCACAGCCAAGGATTTGATGGCAATCCCATCTCTATGCCTCTATGGACAGGTAGGATGATCACACATTAGGGATGCACACATAGCTGGTGTGAGTCAAAAGACCCTACTGAGTCCACCAAAGCACCAAGGTGTCAACCAGGAATCTCGGTTCCTGCTCATGTCCGTGCTTTAAATGACGTGACAGGTAGCACTCAGACAACACATGCATAGCACGGATCTCTGAACAGACACAGTGTCTTTGCATCTTCCCCACAATTGAAATAAAGACCTCTGCCTGCCTCTATCTAGAGACAGTCTTAATCCCACTGCATCCCATATTACAGCCCTTCAAACCACAACTCTGGCCAAGGCATGCAGGGAACTTTGAGCACAGTGCAAGAGAACAGGAACCTCTCCCTGCCTTTAGGAATGGAGGCAGAGGAGAACCTGAGGACAACCTTGCAGTAGGCTCCTGGCCTGGTTTCCCTCACTCTGCAAGCAGCAGAGTGCCCAAAAGCTGCATAAAGAGAGGCTTGAAAAACAGGGATGCTCAAATCCCAGTCAGCTAAGAAGAATTTGGCCTTGTCCGACAGCACCCTCAGAGCTGCACGTAGGTAATGTACAGAGGGCTACAGACCCTTTCCCCAGCTACCACGTCATTGTGAACTCTGTCATCATGTTCTATGGGAAAGGATACCTTAGATATCAACACTCTGTCCCTGGGAGCCATCCCCATCCAAGTCCTGACAGCACATCAGAAACGCACAGCCACCATTTGACACCGGGAAACTCTGTCCTCATCTCAGTTAATCCCTCTGCCCTCTGGCCCAGGTAGGACAGAGGAAAGAAGTGATTACAGAGCACTGGTGCCAGAAGTCAGCAGGAAGCAAGCTCCCCCCACACTTTCTCTTTCTCTCTCTCTTTCTCTTTCTCTTTCTCTTTGTGTGTTTCTCTTTCATCCTTCAGGACACAAACCTGCAAGTGCGCTCGTTTAACTCAAGCTGCCTCGACTTGCAACGTGAGTCTGTGAATTTGCAGGAACATTTACAGGTCTGGGGATCTTGTACAAACAAGTGCTTTCTCCTTTCTGAGCAAGGCTCACAGTGACTGCAAAAAGGCAAAAGGAAAGATGTCTAAGCTACAGCGCTTCAGCAGAAAGAAAATACACATGCAACACCCTAAACATCAAAGCAATCCCCTTGCCCCCTCCCGCAGCCCCCATGCTGCCCACTGGAGTGTCACGAGCTCATGGGCTTTCCAGTAGCACCGTGGCAGTCCCGGGACCTCTTCAGGACAGCAACCCCTTGCATTAGCGTAAAGAGAAAGAAAACAGGCTCTCTGCACAGTATTCACAAATGCTGCATTGGATCCAGTCGGCACAGGCCAAAGGGAGGAGGAAGGGGGAAGCAAGGATGGGAAGGTGAGAGGTCCCAGCTGGCTATTGATGTATCAATGAAAGGCATTCTCTGAAGTGAGCTATTCGAGTAGAAAGAGGCCAGCGGCTAAAAGAGTTAAATACACAGGGGCTCTCCTCCCCTGGAAAGCAGCTGGGCTCCAGCATCATGTGCTTACCCTCGCAGTCTGTACTGCCTTTCCTCCTGTGCCCCTCATCCCCACCTTGCCACCTAGGAGTTTCCTACGGAAGGTGAGGAATTTGCAATGCAGAATTCTGTGAACTACCGTGAGACAGAGCGAGAAAGACAGAGGCAGAGCAAGAGAGATAGAGAGAAGCCACCAAGTCCAGCGGAGAGAGAGAAAGAGAGAGAGAGAGAGAGAGAGCGCCCCGTCATCTCCCAACACCCCTCTCCAGGCTCCCACCATCCCACCTCTCCTCTCCACTTGTGTTTCCACCAAACACGCACACACACGCGCGCACATACACACACACACACACACATGCATGGCAGACGCCAGCCCGTCTGTCACCAGTCATCACAGCAACCAGGACACAAGACCAGTGCGGGAAGTGTAGGACAGAGCTGCAAATGGAACAAGTGGAAAAGAGGTGCAGAGCGCTCGCCCGCCCACCCGTCCTCCTGTGCCCTGGGGAAGTGGTCACCACTGACGATTAGAGAGAGCCAAGCAAGCTAGAGCCACCTTCCCTGAGCATCCCTTAGTGCCAGAGCTGTGCCACCACCAGCGCTGCCCCTGCAGGACCTGCAGCCCACCAGTGACTGAGAAGGCGAGGGTGAGATTTCGAGTGAGCAGCAAGCAGGCGGATTGGTTTGGGGAGAGGGAGGGAAGAGAGTCTACAAGCAGAGGACACAAACGTACAAGCTGGGTGGTTTGTACCGGCCTTTCTTGCGCTTTCTCTTTTGACCCTTCCCCTTTCCTCGCTTTGATTTTCTGGAAGAAAAACAACAAAAAAAAAAAAACAGAAAAAGAGAGAGAGAAGGAAGGAAAGAAAGGGAGAGAAAGAGAGAAAATGGAAGAAAACGCAAGGAAGAAGAGAAAAGAAATACAGCCATGTGCCTTGCTGGGAGGGGGAAGCCCACGAAGCGGGTGCGGTGCGCAGGCCGAAGCGGCTCAGGTCTCCAGCACACAACAGCCTGTGCTGGGGACACCCGCAGCCAGCCTGCCCGCAGCCGAGCAGGCACCGGGGCCGTGGTGTGCGCGACGGCCGCCTCACGTGGGGCGACGGCAGCACTTCAGCCCAGGCAGATCTGCAGCCGGCTGTCGCGCAGGGGTGTCCGCTCCCTCCAGAGAGGGACGAGGGGACAGAAAGCCTCAAGAAAGCATCACGCACGCGCAGGGAGGGCAGGCAGCTGCCTCAGGCGGCAAGCTCAGACACACACCACTTGGCAGGAGACAGCCTGAGCGGAGGGGCTCTCCCACACCTCCTGCTGTGGGGCAAGAAAAGTTGCTCAGACCCGCAGCTGTGCCCAGCACCAGCCTGAGGAGGCGGCAGCCTGTCTCCAAGGGGCCCGGGCATCACTCCTGCCTTGGGATGGGAGCAAAGGGAGCCTGGAGGAGCCCTGCTCTACACGGTGCTGCTGTGTGGGGGGCTACCTAGCCTGATTGTTCTGCTTGCCCACCCACCTCCTGCCCGGGGCTCACAGCACCCCAGGAGACCTCGCTGTCCTCTAGCTACCCCCTCCGTCCTGATTCCCCCAGGAGAATGAGGGAGGCCCGGCCCAGTTCTGGCACCCAGGGGATGCTAACCAGATCTTCCCTCCCTTCCTCTCCAACCCGTGCCTTCCATGTGAGCGGAGCAAATGGAGCTGAGGCATTGACTCGCTGTTTAATAAAGTCACCAACTGCTCCTGCTTCCTGAGCAAAGGCGGGGACATGCAGGCCCATAGGCTGCCCTGATCTCTACATCTGGGGAGAGCCTGGCAGACAAGCAAGCCCCAGCACACGGCAGCTCAGCAGACTCCCTCCTTTCCCGCTCTGCCTCCCTCCTTCCCTGGCACAGCCCGCCTATGGAGAGGGCTGTAAACATAGGGGGACAGAAAGTAAAGCACCTTAGGGGTGCTGCTTAGGCCCTGTCTGAGTCTTTTCAATGGATCGAGTGCCTGAGCATTGGCTCCCTCCCAGCCTCTGGCCCTAGCTGCAGGAGTTACCGGGTAGCCATGAGTGGGGGAACAAACCTGAGCAGAGGAGAGGGGCACCGATGCAAGAGGACTTTCAATCCAGCACAAATCAAAGCACAGCAGTCACTCCCACCCCTTTCCCTCCTTCCCGGGGAGTGCAGAGCCAACAGAGAGCAGGCAAGGTGCTGTTAGAAGAGGAGAGGGAAGTGCCACATGATCGGGGTTGGCTGCTTCACCCACATCCCATCCTCACCAGAGTTCACACAGACCCAGCTCTTGCACACCTTCAAACCACAGAGCCACACAGACCGACCGGCCCCAGCATGGCCCCACACAGAAAGGAGCCACGGCTGCACGCAGCCCACTGCAACCACGAGCAGATTCCCGGGGGGAGGAGGAGAGGCTGGAGGGTGGCTAGAAATACACAACCACCAGGAGAGGGGTGAAAGGAGGTCTCTCTCACTCTCCCACTTGCTCTCTCTGTCTGCTTCAGCCAATATTCACCCCTTTTCTCTCCAACTCCGCACCTCTAAATGGCAGAGCCGCTATCCCAGCCATGCGCAGTCCAGTTGACCCCCTCGCCCAGGGAGGTCACTCTTTTTTCGATGTTGTTCCACGTTTTGTGATCGTTCCTGCAACTACTGCAGGACGAGAGCTTATTTTTCTACTTTTCACAACCTTTTTATTTTGAGGAGGAAGGAGAGGGAAGGTTGTCCTTAACCTCCTTCAGGTCACCAAAGCAAATTCATCAGCTTGAAAAAACTCTCACAAAAGCCTCCACCAAGACCCCAGCAGGACATCCGCTTCCTTTTCTGCCCTCCCAGGCCCCCCAATCCAGCCAACAGCAAGGTCACACCGTGCATGGCATCAGCCCTGCCTCTACCAGGCCTCTATTGCCACCTTTCCCTGTAGCCAGCAGAGTTCCTACCCAAGCTGCTGTGACAGAAGCCAGCAAGTTCTCACTCAAGCAGCAAGAAAAAAAAATTAATAAAGAAAGGCAGCGATTTGCAGTAACCAGAAACACCCCAGGAAGAGGGAAGGGAGAGTGGGGGCTGCACCTTGAATCCATTCTGGTAGGACACACACGACGGGACTTCCCTGACTCGGGGTAAAGCATTAGGAATGACTGCCATGGTCGTGGGTCATGCAAGCTCCAGGTCTGGGGTATGAAGGAAGGACCGTCAGATCTGGGTTTCTGTGCCCACCTGGAACGGATTCAGAGTGTCGCCCCATGCACTAACATATGCCGTCTCCAAAAACACCTTCTCAAAGTGAGTATCTCCAACCAATCAAAGAAATGGGCAAGGGGCAGTGGAGAGAAGAAACACCAACCAACCACCAAAAGAGAAAGGAGGAAAGGTTTACCACTTACTTTTCTTGTTTATTTTTGACATCTTTCTTTGGTCTGTGGGGAAAAAAGAGAACAAAAGTCTTATTAGAAGGGAGCTTACCAAACACACTTCCAGCATTATCCCCGGTTCCCACAAGTCCATGCCCAGCTGCCATTGCAAGATGCCCGTGGCACAGGTTAAGTGATCCTTCTCAAAGCATCTGTTCTTCCATTTCACCTTCCTGGCAGGCACAGCCAATCGTTCCCAGGTGGTAGGCTAGCACTCTACACCCACAATATCTAGAGATGGAGGGTCCTCACCAGCAAAGGACTTCTTTTCCCAGGCTCCGCCATCCCACTGTAAACCAGATTAGGAGAGTGGAGAAGCCCCTGGACAACAATCCCAACCCAATGGCAGGAGAAAGGAAAGACTCAGGGTAAGTTTATCACAAGTGCAACTAATGCTGCTCCAATCTCACCTGCAGTCACATTTACTGTGCTGTAAGAAGCTCATATGCGATATGTGCTGACTCTGATGGGGTTTAATTCTCATGATCTGGAAGAAAGGAAACAAAAAGGGTCACTACCTATTCACTATTTACATTCATAGCTCCAAAACAATCTGCTGAACAGCAGAACATTTACATCCCATGTACTCCTGCAAAGAGCATGGCAGAGTTTGCGCTGGCTTTGTCACCCCAATCTGCTAGGCAGGGAAGGCCTTTGATCACAAACAAGCAGCAGCATCGGGCTTGTGCCAAAGCTCTGTTTGCTCATACATGCAAAGTGCCAGAAGGGGTGGAATGCCCTGGAAAAGGACACAGGAGCTGGCATTACACTGCAGCAAGGTTCTCCCTGAACCATGCCTGGTTGGTAGCAGAGATAGAGCAACACAGCCTCCAACATGCTCTCGGATAAGAGGCACGCTTCAGCCTAAAGCAAAAGCCCAAAGTAAAGGCTTCATATCCTGCATGGTCTCCTTAAACCACCTCTCTGTCCTGGCTGACATCTCACTGTCTTGGTGACTCGGCATTCCAGGTGAGCCTGGTGCTCTATGCTTAAAATACGCTGCTGAACACTTGTCTAGACCTCAAGCCCTCAAGCCCTCCAAGGAAGTCACCTTGGCAGTTACGCATGGTGGTACATGTGTCGCCACAACCTTTCAACCCAGGCTGGACCACTAGCTTTAGCGTTTGTACCAGAGATCTACTCAAATGCCTTTGCTCCTTTAAAGGCACATGGGCATAACAGTCAACAACCATAATTCAGCCAAGAATGATAGGAAGAAAACCATCCTTAGCTACACCACACTAGTAGGGCCTGGCCTGGAGCCTGCAAATGGGAAAACAGTATGGGGAGCCATGGAAGCAAACAGACAGGTTCTCTGCCAGAAAGATTAAACATGACTTAGGTCACAGGTGAAAACAGCTTGCCGGTAATCACACAGCCCTGCATGTCTCTTGTCCATACCACAATGTGATGACAGCAGTGGCCATTCAAGAGGCCAAGGCTGAAACTAGAAGGAGGGGTCTAGACATTAGGAATTATGAGCATCAGCAACATTGTGGGTATGAGCTGGGATCCAGGCTGGCAGAGAAGGGTAGCAACAAAGGTCTCTAAGGGCAGTTTGCATCTTCCTAATGCACCCAGACTTTGCCTTCACAGCCGGTCTCTGTCCCTTCCAAGAAATGAATTCAGCAGCCTCCAAACAAAGGAGGAGGATGCCCAGAGGCAGAAAGGCTTTTACACTTGACACTGCCACAGCATGCTTCTTAGAGCCCCTTTCCACCCCTGCTGTGCCAATGCAGCTAATGACCCAAATCCCCTGCTCTGCTGGTAAAGGCTGACCTCACATGCCCTCCGGGAGAGAGAGCACTGACAGGCTTTTCCCTTTTGCACTAGTCAGTTGCCTTGAGAGCAACAGCTCTGTGGACCAAGCACTGGGCTAAGGTGGAGGAAGGACCTGCAAAGGCTCTTCATGGGGGCCTCAAGAGATAACAACATCACAAATGCCTCTACACTCAGCAGTGTGCCTCTGCATGCCCCCAGCTTCTGTATTTTGCTGCTAGTAGGGTAAGTCACTGAAAAACGTGCAAGGTGGGCCCTCACCTCCATCGTGACGTTGTACACATCCACAGGGACACACTCTAGGCCCTCATCACCGCAGCAACCTGCACATCTCATCAGAGGTACACAGGATGGCTTGAATATGTACTCCACCTCGTCGGGGTACTCTTGGAAAATGTCCACCAGGGTCTCAATTGTCCTGCAGAAGCTGCGTTCGTAGACTTCCAGGAATTTGATAACTACAAGGAGGAATGGAAGGAAGAAGTTAATGCCAACTAAGCTTAAGAACACCCAGTGCTTCACCCCTTAAAAAGAACAAGACAGTTGCAACACATCTACCCTATGCTCTTCACCAACAGTCTTGCAGGCCTAAGTCTGCCCTACACACACACACACACACACACACACACACATAGAAATTAGGTGAGTTAGAGAAGAAAATCTCCTCCCACTGCTACTTCATACAGAGAAAACATGGACAGGACAGCCTTACTACTTGGACTGACCCTCTCCGACACCACGATGCGTCCCATAGCTGCCTCCTCCCAAGATCCCTTCCCCAGCTATCCCCCATGCTCTCAGACACCCTGCCACTAAGCATATTAGCTCAGGCTGCTGAACATGACTTGGGCTCTAGATTAAGGCTCTTCACTGGTTTGTCTTTCGCCCCCTTGCCAAACAGTCACGCTGACCACGTGCGTTTTAGAAGGCAGAAGCCACCTTTCCAATAGAGCTCTCAGCACAGAGGCACTCCTGAGAACAACCAGACGGTTCTGAACACCATTCCCCTCAGCTACTCCTCCTCCCCATGCAGATTACCCACCCCAACACACCACCTTCAGAACCATCACAGCACCTGTTACAAGTCACAGCCTCCCTGTCTCTGCACTGACCAGTTTCCCAGAGCAAGGAATCAAGTCATCCACAGAAAGATTCCAAGCAAGTCCACAGCACCCCCGAGATTCACCAGACCACACATAGTTGACTACTGAACCACAATGAGGCAGTGTGGGAGTGGGAACAGGGTGGATCTGCCTTCTTTACCCCCTGCCTTCTCTCCGAATGGAGCAAACACTAAGTGCTTGCGATCCACACTGATTTCACAAGCATTTCTCAATGTTTCCCAGTGTCTTGCCAAAGCTTCATCTTGCTGCTTGGTCAAGGGTTGGAGAGATTTAAAAAGATGAGAGATAGCACAGATAAGCACACATGCACAAAATCCAGCTGTTAGTAGAGTTCTGCAAACAGAGAGTACCTGGAGCTCATGAGGCCTCCTAGTTCTACCAGCATGCGGGCAAGGAAGATGTCTCAAATGAAGCAGATGACAAATGCAGGCACAAAGAGATAGTGCCTGCCCCGTGCTGCTAGGCATTGTAATGATCCACCTGCACAGTATGCAGAGTCCTATAGCACTGAGGTTGATAACTCTGTATGATAAGCACAAACTGCTTGCATCATGGAAAAAAATGGGCTCTGGTAAGCGTTTCTAGAGTGCCCTGAACTTGTGACAAACTGGCATAAAGGTTACTTTGCCACGAAAAATGCAAAAGCTGCAGGGCTTAGAGCTCACAGCCCGCAGCTAATTGCTGAAAGTTAATTCTAGGTCATGCAGAGCTGACCATGCCACAGAGCTGGGCGAGCGCATACAGGAGGGGAGGAGCTCCCATCCAGGGAGTCTGAAGTGTCAGAGAGCGCGAGCAGCTATTAAAAGAGAAAGTGGCTTATAAAAGAGACAGGCAGCCTAGCAGGCATGGACTTCTTGTTGGCATTCCTAGTGCAAAAGACAGCATGTTCCTTGTGCTTTCCCTCCTCCTCTAAGTGCAAGATGCCTCCTGTCTCTTCTCCTGCCTTGTCTGTGCTACCTTCTTCCTCCTGGTCCCTTTCAGAGTGACCTTGGTCACTGTCTGTGTTCCAACAAGTTGGACAGTTTAATATGTGGGAAACTCTGCAGTCACAGTGACAGCCACAGATTAGCACTGCTGATTATTTACACCGTGCCAGCAGGAAGGATTTGGGTGCTCCGGCAATAAAGGCATGGTTCTGGAAAATAATGCTTGTGGAACCATGGCAAGGGTAAGGAAGGAAGAGGAAAGGAAAGCAACTGTTACATATGCAAATCAAAGGCTACTCCCTGAATTAGTCTGGGGTGTAAAGAGGCAGAAATTGAGGAGAAAAATGAAGTGAAACTGATTCAGTTCTATCATGCTGTCCAAAGGTTTGCTCTGCACGAGCATCTGAATTATACCAGTGAGTCTGGACTACAGACTGACCTCAAAACAGCACATGCAATTCTTTTGCAGAGTCTTTATTTCTGTGGCTGTGCCCTGATGACTATACTTGAGATCTGGGAGAAATGACAGGACCAAGTGCTTCCCATAAAGAATCTGGGAGTTTTTGCCTTTACTTAATGTATGATGATTTTCCAAAGTCTGAATCAGCCTCTGAAAAGGAAAACGGGATTCTTCCTCCAGGCTCCGTGAAAATCCCCTTGCCTTGATTTCACTGGACACAGAGCATTCACCACACACTAGTCAATGCCCCACGGTCAATTTGCACAATTGGTACCCAGATCTGGGCATGTGACCGAGACACAGTCATTCCCACAACAGAGCCCTGCCCCTGCTACTGTATCGACATTTACACCTAGATATCTGGAGTCTTATCCCACACTTTGTCGGGCTGATTCAGCCCATGCCTCCTTTCCATTGGCTGTCGGGGACGGAAGAATATGCCTGTCTTTTGCAGCGAAATACAGGAAGGTCACTGAAGGACTAGCACCACTTGGCCTGCTCCCTTCCTGTGTGGCCTCAGCCCCTGTTAAAACTTAATCCCACGTTTAACCCACGCCCCTCACCTGTAAAACACCTCCAGATTTGAACTAGAGGCTCTTCTTGGTGAATGGAAGGGGAAGCAAGGTTAAAACCCAGCCAGGACCTACATTAACTCTTCAGGGCAGGCATTCCCACAGCAGACAGGACCTAGTCCAAATTTGGAACAGTCGAGTGGAAACAAGCTAGACTAGAGCAGGAGCAAGTCTGTGATCTTTCTGCCTCCCTCCCCGTCAATGGCTCGGCAGCAAATACAGACACACTGTTCTTTTAAAAATAAGAGTGCAGCCACAAGTGCTGGTGGTTTCCTTTATTTATACCAGAAAATCTTTTCTCGTGAAGCAAACAAAGAGTGTTTGTCTGACTCCTCTACAACTTCCCATGCCACAAAACATGTGGAAGGCTCTCTCAGCACAAAAGGGTACAGGCTCAACCTAAAATTGTCATCTCCAAGAAGAGTAAGTCCCTCCCAAACAAAAATTCATGTGTGTGTGACATCTCAGAGCAAGAACAAACCAGCCAAAGACAAAAAATCACCCCTTAGCAAACCCCCAAATCCAAAAGAACTTTAGTAGAGGAAGTTGCAGAGTTGTCCTTGTGGAAAAGAGGCATATCAACATCCCCTCTTCACAGAGTAGAAACTGAGGCACATAGAGAAGCTCCCCAAGGTCATACAGCAGGCCAAAAGTACAGCCAAGTAATGCCAAGAGTCCTGATTTCTAGCTCACAGATGTATTCAGATTGCAGAACCAGGAATAGCACCAAGGCAAGAGCACTTAAGTCCCACCACTCACATCTCCCCCCATCCCAGTAGCCTTCTCGTGACAGGGAATTACATTCTGTTCAACCGTTCCCGTACCCAGGAGGGCGGCTGGCCACAAAAAAATGGCACAGACGAGTATACTACCTCATTTATACCAACAACAGAGGGACTGGTTACCAAAATAAGCCTCACAGCAGGCTCCATCTTGATCCTTCTGGAGTCACTGAACCTTCCTCTGTTGACTTCAGCAGGAGCAAGGGTCAGGCGCAACACACGGCAGCCCGCCAGCAAATCACAAACGGATGCCCATGCAAAATGGACACCTATCACCAGCGCAGCCCGCCACAAACCTCTGGCAACACAAAGGCAGCCTGGCATACCAATAAAGTTACAGAAATAGAGAATAGAGTGCAAAAAAAAAAAAAAAAAGATTAAAAATAAAAAGAAGAAAAAAGGCCAATCTGGACCCACACTCCTGGAGCCCTCTGCTGCCCTCCAGCTGGAATAACTTGGGAGGTCACAACCTGCCCGGTCCCCCACAAGACCCACAAAGGCAATGAGTGAGTGAGGCTGCTCCATTACGAAGGTGTGGGAGAAACACGGGCAGACCAGGCTCAAGCAGCTGAAGGTCGCCTCGGCCTCATGGCTGCTGTGGGCTGCTCATGCCCACAGCACTTTTACCCCTCTTCTGAAGCAAGCACCGTGGAGGGAAAGCAGAGCTGCCACAAGACGCGGGGCAGCACCAGGCAGAGCCCCCAGCGCACGGGGCACTGCCACGGCCAGCCCCTCGGGCAGCCGGAGATGCATGAAATGGCAAGGGCTGCAGAGACACAGCCGCGATACTGCCGCCGTGCTGGGACGAGGAGCTGCACAGGCCGCGCAGAGCCCGCTGCTGCCCTGAGCCTGCTGGCTTGAGCCCGAGCAAAAAGATGCCTTTTTCCATGTGCTTAGCAAGAGCATCCTGGCCTGCTGGGGGGTCTGTTGGGAGGGATGATGCTGGAACATCAGCCTAGCCTGCCGGAGCTGCTTCTCGTTTTTTATTTTTTTACTCTTTTTTCCCCTTCTTTCCCTTTTTCCCTCCCCCGAGCCCCGGCAGCCCCGGAGGGATCGGGGCGCCGTTTCACCCTTTGTTCAGGGATCAGCCCTGTCCGCAGCTCGAGCCGGTGCCGGGAGGAAAAGAGGCGGGCTGCAGCGGTGACAAGTTCCTTCCTCACGGCACTGTGGCGAATCCCTAGGAAACTGTTTGCAGCTACGCGGCTCTTTGTGTGCCCCTGTATATATATATGTGTATGTATATACGGATAGATTTATAGGAGGGCGCGCGCGCGTGGCGGAGCGTGTGCGTGCACAGGCGCACGCACGCAGCTTCGCCGAGTTGTGGGAAAGGCGCGGCGGGCTGGGCCAGCCCCACGGCGGTGGCGCCCGGCCCCATGGCGGCGCGGCAAGGGGGAGACGCC